>OY986435.1:36811275-36813775 GCA_963920525.1 Dichetophora obliterata | reverse complement strand
ATTATTATTATTATTATCATTATTATTATTATTATTATTATTATTATTATTATTATTATTATTATTATTATTATTATTATTATTATTATTATTATTATTATTATTATTATTATTATTATTATTATTATTATTATTATTATTATTATTATTATTATTATTATTATTATTATTATTATTATTATTATTATTATTATTATTATTATTATTATTATTATTATTATTATTATTATTATTATTATTATTATTATTATTATTATTATTATATTATTATTATTATATTATTATTATTATTATTATTATTATTATTATTATTATTATTATTATTATTATTATTATTATTATTATTATTATTATTATTATTATTATTATTATTATTATTATTATTATTATTATTATTATTATTATTATTATTATTATTATTATTATTATTATTATTATTATTATTATTATTATTATTATTATTATTATTATTATTATTATTATTATTATTATTATTATTATTATTATTATTATTATTATTATTATTATTATTATTATTATTATTATTATTATTATTATTATTATTATTATTATTATTATTATTATTATTATTATTATTATTATTATTATTATTATTATTATTATTATTATTATTATTATTATTATTATTATTATTATTATTATTATTATTATTATTATTATTATTATTATTATTATTATTATTATTATTATTATTATTATTATTATTATTATTATTATTATTATTATTATTATTATTATTATTATTATTATTATTATTATTATTATTATTATTATTATTATTATTATTATTATTATTATTATTATTATTATTATTATTATTATTATTATTATTATTATTATTATTATTATTATTATTATTATTATTATTATTATTATTATTATTATTATTATTATTATTATTATTATTATTATTATTATTATTATTATTATTATTATTATTATTATTATTATTATTATTATTATTATTATTATTATTATTATTATTATTATTATTATTATTATTATTATTATTATTATTATTATTATTATTATTATTATTATTATTATTATTATTATTATTATTATTATTATTATTATTATTATTATTATTATTATTATTATTATTATTATTATTATTATTATTATTATTATTATTATTATTATTATTATTATTATTATTATTATTATTATTATTATTATTATTATTATTATTATTATTATTATTATTATTATTATTATTATTATTATTATTATTATTATTATTATTATTATTATTATTATTATTATTATTATTATTATTATTATTATTATTATTATTATTATTATTATTATTATTATTATTATTATTATTATTATTATTATTATTATTATTATTATTATTATTATTATTATTATTATTATTATTATTATTATTATTATTATTATTATTATTATTATTATTATTATTATTATTATTATTATTATTATTATTATTATTATTATTATTATTATTATTATTATTATTATTATTATTATTATTATTATTATTATTATTATTATTATTATTATTATTATTATTATTATTATTATTATTATTATTATTATTATTATTATTATTATTATTATTATTATTATTATTATTATTATTATTATTATTATTATTATTATTATTATTATTATTATTATTATTATTATTATTATTATTATTATTATTATTATTATTATTATTATTATTATTATTATTATTATTATTATTATTATTATTATTATTATTATTATTATTATTATTATTATTATTATTATTATTATTATTATTATTATTATTATTATTATTATTATTATTATTATTATTATTATTATTATTATTATTATTATTATTATTATTATTATTATTATTATTATTATTATATTATTATTATTATTATTATTATTATTATTATTATTATTATTATTATTATTATTATTATTATTATTATTATTATTATTATTATTATTATTATTATTATTATTATTATTATTATTATTATTATTATTATTATTATTATTATTATTATTATTATTATTATTATTATTATTATTATTATTATTATTATTATTATTATTATTATTATTATTATTATTATTATTATTATTATATTATTATTAATATTATTATTATCATTATTATTATTATTATCATTATTATTATTATTATTATTATTATTATTATTATTATTATTATTATCATTATTATTATTATTATTATTATTATTATTATTATTATTATTATTATTATTATTATTATTATTATTATTATTATTATTATTATTATTATTATTATTATTATTATTATTATTATTATTATTATTATTATTATTATTATTATTATTATTATTATTATTATTATTATTATTATTATTATTATTATTATTATTATTATTATTATTATTATTATTATTATTATTATTATTATTATTATTATTATTATTATTATTATTATTATTATTATTATTATTATTATTATTATTATTATTATTATTAT
>OY986435.1:36423088-36811075 GCA_963920525.1 Dichetophora obliterata | reverse complement strand
GTTTGCCACACCCCCTTTTACCGCCCTCAAATTAATAAAAATGCTATAATTCTGATAATTTTAGACTAAAAGAAGGTCATTTAGTTCATGTAGGTACTTTCGGAAACTGCACTTAAAATGGGCGTGGTCACACTGCAGTTATGCCAGTTCAGATATATAAAATTATTTTTTCCGATTCGAATAAAAAATTTTATATGGCAGTAAGGGGGTCTGTGGCAGGATAACGTTTGCCTGGGATTACTAGTAAATTATAAAATGCTGCGAAGTTCAGGTTAAAAATTACTCGTATATAAAATAACTTTTTTACGCCCAATTAATGGCCTCAAATTTGCGCATATGAAATGGCAAAAATTAATTTGGTGGCAACCCTCTTCTAACTGTCACTCATCTCCCAAGCCGGGAAGATCAAAAAAACATACAGCACTGCCTAAAACTAGTCTACAAAGTACTCAATGGCAATTTAGGGTGCTCGCAATAATCAAAAGTACTCAATCTATACATACTAACTACCCAAGTCAGTGTGAATACCCCTTATATTTTTTTCGAATGCGCCGAAACTACTGAACCGATTGGCAAAGTTGGTTAATCAAATTAAAAGTAAATTTATTTATCTTTAAATAAATATTTTTGTTAACCAAAGCAATCAGTTACAACATGAGATATGTTAAAACATATGGTAGATATATTCAAAAAAATCGAATCAGAATTTCAAAAACAAAAAATATATTGAAAACGTATCAGTAAAAATAATTTTTATTGCGTTTTTCTATTCAGCAGGCAAAAGTCTATAAGAAAAATTCAGTGACAGAGTGAATTAGACTAAAATTGACCAGAATGGCAGGCAATTTTTTAATTCCAATTTCGACTCTAACTTGTACTAAGGATTTGTTTGGGTCACTGATTAGTAATTTAAAATGGCAGATCCAATATGATGGACTAAAATGTAATAAGTTTGCTTGGATGTTTATCGGGTGGCTGTTTATAAATACGGGCTCGAACCTTAGACGGATACAATATGGTGGAGTAAGAATGAAGTGATTTGAGAGCTCATTTATAGATTTTTAAGAATCATCGTTGAGACCCTCACCAGTCGAATTTTTCATATCACATCAAATATGATTAATTTAAATGTACTCATTATGTGGAAATCTCTTTTGGAGGAATACAACTAGTATAAACCTAGGTAAGGTCAGGTTAAGGTGGCGGTATGTCTTAAGACCAGCCCACTTAGACCATTATTAATCCGTTGTGATACCACAGAATGGAAGAAGGGAGTTATCAAGTGAAACTTTTATGTAGGATGTTCTTAATGTGTCACAAGCTTTTTTCAAATAAAAATATCAAAGAACCAAGGCATGCGCCTTATACAAACAACGTTTGGTCTTTGACCTGAAAGGAAAAAGATTTATTTAGAAGAATTGATTGGAATCATACGTGAATTATTGATTTGGCGAAAAAACCGTGAAAGACAATTTGAATTGCTTTTAACCGAGGCCAAAGTTATGCCTTAACCTCGGCAGGTATTTCCAGCCCTTTTATTCCTTCCTGTCCTTTTATTCCACATTTTCCACAATTTAGTTGTGAATTTTAAGTTTTCCATAATTCTTAAATGTAGGAAAGAAAGTGAAAAAACCATGCCCGAACCCGGATTCGAACCAGGGACCTCTGGGCTGATAGTCTAGCGCACTCTCCACTGGGCTATAAAGGCCGACAAATATGTAGAAACATGTGATATTAAATCTAAAGCAAGTGTTGTGCCTTGCCCTCCATCAAATCAAGTTACTTAGCGTCAGAGCCTTAAAAAAATGCATTCAAATTGTTTTTATTCACAAAAGAGTGAATCAGTGAATATCGAAATAAGAATGCATTCAATTAATGAAAAATTGATTTATAAATAAAATTTTTAATTCACATTCATTTCTAGAAAAATGATTAATTATTCATTTCAATTATTCATTTTCGTTATTCAGTATAATGAATATTTTTTTTATTCATTTGAATGCTATTCACAAAGAATGCAATTCACAAAGAATTCCAGAATTTTCAGTTATTCTTTTTTATTTATTATTCATTTTTTATTCGATATTAATTCTTTATTAATTTTTCTTTTGTTATTCATTGTTCATTTTTTATTCATTATTCATTTAGTATTCATTATTCATTTGTTATTCATTATTCGTTTGTTATTCATCATTCATTTGTAGTTCATTAATAATTTTTTATTTATTATTCATTTGTTATTCATCATTCATTTTTTAATCACAATTAATTTTTTATTCATTATTCATTTAGTATTTATAATTCATTTGTTATCCATTATTCGTTTTTTATTCATTATTCATTTGTAATTCATTTTTAATTTTTTATTCATTATTCATTTGTTATTCATTTTTCATTTTTTATTCATTATTCACTTGTTATTCATTATTTATTTTTTATTCATTGCTCATGTTTTATTGATTATTCATTTTTTATTCATTATTTATTTGGTATCCATTATTAATTTTTTATTCATTATTAATTTTTTATTCATTATTCACTTGCTGTTCATTATTTTTTTATTCATTATACTTTTTTTATTCATTATTAATTTTTTATTCATTATTCATTTAGTATTTATAATTTATTTTTTAATCATTATTAATTTTTTATTTATTATTCATTTGTTGTTCATTATTCATTTTTTATTCTTTATTCATTTCTTATTAATATTTTATTTATGGCTTGGGACTAAAATGAATAAATAATTAATAAAGAATAATAAATGAATAATTAATAAAAAATAAATATTGAATAGAAATGAATAATGAATAAAAATGAATAATGAATAAAAAATTAATAATGAATAAAAAATGAATAAAGAATAAAAAAGTAATGAATAACAAATGAATAATGAATAAAAAATGAATAATAAATAAAAAATTAATGATGAATAACAAAAGAATAATGAATAAAAACTGAATAACGAATACAAAATGAATAATGAATAGGATAGGAATAATTGAAAATTCTGAAATTCTTTGTGAAAAGCATTCTATGTGAATAGCATGCAATGAATAAAAAAAATTATCTATTGCTCTGAATAACGAAAATGAATAACAAAAGTGAATAACTAATAATTTTTTTAAAACTGAATGTGAATTAAAAATTTTTATAAATAAATTTTGCATTCATTGAATGCATTCCTATGTAGTTATTAAGTTGTTCTTAAGATGCTGAATATGAATGCCGATTTTACAGCTCTGCTAAGCGTTCCTCTCCTCAAACTTCTCCTACCACCACCAACGACAGCTATTGTAGTTAATTGACGTCTTTTATAGTTTATTTGATTAGAAATTAGAAAAGAAAGGCTATAGCGTGGAACCATGGACCGTCCAGGATTCGAACCCGGGATCCCTGTGCGACAGTCAAGCGTGCTACCACTAGACTATCGAGGCCGCATATTTGTAAGTAGGTAGCATTTTAGAGTTTTTAACCCATCGCCAATGAACATGCGTTTGTTACACCCGAGTTTCAATATATTGCCACGTAATATTTCTGTGTCGATAAGCAATAACAGCTTATGTCTGATTTCAAAGTTTCGAAAAAATTTGCTTTAATGTTTTAAATCGCCATATTAGTTATATGAAAGGGTCTTTCGTTTTTGTGTCAAAACTTTGGCTAAGGTCATGGCATAAACTCCAGATTTTGTGTAAAGTGGTATAAGTCGGCTTTTGCATAAAAATTTGTTGATGGTGATTAACAATGATGAACAAAGAAGAAATTTGACAGATTACAGAAACTATTTCTTGAAAGCACTCCCAAGAAGTCTGAAATATTCTTTTCATTGCAGCCAAGTTTACAGAAGGTTGGTTGAGTGCTGTAGCATTGTGTGTGATTATGTACTTCTAAATGCGATACAAAAGCAACCAAAGTGGCTACACTTTATCTAAATGTACAAAACTTATTATGAACACTGCAGGTTGTCTAGAGTTCTTTGAGATATTCTTTTCAAAACACAATATTAACAACATTATTGTTCGAAAAAAAGTGCAAAGAAACGTTGAGAAAGTTGTGCAAAGAAAAAAGAAAACTTTAAGGCACAGCGTAAAAATATGCAAAAATGTGTTATTAAAAAGAGTCTAGGTTAGTTATGCTGAGACACAAATGGAAAAAAAAGCGAATATTTAATTTCTCAAAGTTTGATCTCAGTGCTCAAGTCAATTGCTTTTGTATTATTTACAGGAGCCAAACATTAAAAAAACATCTTAAAAAATTATCTTTTATCTGTGAAAAAGTCGAACATAGGCATTAAGAATTTAATGTGACAAAAAATAAACTATTTTCTAGCCAAAGAAATCCAAATTTGTAAGCTAAGTGGGTCAAATACACACATTTAATCTCTAAGATTATGTGTATAACAACACAAAAGTCACAGTGACAAAAAGTTCTCACAAGAAAATTGTAAACAGAAAAAACTATGATTTCCGTTATCTATTTTCATCCTGCCAGCATTTTATGATCTTATTGTTTACCCTGTCAAGTCAAAGTCCTATTTTCCGTACTCTCCAGTTAGTAAACACTAAATGAAAACGCAAAACCCATAACTTCACCTTCCTTGGCTTAAGTAGATTTGACAATGCCATGTTGGCACATTCTATAGAAGGCAGTTTTCACAGCTTAGCACAATGCGGCCTCCTTAAAGAGCTGAAGGGGCTGCGGCAATTAAGCATGCTAAGCTCGTTGCTCTATTCCATGACGAAGGTGTGCATCCGCGCGAATACAACTTAAGTCATCTAATGGTTATGCAAATGGTTATGAATTTTAACCTGCATATGTCATCAGGACGGACAAATCTGTGTAGATGAGGGCTTGGTTGAAGATACATCCTGTAAACTTCAATTATACTAAGTCCTAAATAAGTTTTGCCAAGCACAGCTTGTGCATGACTGAACAGTCGAATAAAAATTTATTCATAGGTACTGTACTATATGTAGCTATTTATAGGTGTAGACAATGTGTCACAAAATTATTGCACTTTAATTTTTAAAATTTCAGTTAGTTTATTCTTAAGTAAAACTATTGAAAAATAATAAAAATATTCTACTTTTAAAAAAATAAAATAAGTATTGCTTTGTTTGAGAAGCAAGTTACACAGTAAACATACAAAGTCAAATGCTTAAATTTAGGTTGATTTCATTGAGGTTTTACTAAGTTGAGGGTTAATAATATTTTGCCATACTGTATCTTTCTTTATTAAACCTCACAAACCCACACACTTGAATGCAAGTGTCCATGTGTGAGGCGATGGCATGTTTGTGAGAAGAGTACACACACACACCACACACTTCCGACACCTTCAGCTTTGGCTCAGTGCAACCATCTTCCAGTTGAGTGACCATTAAACGCAAAGTAGGTTGAGATGTTTTGTTCGTGTAGATTTACACTTTTTCATATATACGAAAGTTGGTTCAAGTTTGTCGGATAGCAAAAGCGAGCATAATTACTTTCTATCCCAAGGACGTAGTCATCAGTTTCTGTAATAATTTTTGGTGTGGTAGATAAGTTTTGGTCTAGTGCGGTTCGAATTTTAACAAATCCTCAGTAAAATAGCATGAACGCATTTACGAAACTTTATGAATTCAAGGGTATAGCAGGAAAAACTAAGGGGAAACTTTTAAAGTCGAAGCAGATAACCTTCTGCAACTCTTGTTGTTGCTACAAAAACGTCTTCAAGTCAGTCAGTTAGTTAATCTTTTAACCGCAGATCTTTATAGTAATACAAATAATAAATTCCACAACTATATTTGCATCCTAGATAAAATTTTTGTTTAACAAGAGTAAAAAGTTGTTGCAAGCATACACAAAAAAAAATTTTCTAATTCAACTTATTTAGTTGTATTTTACTGCATCTTTATGTAGTACGAAACGAATGCTGAACGTAGTGCGAGACACGGTAAGCAATACATTTGAGCATATCAAAAACTATTGTTGCTCGTTTCTCTCACGACGTTCAGCCTTCGTTTCGTTTTTCATAATGATGCGGTTAATTTCAATTTAAGAAAAATTTTCTTTTTATATGATGGGTATTGATCCGGCACAGTTGTAAATGGACACATGACGTAACCAATTATTTCTTACATACAATGTAGCTGCAGGGCCTACAACGCCTGCATACAATTCTGAATTGCATTTGTTTGGGCATGGCCGCTAAAACACTGATGACATCTACCTTACACAGTAAGCGATGGTGGGAGTAGGTATGCACAAGATAAATGAGAACAAAAAATTTAACGAAAACTCTCTCTAAGTAGAAAAACAACGAAAACAAAGAGAACACATCGAAAATAACAAAAACAAGCAAATGACGCCATAAATTATTTTCACAATAAAATCTACAATTTAAAGAATAGATTTATAACCCATTTCCTTACATTTCAGAATTAATGTTTAATAACACTTAGTTATTTTATATATAAAATTTTGTTCTGGCTCAAACATAAAGATTTATATTAATTTTCTATGATTTAAATACAAATTCTGAGTGTTTGATAGTTTAATTCATTCCTGATTTTAAATACAAATTCTAGTTGTTTGATCGTTTAAAATCGTTTATTGAGCTTTAAGTTAGGTTAGAACAATTAATTGCTCTAACGAATTTTTTCCAAAGAAAAAACAACAACAAAATTTTCAATATGAAAAAGAAAATATCACTAGCTGATTTTATTGCAATTCGGCTCTGCTACAGGCTTCATCAAAAATCTTTGTGATGCTACCACCGGGAATCGAACCCGAGCATGGTCGCCGTGCCAGCGCATTTTAGTGCACTGCAGCACAGAGGCGATGAGATTTCAGTGTCAATTTCTCAGTTTTCTTCCTTTTCATACTTTTTTGTTGCTGTTCTTTTTGCTTACTTTAATTAAGTTTAGTTTAACCTGACCTAAAGCTCAATAAACGATTTTAAATTATCAAACAACTAGAATTTGTATTTAAAATCAAGATTGATTTGAACTATCAAACATTTAGAATTTGTATTTAAATCACAGAAAATTACCATAATAATAAATAATAAAGTCATATAGAAAAGTTTCAATTGTAATCAAATGGTAGATCCAGACCAAAATAAAGATTTATAATTTTCACAAATACACTTCACTGCCAAACTTCCTGTAAAAAAACACAATGCAGCTACACAGACGAATAAAGTCAAACTCTGATTTGAACAAATAAAAGAAACTATCGATCTTAACCCAAACGAGACTGTGTCAAATCCCGCTCACAGTTCAGCATTACAATGTCATCACCGACAAATTGTTACAAGCGGATATGCACAAGATAGGAGAGAACATAGAAATGACGCACGAAATTAGAGCGAACAAAAAAAAATGGTGCGAAAATTCTCTCTTCGCCAAAACAACAACAAAAAGGAAAAAGAATACACCGAATAGAAGCCAACAAGAGCTAATGACGCCACAAACTATTTTGGCATTTATTTTTAGAATTTAATGAACGAGTTTATTGTCTTTTATAGACAACTAGCTGAACCCGGTGTGCTTCGCTACCCCCTCGTTATAAAATAAAATTAAAAGTATTTATATATTTACAAAAATTTATTTATTTAATTTTAATTTAATTATTGCAATGCTTCTCCCCTTTTTTTGTTGTAAACCAATTAGAATTCAGCACTGAACGGCATGTAATTTGCTTCATGCTCCCCCTTTTTATTTTTAGGCCAATCAAAAAGCAGCAATTACACAATCAGCTGTTTTGCAGTCAGTTGTGGGAGAATGAGAATGGTGTTACCCCACTCTCTATTCTAATTAACACATATTACAAAATCAGCTGTTTTGCAAATAGTTGTGGGAGAAGGAGAATGGGGCTACCCCACTATTTTAATTAATATGTATTTTAAATTTTAAAGCCGTTAATAAACGTAGTAATGTAGCATGGTCGAAAAATATTATCATGTAATAAGTATTCCTGAGTCAAAGCTGCACGCTGTTAAAATTTAAGATCGGTTAACAGGTTCAGCCTCCAATATATCGCAAACAAAGGGGCGTTCTCCGCCCACTTTTCTTTTGGTACGTATTTCTATTCATGCCAATACCATATATAGCAAATACTGCCGCCGTTGGTCAAAAAATGCCCAAGATATGACGATTTTAAATTTTGGGTTATATGGGAGAGGCCACGCTCCTTTGCCCACTCACAGTTTTATATAGTCAAGAATTTATTATTTCGTAAGAATATCTTATTGTGAAAATTTAATGACGATCGGTCCAGTAGTTAAGACTATATTACGATTTTTAATTTTCCTAAAAAGGGCGTGGTACCACCCACTTTTCTCCTAGTACGTATTCCTAATTATGCCAATACCATATGTGCCAAATATCATCGACATAGGTCAAAAAATGCCCAATATATGGCGATTTAAATTTTTGGGTTATGCAGGCGGTGCCACGCCCCTTTGTCCAATTAAAACTTCATACAGCCTATTATTCCTTCCAGAGTCATAGTAACATGCTGTGAAAGTTTCAGGAATATCGGTCCAAGGGCTTGGCCTCCTATAAAGCACAAACAAACAAATATACAGACAGACATTCATTTTTATATATATAGATTGAAAGCAGATTAATTATAATTAAAGTAAAATGGGGCGAAAAAGGGGGATTTGGTAATAAAAAAATCTATGGCTACCTTACCTGTAGATAAAAAGTATATAAAACTTTAGGTAAATACATATTACAAACAAAATATTTTGTATAGCAAACATTGTTAGTAGTATAAGTATCTGAATTAAAAAAGGGGCGGTGAAGTGGGCGTGGTTCATAGTAATATGGCGACGTGAACAGTATTAAGAGCAATATACCAAATAAAAAATAAACTACTAAATAAAAAATAATCCGTTGGAAGGAACAAATTTGTACAGAGAACAAAAAGTTTAAAACTTAAATTTGGCGTGAAAAGAGGCGTGAAAGAGGGCGTGAAAGGGGGCGTGTCGTAAGAAATGTTTATTTCTACCTCGCCTGGAGTATAATGTGTATACAATTAAGTTAAGTAAATCTGTTAAAAACTATATGGGAGCAATTACATAATTTAAAAAAAGTTGGCGTAAAAGTGGGCGTGGTCGAAAAAAGTACCCTATTAATCATGCCAGAGTCCCAGTTAAATGCTGTGAAAATTTCAGGAAGATCGGTCCAGAGGTTTGGTCTCCTATAAGGTACAAACAAACAAACAATCAAACACACATTCCATTTTATATATATAGATTTCAATTTAATTCAATTAAGAAGTGAACACAAACAAGACTTTGTACAAGCTTACTGTTTTGCATTAAAATGTCATCACAGACAAATTTTTTCAAGCGGGTGTGTTCTCTTCGCTTCTGAGTTAAACACTTACCGATCATCACAAAAAGTTTAAATTAGCTATAAAAATTACTATTATGATCTTATACACTTTTACGTAAACATCAAAAACGGTCCTTTTAATCCTTACTTTAGAAAAAGGATAGTGAAACGTATATCATTTAAAAGGTACTACACCATTGATGTGAAGAAAAAATTTTGATTTTAAATTGATGACCTATAATTCGAAGAACGAGAGTTGAAAGTATATTTTCATTTCAGTAAGAGATCGCAGAATTGGTAAGAGGTAGAATGGCGATGGAGGTATCGGATGTAAGGTTGGGGTGAGGAGGCTTGTGCAATGTGATTGTATTTTGGACTAGTGATCTTTGACATGAAAAATCCTTTAAGCATTTTTTAAGAACAGTTTGGTAAAAAATATCCCCGTCTATAGACACCAAAACCATTGAGGTATCTTGAAGAGTTTTAAATTTTTTTAGTACAACGCATACTTTTATTCAAACTTATTAGCTCAGAATTTGATAAAACGATTGAAATTTTATAAAATTGTCATTAGACATTTATATTTCCGCATTTCTCAATAGATTTCCTTCACATATTTTTGTCCAAATAGAGTCAATCAATTAATGCCATGTTTAGATAAAACAAACGATGCGTCTATTTCACGAACGCATCGTCCAACAGGCGGCCATCAGCTGTTTTGGTTCCATGTATGAAGAATGTCAGACACAAACGAACACAACTGACTCAGTAACGAACGAAGACGTAACCTCAGTGTAAAGTTGGGTCTTTGTAAGCAAAAAAATTCGAAGGAGACGTCACAATTTGACGAGTGCAAAATTATTATCGTTCTGAAAATGGAAGTTGCTGCTAACAGTTTTTGGAGCAAGTACAGCAAAAGCAGATGAAAAATGGAACGCCATCTGCTAAAGTAAACTTCTACGGTCCTCCTCAAAGAAGTACACATAATCTATTTAAGAAAAGAAGATATCACAATCAATTAAAAAACAGTTTCATTTCTACCAAAAGTCAATAATTTAATAACTAAAACAGCTGATGCAAAAAGTATTGCCACCTATTATAAAATGCTAGTAATGTGTATACAATTTTTAAGATTTTTGTCAGTTTTACGCTAAATGCTGAACTTTTACAATCTGGCAATAATGTTTTTGACAAGTACTGACGTTTGAGTATTTAAAAAACGTAAGCAACGTAATGTTGGACGACGACGCAAGAAAAAATTACAAAGACCCAATTTTGGCCGATCACGTT
This sequence comes from Dichetophora obliterata, assembly GCA_963920525.1. Classification (NCBI taxonomy): domain Eukaryota; kingdom Metazoa; phylum Arthropoda; class Insecta; order Diptera; family Sciomyzidae; genus Dichetophora; species Dichetophora obliterata. The sequence continues at coordinate 36,800,456 of OY986435.1, read as the reverse complement.
GGAAAACGAACGAAGCTTGTCACGAAGGCTTCGTTTTACCTAAACAGGGCATAACTGTAGAAAAAAGGTTATACAGTGAAACTTCCTTAACTCGAACTTTCGTAACTCGAAATTCTCCATAACTCGAAGAAGAATTTGTGCGTTTGCTTTCTCAAGACATTTTCCTTATATTTTGATATCTATAAGTCGAATTTCCCTAACTCGAATTTTTCTTCAACTCGAACTAAAATCTCATTTGTATTAGGAAGACTTTCATGAAATTCATCTCCATAACTCTAATTTCTCTCACTTACAACAACTTCAATATATCTGTGTGTGTTGTAATGCGAAGAATTTACTTCGTTGAAGCATCGCGCTGCGACCGCATGAAAAAAATTTGCTTAAAATATATATTCTGAGTAAGTAAAGAGATTTTTTTAGATTTGCTTGAATTTTGAATTTGAATTTTAGAACGAAAATTCACGAGAATTAACTACAATAATTGCTGGCAACTGATTGCCTACATTTATTGTCGTTATATGCCATAGAGCAAAATTATAAATATTTATCGCTAAAAATGCGTAAATCCTCTCACCTACAATTATTTCTTTCGCTCTCTTGTAAAAACTCTCTTCTAAAGTTATTTCTTCCAATCTTGTCTGCTCTTATAAAAAAAAGCTAGAAATGCGTGAAGTCTCTCAAGTAAGTTTTGAACATGGCAACAACAACAACTCTGAATAGAGTCAATAACTCAGCAGAAGGCGCTACTCTTTCCTACTTCAGTAGGCTTGAGTAATTAAGCTGCGACCAATCTACTGTTGAAGTTGTATATAATTTGACACTTGTTCGAATAAAGTATTTGAAATCATATGACGTTAAAGCAGAGGTGTTTATTTAAGGACAAGGTGTTTATTTAAATACCGCTGCTGGAGCGTTTTTAAGACTATCTGAGCGAGAACACGCTGAAATAGTGTGAAAAGTAGGAAATATATACATATTTTAAGACTCTCTGACAGGCCTGTAGCCAGACCATGAAGACAGAGGGGGCTGGCATGAATCTTGGGGGGGGGGGGAATTTTTTGTTTTTTTAACAATTTTTTAACGTGTGAAACGAATACATTACACATATTTATTAAAAAACAGTTAATTTTATAATATACATGTATATGTAGATCTTTTTATACATAAGATTAATACATAAAAAATAATATAAAAATTAATTCAGGACTTTGCAATAAAATGAAGGTAAGAAAATACAAGATTTATTTAAAGTGGCTAGAAATATAAGAAAGAGTAGCGAAATGGGCTAACATATGTATAAGACTTTTTTTAAAGTAAAACAAATAAAAAAATTGAACTAGCCCGCATCCGTCGTTTGCATCAAATTGATGCAAATTTTTTATTCAGATTTATATATTAAGAACAAACATGCATGTTTTGATTAAAATCTTTTGCTGTTTTAAATTTTTGCTAGAATTAAGATTTGCAGATTTTTTTATTTTAAAATTAATAAACATTCATCATGCATAAAGAAAAATTTAAAAATTAAAAACATTTCAATGAATGAATATATTCTTTTTGTATCTGCACCAAATTGGTGCACAACGTACTTTTCGTTTCTAGAAAGTTCCTACACGCAGAGAAAAGACATGGTTGAGACATGATTACTGCAATAATAATTTTTTTACTAAAATTATTGTACTATTTCTGCAATCACAAATTTTTGCCTTAATAAAGTCATTATTTGCTAATATTGGTACCCAAAATAACATAATAGTTATGTGTAATAGTGATGTTAAATCAGAACATCATTGAAATCGTTACATACTATGATTGCCTCGACTATTAGTTGCAACAAAAATGTTGTAGTTCTGTCAATAATGATAAATGTGAATATTATTATAGAGACAAACATATTAGAATTTTTAATGTTTTTCTGAACTATTCTTTGATTGTTGGCAAACGAAGCAGAACATAACCAAAAATCGAAAGATGTCCGAATCGAATTGTGTCTGAACAGTTTGCAGGAAAAACTTTCACTTCATTTGGACACAATAAGTTTAATCGATTCCTGGCTATGTGCCGTTTCGTTTGTCAACTGCTCAATTATTGTGTTTTGTTTTCAATCGCCTTATCCTAAAAACAGCACGCAGAAAAGTGACATTTTCGACTTTAATTGTAGCAAACATATTTCTATTTACCGTAAATATATTTCGCAATTCCGGCTATATTTTGTTTATCACACATATTGCTATTTTTGTGACAATGCACTTAATGTACCATGCTTATGAATGGCATTAGTCAGGCGAGCAATAGTAGCGGCTGTGGCCTACTGGTAGTGTGCGTGGCTCGTAAGCGAAAAAGCCGCGGTTTAAACCCCAGCTCGGACAGAAAATTTTATCAAATGATTTTTTTGTTGAATTTATATTTCTGTTCAGCCCAGAAATGGAAATTAGAGTGCATGAAAAAAAAAATTAAATTATTGGTTCAATAATATTCTGGATTCTAAAAATAAATTCATAATGTATTGCAATCATTCTATTTTCGACCCAATGAGAGAATAATGATTGTTTCAATAATTTTTTGGTTCCTACAAAAAATTTCCTTTTTTAAATACAGTTGTTGTAATAATTTTATCATGATCAAAAAAATATTTTATATTTGTGGCCATGTTAGCAACAATTATAATCCGAATCATACTATGATCCTCTTAAAACATGGTTGTTGCAATTATATTTTTTCTCTGCGTGTATGGATGCCGGTTAAAAATTATTAAAATTCAAATCTTATTTTTTGGTAGCAAAGCTTGGCGTAAAAATTTGAAAAATTGTAACAATTCGTCTGAAATATTTTGTTTAACAAATGTCATATGGGCATTTCCATGGTCTCGCACGGGACAGTCGTACGCAGTTAAATTGAAAAAAAAGTAGTAATAACACGGATTTATATTTTGATAATGGTCTTAACTTATAACTCATAGTAAGCTCTATAAGTGGTGCCAAGGTTGATTATCGGTAATTTTTCCTTTTAAAAATAATTGCCAAAAACAACGGGGTTCGCACGGGACAAAAACGGAAGTTTTTTTCGAGGACAACAACTCAAGCGCCGAATTCAGCGAAGTCTGAAGGAATATTTCAAAGAGTTTATTTTATAGATATTGTGCATTGGTGTTTCTTTTAAATTGCTTTTATTTTACCCAATAATATTTAACACTTATTTTTTAATTTAATATTAAGCTCGGTCGCACGGGACAGGTCGCACGGGACAGTTTTTTCCATTGCAATTTAATTGGGTAATTAAGTAATTAGGTAGTTAAGTAATTATGTAATTAGGTAATTAAAAACAAATTCAATATATTTTCCTTTAATTGCATCAACCATTTTTTCATTATCTTTAGCCAATGCCTTCCATTTTTAATAAAACAAAAATGTTTATGAAACATTTACTAAACACTTACGAAAAAGAAAAACTACATTTGTGAAACAGTGCAGACGATGTGATCATCATGGTTAATAATTTTATGTACAAATTGCTTAAATTAATAAAATTAAAATGTTTCTCTTAGATAATATCATAAAATAATAAGTTTTTAATAAGTTTTAATTTTTTGGTCACGGTAGACTTTCCTGTGGAAATACCCATATACATATTCAAGTCATGAATAAGGTGAATGTGTATATTTTTTGTTATTTTAAACTAAACTAATTTTAAAGCAATAAACAAATATATCAACAAAATTCATACTAATTATTCATTTAAAGTTTTCATTGTCTGATTTGGCCAGGGGGCCAAACGGTTGTAGTAGGGGGGGCGAGGGAATTGCCACCTTGCCCTACCCTGGCTACAGGCTTGTAGTAGTTTCCAGAATATTTCAAATAAATCAAATTTTCATTAGTCTGACGAATCATCATAGCACTTGTGAACTGTATGCTCATCTCACATTAAAAAAAGGGGTTCAGAATCCCCACAAACCCCTATGCCTTTTGCCTTCCATCCAATTGTGCTCATCAACTTATCCAAAATCAACTTTTTTAGCTCTTGTACATGCTTCTCTCGAGAATTTTTATCATTTGCTGTACTTTGGTGCAATTAAAACCGTTGGTTACGCAAGAGCAGAATTTCATTTCGGTTTGTTCAGCGTTTTCAAATAAAAATTTTTTTTTCTGTCCATATGTAGCAAGACCAGACTTCCGCTTCATTTGCATTTGGTTTTTATTGCTTTAAACAAAGCTTGAACAAAAAAGTTCAACGAAGTATTGTTCGTGTATTAAAATCAAGCAATTTATCTTACGAAATATTTACATCTTAAATGTTTCGCTGATATTACTTGCAGCTGATTTGTATTGAATTGTAGTTATTAGATCTATGTTTCTTTAATATTCTGTGCATATTTTATACATTTTATATCCTTTCAGGACGCATGGATTAACAGCATATTTCATTAAATGTGTGGCAGTTGGGGAAAGTTACTAAACAAACTTTTTTGTTGTTCAAATATATGTGAATCCTGTACACATTATTTGTTTTTTTGTTTTTTTTACATATTGAAACTTATCTTGAGGCATATCGACTATACAAATTTACAACATTTTCCTAGTGTAACTCGGAAAATATATTTAATTCTGGATTAAGTTCTATATTAAAGATTTAGAACTAATATGTAAAACTAAAAAATTCATTATATTTTAAATTAATGCAAAATTTATATTTACAATTTTGTTCAGATTTTAAGAGTTATATAGAAAAATCAGAAAAAAAAATTTCTAAATGATTTGTAAAGTTTGATTTTATGGTTGTACTTTTCAGGTATAATTTTTACTGCGTAACTTGATTGAATTACTTACTTTATAGTCTGTTGTATATATATATTATAACTCAGCTCGAATCCAGGAATAATTGAAAAGCATTGAAGCAGAAGTTACCTACAACAAATGGGAATAGCAATTCGAACATTGGAACTGCCAAAACAACAGCACTGCCACATGAATGAACTTTTGAGTACAAACAATTTTTATTATCAATAGATGCATTTGGCTATAAGAAAACAAAATTTATTTATTTTGAATACACAGCTGTAAGAGCTTGTAAAAAAACCATATCAAAATCATTTGACTATTCAAATATGTCAATGTGTCATGCCCCCAGCGTGTTGGCAGCTTGGTAACTTTTTGGTTACGCTCTACCACGGATGACTGTTTAAAGCATAAACGCCTTTTTTATGTTCGCCAGTTACCAATGCAATACAAGTCTCATGAAAACTGTCACAATTTATTAAGGTCAAATTCGTTTCACACTCCGTATCCTTAAATATATTGAGTAATTAAATTTTTGTTGGTTGTAGCTTAATCCGTTCCTTCACAACTTTTATTAATTTTCAAGGTATTTAAAAATATTCATACAGCCTATTACACATACACACATGCATACTCGTATGCTGAGCTAATCCGTAGACAAAACAGTTATACGTACATAAATAAAATTTAAGCGTAAAATTTACGCTCAACTTAAATTGTTGACAACAATTCGGCTTATGTAATATTTATGAGTTGTATAAAATGTTTATGTATTCTACCCTCAACTCAACGTGCGTTGCTTATGTATGTACATATATCGAACTTCCGGTTAAGGGGATTTTTGCAAACCATATCTCAAGCCTAAAAGTGTTGCAACTACATTTACAGACATGACAACGGATTATACACTCATTAAACACACATATCCACACCTCCACACACACACACACATGTATGCACTTTTTGAAATAATAGTGAATCTCAATAAAAGCAATACTAAAAAAAAAGACACAGTTTTGATAGTATCGTAAGTATAGACGTAGAATTCCTTTTTACATACAGTAATAGCGAACAATTCTGGTTTTTTTAATTTATATTTTTCAAAACTATTTCAAAGCATTTCATCTTCTAAATAAAAATTACTCAAAAACATACAGTCAGCAAAAAAAAAGTTGTACACTTACTGAATTCAGACAAATTGAAAAACAATGTGAAAAGTATGAAGTGAATGTACATTTATTATATATCATATAAGAGCTTGAGATCCATTCTATAACATGTATTAAAAATTATTTTCGTATTATTTATACTTCTCGAAAAACACAACAAAAGCAAAAATATTAAAATTTCACTAAGCAAAAAAAAAAAACTTGTACACTAAGAAAAAACTTAAAAATATTCAAGTAAATACGAAATTTTATGATTTATTAATATTTTGTATGGTGACCTTTGGCGTTATTTACAGCCAGGAGCCTATTTGGCATCGAGTGGACCAGATTTTTCGTCACTTCTTCAAGAATTGAATCCCATATTTCCATCAAGGCCTTTTTAAGGGTTTCTTTGCTAGAAATATGATAGTCCTTTAATTTTGTTTTCAGAAATGCCCAGAGATACTCAATTGGATTTAAGTCCGGGCTCTGTGGAGGGTGGGGAAGCACTTTTTTAGTGTTGTAAAGCAACCATTCTTTAACAATATGGGCCGAGTGCTTTGGGTCATTGTCTTGGACAAACACAAATCCATTCTCCAACCCCATTTTTTGGGCGGGTTGTGCCAAATTATTCCTTAAAATATTTAAATAGTCTGTTTTGTTCATGTTTCCTTCAACAAATATGAGATTTCCAACGCCATTTGCACCCATTACACCCCAGACCATCACATTACCACCTCCGTGTTTAACCGTATGCGTAACATTACGCTGATTTAAAGCTTCTCCTTTATTTCTCCATACGTAACATCGTCCGTCAGAGGTAAATAAATTAAATTTGGACTCATCGGTAAACATAACTTTATCCCAGAATATATTGTCTTTGTCTAAAAACTGATTAGCATAGTCCAAGTGCTTTTTAACATTTGCTTTAGAGAGAAGTGGTTTTTTTCTAGGTGCGTGTGCATGTAGTCCTTCCGAATGCAGGAAATTTCTTATGGTTTGTGGAGTGACATCAACAATATTGCTACTTTTAAGCTCTTTTGCGATCTGAACGGCGGAAACTTTTGAATCTTTTTTAACAAATTTGACTATTTTCCGTTAAATTTGGGGAGTATTAATCTTCTTAGGGCGTCCACTTCTACAGGGTCTTTCAAAAGTCTTATTTTTTTCAAATGTTTTTATTACATACTGAACCGTAGTGTGGGGTTTTTTAACTATTTTCCCAATATCTCGCACTGAGTTTTTTTCATTCCGTAGTTTTATGATAAGTTCTTTTAAATATTTTGAAATCTGTTTTCTAGCCATCTTTTAACACTTAACGAATATAGAATGCTGCGATCAGTTTGAAAAACAAAACTCCAATAACTTTACATACAAAGTTATCAATATTCGCTTTTACATTTTATAACGGGACTCTTTTCATAACGAAAGAGAGAAGTGTACAAGTTTTTTTTTTTGCTGAGTGAAATTGGCATATTTTTGTTTTTGTTATTTTCTCTTTTGGAATAGAGACAATTGGAAGATAATTTTTATTTAATGTTACAGTATGCGTTTCAAGCTTTACTTTGATATATAATAAGTATATATTTACTCTATACTTTTTACAGTTTATCTCAATTTATTTGATTTCGGTTAGTGTACAACTTTTTTTTTTGCTGACTGTATTTGCTGTTGTTGTTGCCTTCTCCAAACTTACTTGATCTAAAAAGTTCACAATTAAATTCATGTAAAATTTATTTTGTTTTATAAAAAGTTTTCGTTTGATAATTTTAGTGATAAATTTGTTGTTCTTGTTTATTTTTTATATTGGTTAAAACTAAATGTAATTCAAATTTATGTTTAATAAATGGGAATAATTATCGGAAAAATTTTAATAATTTATTTTTCCTGTAGTAAAGAACATGCATATACATATTAGACCACCCATATGTGCAAAAGTGTTATTTTCTTCGCTCCCCGCGCATTTTCGCAGAGAACTAGACTTAAAAATAAGATCTGAAAAAAAACAGGGTGCGTTTAATGGTAAAATGCCAGTCGCATTTGACTTAAAGCCTCAAAAACACACTTTAAAAAAGTTCAAAACTGTTTTGATCTGTAACTCTTATAAAAAGTGTTTAAAGTAGTTCGTGATTGGGACTTTAAATTTAAGTATAACCTAGCCAATAATAACATGTATTAACTTTTATCCAACTTGTATTAATTGTGGTAAAATTAACGTTTAAAGACAGAATTTTTGAAATATTTTTGAGGACCTTTTTTGCAAAAATGGTTGCCATAATGGTTTTCGTACGGATAAAATGATGTGCTTTATTTCATAAAAGAGATAATTAAGAAAACTTCAAATTAAATTTTTTTTTATAAAAAATATTTATTTTTAGTGGTTCAAAGTAAGAATATATAAAACAATAATTAAAAGCATTAATACAAAAAATTATATAATATAATTATAGTTAACAATATAATTCAAGCAGAAATAATATTTATTATGTTTTAAGTTAAATCATTGGTAACACATTTAAGAACAAAGAACATTAAACCAATATCTTAAAGTTAATTTTTAATTTTAACGACTGGAATTTTTTTTGGGTAATTTTTATCAAAATATTGTAAAAATATCGACTTAGGAAAATTGTTGGATGGAAAATTTTTATAATATTTCTCCATTGTATAAAGGATTGCAACTCTTTCTGCTCTTCTTGGTGAGTTAAAATGGCATTAAAAAGTGAAATTAATGCTATGCCACGTTCTGCAATATCATAAACGACAAATTATTTTTTAACAATTAATTTTGCAGCAAGATAATCTTCATTTTCCTCCCAAGTGGCTGTTTTCCATTTTCACAATTTATTTTATATAGCTGCGAACACCAAACACTATCACTACATGATACAAAGAACTACAGATAATGTATTCCCGGCGCAACGAAAAAAATTTACTGCGCACCTCGTCATTGGTGCTCGACAAATGTGATACTTGATGAATACATTCAAATACATTCAAAAGAAAATTTCAAAAAGAGACGAAGATAGCAAAATGAAAATTAACAAACAGTCAAAATTCTGTCGAGCACATCAAGCAACATAGCCGCTTTTTGTGTAAAGCTATACCTGACAAAGCACCTGAAAAACAACCAATGAGCACCTTCTACATCACAGCAAAGATGGCAGACATGTGCAATACTGTATCATGTTATCACTACATAAATTGTTAAAATGTCAACAAAAATAACATGTGAATTTTACGTTAGCAACGAAGCATATTTGGCTTCAAAATGTTTTAGAAAAACTGTACGACTAGACATACTGCAGATCTTTGGATAAGCTGAGCATGCAGTTATTCTTTTCTTGGCTTCAGAATGAATTTATTTAGATTTTCACATAATTTCAAAACTTTGTCGCAAATTTTTTTAATTAATGTTTTATATATTCTTACTTTGAACCGCGTTATCGGCGCGTAAAAATAAATATTTTTTATAAAAAAACGAATTTCATTTAAACTTTACTTAATTACCTCTATTATGAAATAAAGCACATAATTTTATCCGTACGAAAAACATAATGGCAACCGCTTTTGCAAAAAAAGTTCTCAAAAACTTTCAAAAATCTTGCCTTTAAACGTTGATTTTACAAAAAATAATACAAGTTGGTCAAAAGTTTATACACTATTGTTATTGGCTAGGTTATTCTTAAATTTAAAGTCCCAATCATGAACTACTTTTAACGCTTTTTAAAAGCGTTACAGATCAAAACAATTTTGAACTTTTTTACAGTGTGTTTTTGAGGCTTTAAGTCAAATGCGACTGGCATTTTACCACTACACGCACCCTGTTTTTTTTGCAGATCTTATTTTTTAGTATAGTTCTCTATGAAAATGCGCGGGAAGCGAAGAAAATAACACTTTTGCACATTCCATATACATTATGGGTGCTCTAATACATATGTTTATTAAGGCGCCTTAACTTGTATGGAGGAAAAAAAAGTTGTCCGGGTCACCTCCTGAAAACAAACTATGGTTTATTTTATGATGATTCCCAAAATATTGCAACTCTAGCTTTAGCCGTTCGTGAGCTGGAATGGTTTGAAATAACCTCTAAAAATCGCGTTTTTGATTAATACTATTTATACCACACTACCTTCGGTCAAAAAAATTGTCACAAATAGTGTAAATCGATGAAATACATAGTTTTGTTTTTTTATTTTTTTCAAATCTGCCCACACACTTAGTTATTGAGTTATTTGCAGTGATTTTTTCAATTTTTTTTAATGCAGTTTTTATAAAAATATATATAACTTCCCCATTTATAGCCTGATTTACCATTCCGTGGTATCATTGGAAAGGTACTGAATGCTGCTTTTCATTTCTGTCGTTAATTAACCCTTATAAGCACTTTTATAAAAATGCATTTTTTATCAACATGATAAAAAATTTGTGGTTATTTATTAAGTCGCTAGTTAAAAGATAATAAAAAAACAATTTAGAGTTTTATCAAAGAAATAATTTTTTTTTATTCCAAATCTTTTCGTGATTCAATTTTACAGTAACGCTTGCGCGATTGAATCTTGTTTGCAATATGTGCAGGTCTGTTCTTATCAATTACCGAAACGCAGGATTGGCTTACCACATGTACAAAACGTTCCGTATTTTGTGAATGACATGGAAATTCTGAAAATTGTTTGTTAAGAAAAGCATAACAATTATTTTAAAAACTTTTCATTACCAGGAATTTTTACAATTTCATTGGAGTCGTGTAGTTCTAATAAGTATTGTTGAGTATAGAACTGGATGCATGGCAGTTCTGTATTAGCTCTTAATTCATTCCAATCTATCATATTTTTATAGGAATCACAATTGAATTGTATCTTGGGGACATTAAATTGGCGAATTCCTTGTGTGTCATGAGCACGCGATTGTAAAATAATATCGTAGGCTTCCTTTCGTGTCGCCTTGCTCTCATCTGTAACCATTGCCTGTAAAATATTTTCTGGGTGAGCAAAAAATCCATTAATTTGAACAGAGCGTTGTACAATAAATTGCATATCTGTCGGTAATTCGCGCGTCCACTCAATGTATTTAAACAAGTGGCGGCTGCCATGAATGGCTTTTGGTTGGCTTTTTATTAAAAACCAAAATGGTGTGTAGACCCTCATAACAAAAAATGCTAGCTGCTTTAACTTTTCGCAAGCCACAGGCTTCGTAACATATAGCCGCAAAATTCTTGATGTTGTTGTCAACCAGCGTGAAAGATTGAGCGGGCCAGGTTTAATGCTGGCCAAATGTTCATCGCACGCCCCAGCATCAACTGCTCGTACCATATCATAAAGATATTTTTGATCAGCTCGCAAAACCCAGTCATCAATATTTGTGGGCATACAGCCCATCGCAATTGGATCAAAGTTATGAGCAATCTAAAGTTAATATTTTATTGAAATTAAGTTAAAAAAAAAACAACAAAATAATTGAATACAATTTATGAGCAATCTAAAGTTAATATTTTATTGAAATTAACAGTTAAAAAAAAACAACAAAATAATTGAATACAATTTACCGGCACATCTTCGCAGCCCTGTAATGTATGCCCAATTATTCCTGGCCAGTTTTGCGGCCCATTAGCTTTTCCTAACATTTCTTTGAGCAACGCAGTGAATGGCAACTCGTTAAAATGAAAGAGGCATATTAGCCACTGCAAAGGGCGCTGCAATTGTCGTTCTAGGTTACAAATCGCTCCATTAAATTTGCCTGTGTTGGTGCTGGTTCCGTCGCAATTTACAGCGACCACGTGCTCTAGTGAAAACTTTTCAGCTTTCAAGTAATTGACAATATCGTTTGCGATACCAGCACCGCTTCCGTCTACGGGAGTTAAGTAACCAATGTAGTTTGAGCTGGGTTCGCTTACCAGAGTTTTATGCTCCTCCATCATTTTAACGTTGCGTGGTTTGCCATTCACAGTAACTTGTTTCAAAGTGCGTTCCCTTTTTCCATCAAAAGAAATGCATTTTAGTATTTCATTGTTTTTTATGTCTCTTAGTGATTTCGCCCTAGCTTTAGTTCGCTCCCTTTGGATTTTGTGCTGATCAATAATTATGCCTGGAATGTCCAAGTCTTTTAGCAATGTTGTTGCGAGCAGAGCCCCAAAGCGATTGGATACACTGGCACGGTCCAACGCAGCACTGAATGTTGGTAAGGAAAAACTTTGTACGCTTGGTCCAAGATCTTTAAGATCTTCCTCAGACGATGATGAATATGGATCATCCACATCCATTTCTCTTAGTTGTGGTACAAAAGTGGCTGTTGCAATACTTTCGTTTTCACTTTCGCTTTCGAAGTCCGTAATAGAATCACATGGGATGTGGTTTTCAACGTCATCTAGCGTGAGCAACCTTCGGCTCGACTGATCAAGGTAAAAATTCCAAACATGCAATGGCATTTGTTTTTCACCTGGGCAACTACAAGACACTCTAATTTTTAGAGCACATTTGCAAACAGAAATTGAAAATAGTTCGGCCCACTCGCTTGCATTGTAATGCGATGGATTTTTTGTGATATCCCGATATAAAAGCGTTAAATTTTGAAGTTTTTTGCGGATCGCAGTCTTCGATATAACCGGAATTTCTGCTCTTTTCCAAATTTTGCTTAAATCATTTAGCATGTTTTGATGATAATTAGATAGCCCGTAAGACCGGTTATTATTTTTTTCGCGCAAAAATAATAAATGTTTTATTACATCACTTTTTGTTGGCAATTGATTTTTATTTAACTCGCGAGAAACGAAAAGCATTTTTTTTATGAATAACTTGAACAATTAAGCGATCACAATTCAAAAACTCACATTTATATAATATAATATAACTCATTGTCAAACCTAAAAGTCATGTAAAAGTCATGAGTGACTACTTATAAGAACTGTGGTAAAATTTACTCTTAGCTGTTTTGTCTAAGTACAATAAAGTATTTTCCTATACTTTATTCCAAAGTCCATTTAAAAAATGCATTCTTTATCTACATGATTTAATTTTATTTCTCTTATATTTGAACAAATTCAGGAATTGAGGCAAAGGCCATCACAAAAAAATAAAAATAAAATAAAATGCATTTTTATAAAAGTGCTTATAAGGGTTAATTAACGACAGAAATGAAAAGCAGCATTCAGTACCTTTCCAATGATACCACGGAATGGTAAATCAGGCTATAAATGGGGAAGTTATATATATTTTTATAAAAACTGCATTAAAAAAAAATTAAAAAAAACACTGCAAATAACTCAATAACTAAGTGTGTGGGCAGATTTAAAAAAAATAAAAAAACAAAACTATGTATTTCATCGATTTACACTATTTGTGACAATTTTTTTGACCGAAGGTAGTGTGGTATAAATAGTATTAATCAAAAACGCGATTTTTAGAGGTTATTTCAAACCATTCCAGCTCACGAACGGCTAAAGCTAGAGTTGCAATATTTTGGGAATCATCATAAAATAAACCAAAGTTTGTTTTCAGGAGGTGACCCGGACCACTTTTTTTTTGAGGCGCCTTAATGTATATTAAACCGGATCGTTTTATATGGAGAAAAAAAAATCAGCCGGACATCGACTCAAAAGTAAGAGAGATTCTTAAAAACTACTTCTGCATAATTTTTTTTGGGATCGGTAAAACCCTCATAGAGCGTTTTTGCTTCTCCTTAAAACCTTTTTCGGTCAAAAAATCATGTTTTTTGCATGTAACTTTATTTTTTCTTCAGAATGCATACTCAAGATATAAAATAAAATGCAGATTTTGATTGTATGCATTAGGCCGGGTCGATTTGTGGGAAGGCAAAAAAATCGCCCATTGCTCAGTGAAAATCGTATTCTAGGAATCAAAATTAGAAACTTTGCCCGAGGAACTATACCTCTAAAACGAATTCTAAAGCCCCAACTTTTGACTTTTGTCCCGTAGGGTCAAATTTTGAAAAATCCCTCTTTGACCCATTTAGAGTGCCCCAATCGAGTCCAAATGTATGACTGACCCCCACTAACTTTGGAGGGCCGATCCACCCATGAAAATGGCACACCTCTGGAACCCCCCTGGGTTTTGATTTGAAATGGTGATTTTATGAAATGTTTGTATGGGGAACCCCCCAGAAGTGATCCAGAGAGCGTGCCACTGGCATGGGTGGATCGGTCCTCTAAAGTTAGTGGGGGTCAGTCATACATTTGGACTCGATTGGGGCACTCTAAATGGGTCAAAGAGGGATTTTTCAAAATTTGACCCTACGGGGCAAAAGTCAAAAGTTGGGGCATTAGAAATCGTTTTAGAGGTATAGTTCCTCGGGCAAAGATTGTCATTTTGATCCCTAGAATACGATTTTCATTGAGCAATAGGCGATTTTTAAATCGACCCGCCCTAGAATAAATATTTTGGTTAAAAAAATTTTGAAATTTTTATTCGTTTCAACTCTTTTGAGACCCCGAAAAATCAATATTTCGCCGTTTTCGAAAATATGTTTTTTAAATGCTAATAAAATATGTATTTCTCATTATATTCATATCAATCTTTGAAAAGGTATTAAGTTTTTCTTTCCATTGGTATATCGTTTAGTGTGGCTTATGCAACACTGAGTGTCACAAATATATAAAACATGAGAAATTAATATTCAAAGTCCTTTTTTCAGCAAAATAATTATTAAATTACGACAATTACTGTTTGATTTTGACAAATCTCAGTATACAGTGGTGGTCACGAATTTAGCACACACTGTGATAGTAACTCTAATTTGAAATTTCTTACATCTTAGCTTAAGAATTGTAATCAGATATTTTTTGTTGAGTATTCTTCATGAAGTTACTCTATGTACCGTTAGTTGGTTTCTTAGTTATTCTAAAATTTTCTGACATATTTCAAGTAGTATGAATCAATGTGATTTAAATGCTGGACACGAATTTAGCACAGGTTAGAATTACTGTTCCATATCGTATTTTATTTTCGTTAATTAAACTTTACTAGTAAGATATACTAAATTTGTTTAGTTTCTATTTGAGTTCTAACAAAAAATTGCAGAAAGATATGGCCAAAGGCTACTGATGTTCAGAGGCTCAGCGGCATTTGATTCAGCAAATGAAAAATGGTGGAAGCACAGTTTCAGAGATTGCTCTGCTTCTTAGATGTTCGTGAAAGTTATTATATAACGCATTACAATATGTAGAGCAGTATTAGAGCATTTAAAATGTAAAATAGCGACCAAGAGCGCGAAAAACAATAGCAAAAGAGGGCCATTTGATTTATAGAGCTTCACTTAGTGATCCTTTTAAGACCTCAAATAAAATTTAAAATGAAATTTCATCAAAATGTGGCAAAAATGTATCCTCAAAAGGCATAAGAAAACGCTTGAATGAAAACAATTTCCGTAGCTTTATAGCCTAACAAACACCACATGTGTCGCAAAAAAATATTAAATGCAGTCTTGCTTTTACAAAAGAATATTTAAAAAGTCAACGAATTTTTGGAAAAATGCGCTTTGGAGGGATAAATCAAAGTTTTGCCGGTTCGCATCTGACAGCAAACAATATGTGTGGCGTCCTCAAAACATGCAACACAATCCAAAGTACACGCTCAAGACGATTAAACAGGGTGGCTGAAATGTTATGGTATGGGCGGCGTTTTCTTGGCACGGAGTTTGTCCGATTGTTAAAATTTACCAAAAAATGGATCAGCACGCTTACAAAAACGTACTTGTCAATACCATGATACCGTTTTAAGAGGATAATTTGCCACTTTAATGGCGTTTTATGGAGGATAATGATCCAAAGCATAGTGCTCACATAGTTAAGAGTTGCTTGGAAGACAAACATATTGATATTTTGAAGTGGCCATTGCAATCATCGGACTTAAACCCGATTGAGAATCTGTGGAGGGATGTCGAGCAGCAAATACCAACAGTAAAATCCAAAAATTTGCCAGATTTGTTTAGGGAAATCCAAAGGATTCGGTATAGTATTCCAAAGTACCGTTGTGAGGCTTTGGTCAAAAGTTTACCAAGGATATAAGATGCAGTAATTAAGAATAAGGGATTTCCTACGAAGTATTGAGTTTTATGCAATCAATTTTGATTATATTTTTCATCCTAGACATTTTTTCGCTAGTGTGCTAAATTCATGACCAAGTCGAAATGCTTATTTTTAAATTTTATTTGATTTTAAGTCCTATGAGAAAAAGTTTTGAAATAAAAAATGTATATAAGAAATAAAGAAGACATAATATATACACTAAAAAAAAAGTTAAATAAAATTTACAACAAATAAATGGAAAATATAAGTATTCACTTTATTTTTTTAAGTGTGCTAAATTCGTGACCACCACTGTATATTAGTTTTTAGGTACGCAAAATCGAATTTTGCCAACCGTTTCTTATTAAAGTTGCCCATTAGAAAGCGCTCCAATACAATATTCAGAATTTTCGAAAACTTTTATTCTAAGGCGCTCCATGGTGTGCAAAACACACACAATCTTACTGCAATTTTGAGTCTTGCACAAAAAATCAAAAAGTTTTAAAAACAACGATTGTGGTAATGATGGTGCTTTAATTCGAATTAACAAATCTCTTGTTGTTGTTTTAATTGAAATGAGTTCCAAATTTATTTTGAATGAAAACATTCGCGTTACTCAAGTTTTTAATATTTTTGACGTATTTAATGGGAGCTTAAAATATAACCAAGACGATTTTAATCAATTTGCTACTTCCTTGCACGATTGGCTCACAGTTTGAATGTAGCGTTCCATGTTCTTTGAATGATACGGAAAAGCTGCAACCAGAAAAATTTTTTAATAGTAATTGTTAAAAACATAACAAGAATTTTTTATTCTTTTTACCTGGGAAGGAAATAATGTTTTCGGAATGTGCATAGATTTCAAGGTCTTTCGTCGGTATGAATTGCGTTCATGATGGCTCCGTCAGCCGTACCTTTCTCCAATCGATCATCGTCGTATACGACTCACAATCAAAATTTAGTTCTGGGATGCTGAACTTACAAATTTATTTTCATTTCAGATCTTATTTTGTAAGTTAAACCGTTTTACTTAATCCTCTTAACTTTTGTTTTTACAATGCAAGAATATTACAAGAATATTAATTTCTCATGTTTTATATATTTCCGCCACTCAGTGTTGTTTAAACCACACTAAACGATATACCAATGGAAAGGAGAACTCAATACCTTTTCAATGAGTTAAAATTTATTTGAATATAATGAGAAATACATATTTTATAACCATTTAAAAAAACATATTTAGAAAATGGCAAATAATCGATATTTCGAGGGGGTCTCAAAAGAGTTAGAAAGGAGTAAAAATTTTAAAATTTTCTTTAACCAAAATTTGTATACAATCAAAATCTTCATTTTATTTTATATCTTAAGTATGTATTCTGAAGGAAAAAAAAGTTACATGCAAAAAACATGATTTTTTCGACCGAAAAAGGGGTTAAGAAGAACCAAAACCGCTCCATGAGGATTTCACGGATTAAAAAAAAAAAATGATGCAGATATAGTTTTTTAGAGTCACTCTTACTTTTGAGTCGGTGTCCGACGAAATCTAAATTTCAATCCGGCTTAATGTAAATGTATATTTTAAAAGTTATTTAAATTACAATTTTAGTTAAAAAAAATATATTTTAAATATGGAAAAAATATAATGCATAACAGAAATAATTCGAACTTTTTATTGTATTTCAAAAATAAATAGATTTTCAAAGAACAACGCATTCTTAGCAACGTATGCGCAAATCTGCGTAGTAATAAAACATACTGGCTTTGTAGCAACACTAGAGTGGACCTTATTTGAAAAAAACCACCCCAAATGCTCAAACTGTTGTAATTGATAATAAAAAAATTCGTGAAATAATTTAGCAAAATCAAATGCATATAAACCTGTGCGCACACGATTTGAAGTTTGCACAAGTGCATGAAAGAAAATTTTTTTTTTTAATAATTTCATATGCAATTCCATTTGGAATAAGGAAGCAGTTAAGATTTTTGTATTTTCCAAAAAATGTTCAGTTTAATAAGGGTATTCACCTCAAATTACTTGAATAACTCAGGGAACAAAATTTTTATTTTTGGATTTTCCCAGCAATATTTGTATTATTTTCGACTAATCTTGGTGCGCTGATTTCAAAACTATTATTACTTTGTTTCTAGTATCACCAGTTTTTGAGTTAAACGTCAGTGAAATCGTTCAATGAAAACTTAAGTGAAATTTAATTATATCAAAATTTGTTCAAACAATTCAACGAGTTGATGTGCGGAAAGTTAAATCTAAGTGAAAAAGTTATAAACACAATGGCAACCAGAAGCGTGGACAAATTATACCTTCTCGGATATGAGCAAAGTCAACTTCTTCTTGGTGCAGGGTTATCTAAGGTGTATTGCCTTAAAAGATAGAGATTTTCTTTATTTCTGTTTATGTAAGGATATACATATCGATGATTCCATATTAATTCGACTAATTTTGAGCAAAATCTGACCTTTGTCTTTCCGAATCTTTTGATACTTTGTAAATTAGTAGTGCCTATTAAAAACCCTTAAACTATATTTTTGTTTTTTGCGAGTTATTCATTGTAAAAGTATTAAAAAAACACAAAAAAAAAAAACAATTAGTGCATGTATTCAAATAGATGTAGTTTTGAAACAGTTTTTTTGTACAGAAATAAGTGTGCATATATTTTAAAGATCTTGAATTTGACTTTTTGGTGGCATATTTTTTTTGCAGTATTTTTATGAAAAATTACTTTTTTATTTTAACCTGAAATTTTCAGTCACATTTTTCATAGTCTTCGCAACAATTTTTTTATATTTTTAGTGTAGTGTTTAGTTAAAGCACCAATTTTAAAGACTAACACACAATTTTAAGTTGGGATTGCAATGATTACTATTTTTAACGAATTTCTTAAAAAATGTCTACAAAATATTTAATTTATTCTACTTTAAGGGCTGTTCATAAAACCTGCTTGATAAAAATAACTAATTGCTCAAATTATAAGATTGCCACTTTGCATGAATACCCTCAATGTATTCCCAGCGCAACGAAAAAAAATGTACAGCACACCTCGTCATCGGTGCTCGTCAAATGTGACACTTGATGAATACATACAAAAGAAAATGTAAAATTTCAGTCAAAATTCGGTCTAACACATCAAGCAACGTGGCGGTCGTAGCCTAGTGGGTAGAGTGCGTGGCCCCCAAGGCAAAGAACCGCGGTAGCCCGGGTTCAATTCCAACTCAGACAGAAAGTTTTTTCAATTGAATTAATTTTTCTGTTCGGTCGTCACCTCTCTGCAGACAATGGCAAACCTCAGAGAGTAAAAATTGCCATGTTAGGCTTCTTGAGAACATAAGCCGTTCGGAGTCGGCAGCCGTTCGGAGTCGGCATAAAACACGTAGGTTCAGTCTCGGTCATTTGTGATCAAACATTTCTTAGAACGCACAACACAATTGATCAATAGAAGCTAGGTCAAAGTCCTTCCAAGGGCTGAAATGGCCAGTTTATTTTTTTTTTACATCAAGCAACGTAGCTGTTTTTTGTGTAAAGGGGTAAAAAGGGGAGAAAACACTCCTACAAAACATGCAATTTTTTTCAGAAACAGTACTAAAAAATATATTTATTTTATTTGGATAATTGTTTTATTTAACGATATTTATTTCATTTCAGTAAAACAAGTTTCAAGAAAATTTCGACATTTTAAAATCTTTACACTCTATGAATAAATTGTGACTACGGTTGCAACAACGAGTACCACCTACGTCACAGCAAAGATGGCGGACATGCGCAATACTTTATCCATAGTTTTTTGTACCATGCACCAGGACTACGTATATATAACATTAATGCTACAATAATGGTATTCACTACATTTGTTAAGACCGGATAACTTGCTACATTTAACAAATTTGTTAAGTCCTGCCAAAAATTTGTATGGGAAAAGACTTCGAAACGTGTTTTTGTTTAGCAGATACAATTTGTTAATTCGGAAACGTCAAACTTATGGAGTGTAGTGATGAATAATTTTGGGAATGAGTTTTAATGCGAGCCATACACATCGGTTGTTTCTTAAATCAAAGCGTGTATGGCCTTGTCAATGGATCAGTTTGACAGTTTTCGAGTTGGTTGATAAAAAATCAAAAAATTTTGATTTTTCCAAGTTTCCTGGCGAGTCTTTCCATTCGATTGTGCTGTGTATGGCCAAATCTTTTGATTAGCTGTCAGCATACATATTTTTAGCCATCGATTGTTTTAATTTTATTTGATTTTAATAATTAAATAAAATAAATAATTTATAAAATAAATAAATAAAATTACATGGATTATAAATTAATAGTACATATTTGACAGTTGGAAGAAAATCTTTCAATTAAGTTTATGAAGTGTGTGGCCGAGAATCAATTCAATTGAAAGACTTATTTTACTATTGGATTGTAATGTGTATGGCTCGTATAACAACCCAGTGGCGAAAGTAGACTTCGAAGGCGCTGTCTTTGAAGCCATCGAAGAAGACAACAGAGTAACAATACGGATTTTTTGATGATATGTATTCATAAATTCAGGAGCAAAATAAATCGTAAGAAATGTTTGTCTAATAAAATTTTTTGAAAATATATTTTCAATTAAAAAGCTGAAAATCTGGCTCCAAGACGAATCGATCCATGAAGGGTATGAGGGAGAGCGGAAAGAGTGGGAAGCATAAAGCAAGGAGAGCGCGATGAGGCACACATATAGAGCAAATATATACAAGCAGCGATGTACTGGCTTAAAGCGAACGCGTACAGTTTGCAGTACAGATGCCATCCGTGGTCGAAGACGTGACGAAGTATAGTCCTTCAAGTCGTTTTGCTTATTTGTTCGAAATGGTCTTCTAGCACAGCTATAGGATTGGAGCGATCTGTCATCGAAGACTGAGTGCTGCATCCGTTCGCCACTGGGAAGTACCAAATTATTTTTGATTTGTAGTTTTATTAATAAAACTGCTCTTTATTAACAAAAAAATTAAATTTTTATAAAGGGGTTTGTAGAGATTTAAAACATTTTATGTTTTTGAGTGTCAAAAATATCAAAAGTCTTAACGCACTGTAATATAAAAATTAAAATACATTTTTGAATGCTGAGTACTGGTTACACAAGTTATTAAAATCACCGACTTTAGCTGTAGAAGTCTGCCAGCTGATTTTGACGAATCAGTGCAGCATTTGATTGTAAAATGTCCTAGCAGATGAATTTACGTCAAAAGCTGCTAACTTTAATAATTTAGCAGTTTAGCAGGACTTACAAATTTTACTCAATACCATAAATATCTTTATATACTACAAATATCACCGATTAGTAGGCATTCAGATTGCTTTGTTTCGTTTAATAGATCCTAATCCTTAAATAGACACATTTAAGATGCTGTTCGAAGATTATGTATTTGTTTTTTACATCTCAAAGACATGTTTCGCAACTTGTTTTCGAATATTTACTATCTAAGAACTATTTTTATTCGAAATATTCGCATTTGGGTGCAAAGAGCGCATGTCTCTTTTTTCGGTTTTTTGTGTAAATCTTGTCTGTCTTTTGTTTTAACTCTAAAGTGTGGTGAGTATAAGAAAAAATTGTATGTAGCACGTGGTTCTTTGACAGAGGTTAATTTGAAAGCTGGTGATGATTTCTTAGGTCTATTCTCACGCTCTCCGTTGAAGAAGCAAAGCATAAAAGAAAGTACAACTCTAAGGTTATATCACTTTTCACACAACGACTTTGAAAAGCTACGTAATAGTTAAGAACAGTTTTGCAGTCACAATTACGGGGAGCGATTCAAGGGAATGAAAGTTTTTTCAAAAATTTTATTTTAGAAGAACTTTTCAATTATACACTGAAATTTAATGAGTGATGATTGATTGCATGGGTTATTGTTTATGTTTGCCTCTCATATTGTTTTGTTGTTCGTTTTGCCGTTTCTAAAATTTTCACGGAATTATCGCGTCACACTTCATTTATTTAAAAAATAAGCCGCAGAAGTTATTTATTTCTCTAACTTATACACTAATACCTTAATTTTAGTAAAGTTGACTTATCTTAACTAAAAAAAATCGTTTATATTAAAATCTCAAATGATTTGAGGTTATTAAGCGCAAAAAATATTTGAAGACATGAGTGAATGAAAGTGATATGTCGCAAAATTCTAATTTCGAGAAAATTGAGTTCAAAGTTTCGCATTTGTACATAAATCTATACTAAATACAAACTTTTTCAAGAAGTTGTTTTCTTAAATAGCCACAAACATGGTTGTTTTAAGGATTTAAATTGTTTGTATGTACCATTACATCTTCATCCATGCATAGAACAGCGAAAATCTGAAAAAGCGACATATCACCTTCATCCACTCATGTCTTCATTTGTTTCAGTACAAAGTTTCGGTTCTTAAAAATCCTTGAAAGATATGAAAATGTATAAATTTGGGCATTGAATATGTTTTCATATCATATAAAGACCGTTTGCTCCAAAAATCATAAAAAAAACTTTCATTAGCTTAGTGTCAGGTTTAAAGGGTTAAGTAAAGGTTCTTTTCAAAGTGAAAAAAAAAATCAAAGATTGACTAGTTCTTTTGAGATTTTCGAAATACATGCGTACGATGTGATTGTGCTCTATGGCTAAGTGCACTTAAAATTTAATTTAGTTTGCACTTAAAAGTTTTTAAACTTAAGAAAACCAAAATTTGCATTCAATATTTGCTTTAGTTTGCAGTCATTTTCGTTTCAGATACCTCCATTGCGTTCAAAGTAGAGCTTCCAGATTGATCTGAAATATAATATCAACTACATTAGCCAAAAAACACTATAAAAAAAATTCGTGGGACCTTATACCGAAGGATAATAATAAAAAGACTTTTAATTTTATGACATGGTGCAAACTAAAACTTGAAGTGCGATTTTAGGGAAGGATTTTTTACATTGTATGAGTTTAAAGAAATAGTATTCCAATTAAATGCATAGGGAAAGGGCTGGGTTGTGAAAAAGGCTGGGTTGTGAAACATAACTTATTTTTGTTTCCCTAATTGACACATAGCCAATCTTTTAACTGCCAAGTTTGTCTTTTGACATGACTCAGTTTTTGTAATTACACTTTAGTGAACAGACGTATTGCTTGTGGCAGCTACAAACATAGTGTTTGAAAATCGATTGCCAAAACTTTTTGATTTTTTTCAAAGTGGATATCCAAGTGAGTGAAGTTATTCCAAAAAGGTAAGTGTAATGCATATTTACTTAGTGTTTTGATTCTGTTTTATGTTACAATACTTGGTTATGTCGAAATATGATTGGAAGTGTCGATGTTTTTGACGTTTCCAAAATGCTGTCATGGCTGGGTTGTGAACCAATGTGGTGATTAGACAAGATTTATACAAGAAGTGTCAAATAGCTTCAGGAACCACCAATGCTTTGTCGCGTCTGGATAAAATTGAGCTATTACGAGCAGCCATCCCAAAGAAACCACTGAAACGTGGCCGAAAGTCAATGGAGAGCTTCGAGCTGACGTCTACAGAAAAAGTTGATGATCTGAACCAGAAAAAAAGTCAAAACCACCAGCAATAACAGAACCATAGAAGGCACAACCATCACCACCCAAGCGTTCCAAGACAAAAGAACCATGAAAACCACCTGATGAGGACATTAATTTTTGCACCATTTGTTTGAGGTTTTTTCCTAAAGAACTGACCCCCAAATACTCCATCGAATGCAAAACATGAAGTCGGCCTGTTAACATGAAGTGCGCTTATATGAAAACGCCTAAGCATTTCACATGCAAATATTGTGACACCGATTTGGTGAAGATGAAGAAAATTATGATGGAACACTTTTTTAATTTTTACTTTTTTTTATTTATTATATTGATTATAATGATTACCTACAGTCAGGCGCGCACACAGGGGGGTTTTGGGGGTTCAAACCCCCCGAAATGATTTGATTTTTTTTTATTTCAACAAGCAGAAATAATTATAATAAAAGAAATAAAATTTAATATATTAATTGCTCAGTACTATACTGTATAAATATGTTTGTCTAACTCTAGACAAAACTGTAAGCATAAAAAACGAAAAAAAATATATAATAAGTTTATTCTCTCGCGCGATACATATATTTTTTTACATAGACATATTTGTTGTTGTGCAAATAGCGAACTAGCGAGCAATAAGCTAAAATTCTTGAGAATTTTTTCTCTTGCTTCGCACTTGTTCGTCATTCAACAAGATCATTCAATTTCGAAGTGCCGTGAGTGATACAAGCCATGTGTGACAATTCAATCAAAAAATATTTTACAAACAAAGCGGTAAAACGTACAAATGATGCTACAATTACCGAAACCATTGAAACTAGTGACAATGAATCAATTTTGGCTGAAAAACGGCTGAGAAAAGTAAGTTTTCTGAAATTTAAATAGCCTCAATTCTGTTGCAGGATCAAGTTATTTCACGTACCAAATTCAAGTAAAATCGGTTATGTCATTTAGGAGTTTTTGAGTCTTAACAATGCACTTCTTAAAGCGCTCTCTTGCGGAAGTCTTTGGAATTTTTTATATATTAAGTTTATTGTTGGGTGCAGTTCATCGATCATACCAAATTTCATTGAAATCGGTTCAGGCGTTTTGGAGTTTTTTGAGTCTTTAAAACGCACACTTAAAGCGCCCTCTTACAGAAGTCTTTGGAATTTTTTATAGCCTATGTGATCTTGGGCGCAGTTGAACCCTCATACCAAATTTCATTGAAATCGGTCCAAGCGTTTAGAAGTTATTATAGAATGCCACGCCCACAGACTTGCGCCCACTTTTTTACACCCTTTATGTTCTTACTCTCTATCAAACGTACTCGGTGTCCAAATTTCAGCTCAATCGGATAAACGGTGCGCGAGCCTATACGAAACAGACAGACAGACAGACAGACAAACATTTGATTTTATATATTAGATTTTTATTTAAATATATTATTTTATTGTAGGAACATGTTAATGATGTTGCTAAGTTTTTTCGGCGGCAACTTGATAATGAGGAGAAATATTTGCTTCTCACTGCTAATTGGACTCCTGATGTTACTTTTAAGTATCCAGTTTCATCCAATCGCAACTTGAAATTCCAGAGTTCTTGGCTCCAAAGTTTCAGCTGGTTGATATATTCTCCATCTGAGGACGGTGCATACTGTAAGTTTTGTAATGTTTTCGCTTGCAACAATGTAGGAAAAAGAAATCATCAAACTACTCAAGCTTTTGTCATGAAACAATTTTGCAATTGGAAAAAAGCCATAGAAAAATTCAGAGAGCATCAGTCCAAAGAGTATCACAAAAATGCAGCGGAGAGTGCAGCCAACTTTAAGTTGATTTTCGAAAATAAAAAGAACGATGTGTTATGCGAAATTGATAAAGGGCGAAAAAAACAACAGCTTGAAAATAGACAAAAATTAAGCTCAATTATTCGTACGGTTCTAGTCTGCGGAAGGCAGGGACTTGCCCTTAGAGGTCATCGGTATTATGGTCGTTTCTCTGTTGAAATGCCTACTGAGAATGATGGGAATTTTAGAACACTGCTTCGGTTTGCAATAGAAAGTGGGGACAGCGTTTTAAAAAAACACATTGAAACTGCTGGCGAAAATGCTACGTACATAAGTTGGCGAGTTCAAAATGAAATCATAGAAAATGCTGGAAACATCATTCAAAGCAAAATTGTGAGTCGTATAAACAATTCCAAGTGTTTCTCTATAATCGCCGATGAAACCACTGACGTGAGTGGAATTGAGCAATTTTCTATTTGCGTCCGATATGTTGATGTTGTTGAAAGTGAAAAGAAACTTCGAGAGGATTTCCTATGCTTTATTGCCGTTGAAGATGTGACTGGAGCAGGCCTTTCAAATACGCTACTAAATAAATTAAAAGAAATAAATATATGTCTTGAATTCATTAGAGGTCAAGGTAAACTTGGGTTTTTTAAAATAATATCACAAGAATGCAAATTTTTTTTCTTGAAAGGATATGACGGTGCTCGTGCAATGAGTGGAGAATTTAAAGGATGTGCTGCGCTAATACAGAAGGCATATCCAGAGGCTATTTACGTGCATTGTGCTAATCATAGCCTAAATCTAGCAATATCAAATTCCTGTAAAATTACACCTATTAGAAACTGCATTGGTATAATTAAGGAGACCGTTAATCTTTTCCGACAATCTACGAAAGCAGGCATTGTTTTGAAAAACTTTATACAGAAATGTGGCCCAACATCTAAGCAAACGCGGCTGTTAAAATTTTGTGAAACACGTTGGGTTGAGCATTTGGACTCGCTTTCATTATTTTTTGAAGTTTTCCAACATATATGTGCTGCTTTGGATGAAATTGACGGTTCTAACATTAGATCCGATGGAACAAAGCCTCATGCTTTATTGGCAGCAATTCGTTCGCCTCAATTCATCATCGCTTTGGCAGTCCTTAAACCCATATTTGCGCTCTCGAAAAATATAAGCCAATTTTTACAACGAGAAGACTGTGATCTAAGTAGATGCGTTGAATCCGCTAGTCATTTATATGATGAATTCAAAGAGATGCGTGAAGATGCAGAACGGTCTTTCAAGGCTATATTTAATTCAGCCAAGGCGATAAGCGATGATATGGGTATAGACATCAAAATTCCCCGATTAGTAGGACGTCAGACAAACCGCGACAACTACGATGGATGCCCAGAAGTATATTTTCGTCGTTCAATTTACATACCATTTTTAGATCATATTTTGGAAGAACTTCAGGGACGTTTTTTGAAGCATCGTCAACTTCTATCAAAGATAGAAAATATTTTACCGCACAAATGCATCACTCTTAATGATTTAGAAATGCGTGAAACAGTCGAAATTTTGAGTTTGCAATGGCCAAACGATTTTGAAGATGGTATAGACGGTTTTCTTGCTGAGTTTAAAATGTGGCGAAGGTACTTCAAAAATTTATACATACTAACGGTGTACATAATATTATTAATATTTATTAATATTCTTTTTAGACACAACTTGAAGAAGGAAACATTAACTAAGACGTTTATTGACTCGTTAAATGTATGTGATAGTATCATATATAAAACAATTTATCGGTTCTTGCAAATAGGTGCCACATTGCCCGTGTCAGTTGCATCAAGCAAACGTTCATTCTCGTCACTACGTAGGCTTAAAACGTATTTGAGGAACAAGTGCAAAGAAGACAGACTGAATGGTTTAGCTCATTTAAACGTTCATAGAGACATTGAAGTCGAAATAGAAGAAATTTTAAATAAGATGGCTCTTGTTAAAAGAAGAACTGACTTCATATTATAATTATAATTATATATTATAAAAACAATTTTTAAAAAAACTCATAATTTTTTCAATTAACCCCCCCCCCCCCCGAAAATAAATCCTGAGTGCGCGCCTGCCTACAGTCAATAGTTCTTGAAGAACTAGTTTCGAATGTAGCATTGATTATAAATGTTAAATACACATAATGTTTGGCTATTTTTTTAAGTAGATAAATAAAACGTATAATTTATAATAAAACAAAAGATATAAATATGATAAATGAGAAAGAAATTAGTTATACAAGAAAAAGTTTTTAAAAAAATTAGTTTTAACGATTTTTAAAAAAAAATCCGTCTCACACTAGCACATTGAGAAGAATGTTTAAAGCATCGTAGGTTAGCTGAAGAAGCCAAGATTTTAATTCACTTAGAAATTTTCATTTATTCCGAAGAATCTTAACCCGAAACACCCTGTCGGTGCCATATGGCAACGCAAACACAAACACTTAAAATGTGCTTATTTTAGTTGAAACCATTTTATATTTGCATCAACAGGTCATTCTGAAAATGTTAAAGAAATTTACTCAGGGTGATTCGGGTTAGCATAACATGGAAGGCAATTATAAAGCCTAGAAGCAATTGAATCATATAAACTAAGCTTGACAATTCAGTTTTAGTTAATCTGTTAGACGTTTAATATGACTAACTGTATTCGACGGTTGATAAGAAATGACGAATAATAATCGTATCCGATAACCGGTTATTTTTGGTAAGCTAACCGGGATTTCGGTTAATAAGCTTTAATACACAATGAAAAGTTTTAAAAAAAATTAATTTTTGACATTGAGAATTTTTTCTTTTATATACTCTACTGTTGTGTGAAAATTTCTTAAATTCTTATGTTCTTATGTCAACACATATCATGCAACCTTGTTTTGTTATCGATAATATTATTCTGCTATTTACTCATCTTAGTTGACAGCTGTTAAAATAAATGTCGTTGTTCTGGCTATAAAATTTTTAAGACAAATTTTTTATTTGATTTTGCTTAGAAAGTAAAGAGTTTTAATTGTGCATATTTTTCTTTTTGTAATGCAATGAGCTTTGTGTGAAATTATTTCAAGAAAAATTAAAATACCAATTGGAAACTTCCATATCAATACTTTGAGCTTAGATATGCACACTTTATATTACTTTCAAACGCCTTCTTCACTTATTTTGGATTCAATTTAAAGTGCTGTCATTTTCACTGTCGTTAATTTTTATGTTTTGAAATAACATGAAAATAACAGATGTAGTTTTACCTATATTTATTTTTTAAATGCAAAAATTTTTATATTTTTTAAAAAAAATAACCTGTCATTAAAATTTATTTGTGAAAAATAAAGACTAAAATATATCAATAAGTGATCCATCATTTTTTTTGTTAAAGTTTATTTAAACAATTTTTTAATTTAATTGCAAATAAGTTTAATACATTTTTATGCGTATATTACTAAGAAATAAACAGAAAAAATAAATTATGAAAAATTTGTGTTTGATCTTTAATTTATAACTAACCGGTTAACCGGTTAATTTTTGGTAACCGTAACCGATATCCTGTTAATTAATTTCTTCAGTTAATACTGTTAACCGATAACCGGTTACTCTAATAAGTCGGTTAATTGACAACCCTAATATAAGCCCATGAAATGTTGGAGATTATTCTGTGGAACCAAAGCGAAATTGCGATGATTTATCCTTGGATTATATTGAGCATAACGTCTGCTCAATAAGTATCCAGATCAATTGCAAAAATAATGGGCGGCTTTACATCGTATTTTCCGACTTTTATTGAGATTTGCCAGATAGTTCACAACCCAGCAACATTTTTGAAAGAGCCAAAAATCACTTCCTTAAAAAATTGGCCGCAGAGCGTTCTAACGCTAATCTGAACAAAAAAGTATCTTGGATTATTCGATATCTTTATTCTGTAGAAAGTAAGAGCCCGAAAAGAACACCCTATTCACAGCCCATCTCTTTTCCCTATATATATATATGAGGTATATGGTCGCAAAAAATAGTGTTTACTTTAAGAAGAATAAAATGTGAAAGCAGTTGTATGAAATCGTTTTCATTTCATATTAACACAGTTTCAAGAAATGTGTATAAATTTTGAATTTTTTATTCAAAATCAATGCGCTGCACAGTGTTTCGTTTCATACAAGCAGGACGGAGAAAATTATTTTGTTGATTTTTTTAGTAGTTTTCGATGTTTAAGGTATAGGAAAGTTAAAAAAAAGTATTTCAGATATTTTGGACCAGTGGGTGTGGCAGCTCTCATACAACTTAAACACATTTTGCGCTATATCTTTAAAATGAAAAATGCTACAATAACGAAATCAAAGGTAGACTTAAAATATATGGTGACTAAATACTCGATTTTACTCTTAAAAGTGGGCGTGCCTATAGTTCAACTACTCCTTTTTTTAATACAGTTGGCTTAGCATTGTTGCCACCTTTGTGGGCAAAATCTCATTTGTGGTTATTTTTAATTGACGTGGAAAATGGGAATTCCCACGGGATTTTTTAATTCAGTGTGGTTTTTTTTTTAATTTACGTGCGATTTTTTTGTTTTTTGGGATTTATTTTGTTTTGAAGGATTTATTTTTATTTTTTCTATTTATTTTTCAGTTAAAATATGCATAAATATGTGCATAAAAGCATATATTTTTCATGTTTTGTTCATTGCCTAAATCGTTTCAAACCCTCTATATGATTTTCACAACGAATTCATTAAGATTTCTGTTACTTTGGTTTGGTAGGTAGTTTTATCACTCTTGAAATAATTAAATGCATTGGGAACGCATTCAAGTTATTTAAAACAAACACATCAAAACAAACAACGCACCGTTAAAAATTCTATTTATTTTTGTGACTAGTTGTTTCAAAAGGATGACTTAATCTCAAAAATGATATGTTTTATTGATATTTAAGGATATTTCTTATTGAATATTATTACTAAAAGACTAATTAAAATACAGACGACGAAATATACTTGTTGTTCTTTTTTATTCGTTTATACATAAAAATTTTATTTTTTGTTTCAGTTTCGACAATTTATGTCGCGGCATTTACTGTGGTAATTTTTAATAGAAGAGGTTTTTTAGTTTTTTTTTACAAAACAAATGAAATTTTTCGTGGTTTTTTATATTTCCGTGGAATTTTCGTGGTTATTTTATATGTCCGTGGGATTTTTTGTGGTTCTTTTTAATTGCGATGGGATTTTTTTGTCAATTTTATACCATGGAAATTTTCGTGGTTATTAAATTTTGTTATTGTGGGAAAAATCTTTTTTTGTTTGAATTTGAGGTGGCAACCGTGGCTGACAGTCATAATACGAACATTAGGCCGGGTCGATTTGTGGGGAGGTAATAAAATCGCCCAATGCTCAGTGAAAATCGTATCGTTTAGGGATCAAAATAAGAAACTTTGCCCGAGGAACTATACCTCTAAAACGAATTCTAATGCCCCAACTTTTGACTTTTGTCCCGTAGGGTAAAATTTTGAAAAATCCCTCTTTTACCCATATAGAGTGCCCCAATCGAGTCCAAATGTATGACCGGCTCCCACTAACTTTGGAGGGCCGATCCACCCATGCCAGTGGCACACCCCCTGGAACCCCCCTGGGGTGTTCCCCATACAAACATTTAAAAAAATCACCATTTCAAATCGAAACCCAAAGGAGGGTTCCAGAGGGTGTGCCACTGGCATGGGTGGATCGGCCCTTCAAAGTTAGTGGGGGTCGGTCATACATTTGAACTAAATGGGTCAAAGAGGGATTCTTCAAAACTTGACCCTACGGGACAAAATTCAAAAGTTGGGGCATTAGAATTCGTTTTAGAGGTATAGTTCCTCGGGCAAAGTTTCTTATTTTGACCCCTAGAATACGATTTTCACTGAGCAATGGGCGATTTTTAAATCGACCCGCCCTAACGAACATATTACCAAATTTTAGTCTAACATGGCACGAAAAAGCCGTCTGAAGTATAGCATTTTTATGGGCGTTAAAAAAAATGTGTGGAAAATTGTTTTCTTTTTAAACCACCTTATGGTCGAAAAAATCTCTTTCAGCTCAATCGGCCCAGTAATTTCGGAGTCTATATAAAACACACATCTAATAATTGACTAAACCATTTTTCCTTTCAATGGCTCAGTTAACAATGAAAATGTTTTTGTAAGGACCAAATTCATAAGTAAACTAAACAGTTATCATGGTAAATTGCTTAACAGACGCTATTCATGCAGAATAAACTATTTTGATATGCGGTTTCCTTGGAGGTTACAATTTAGTACCACACAAAAAACATAAAAATAAATAATATGTAAACTAACGAGAAGTTTATTTTTTTTTTTTATAAAAAAATCATGACCTTAAGAATATAAAAACTGAAGACATAGACAAAGCTAGAATTTCCAAAATATTAAAAAAAAAATTTGTATCTTAAAAAATACACTTTTTTAAATATAAAGAGAAAACATATAACTAATATATTAAAAATTTTTGGTGTACAAAGGAACTAAAATAAACACAATAACGTTTACAACAAATGTTCTACGGTTTGTTTGCAACTTTTTGTTGAGGAGTTATGTCATTTTAAAGAAAGTGGGGAAATCGTGATGTTTTGAAGAACAAAAAAAAAAAAAAAAAAAAAAATAAATATGATCTTAAGCCACATGAAGCCTATTATTTTTACATTATGAAAAAAAAATTAAATAATCTTAAGAATATTAAAATTTGAAGACATAGACAAAGCTAGATTTTCCAAAATATTTCAAAATAAAAAAAATTTTGAAAAAAAAGATAAAAATAATAGATGAAAGAAATAGTTTTTGGTGTACTAAAAAACTAATAAACACACTATAACTTTACAAAAAATGTTTATTGGGCTCTGTACAACTTTACGTTCAGGAGCTATGTCATTTTTAAGAAAGTGGGAAAATCGCGAGAGAGAAAGTGCTCATTTTCCCATACAAATTTTGTGTAACTATGGTTCCACACTGACTTTCGGTGTGAAGTTTTCATGTAAGGAAGATTTCAATAGCCTAAATCCTAAATTTTGAGTAATTTCGTGACCGCAAACCCGAGTTATAGATTTATTTCCTTCTAACTAAGGCCATTCAAAACACTGTGCGCTGGAAGATGTTGATATTCAAAAACCCTTTAACTCTAATATTTTAGACATTTATACTTTACTTATAATGCAGATTAAAAAGTTTTCTAATTTTTGGGAACCTCTCCCCTTAAAGTGCCTCTACACTATATGTTTCATACATATGACACGTCAAAAATTACAAATAGTTTTTAGCTACAGATAGTGTGGAACATATGAAACTGTGGTTTTGAAATGTCGTTTGTATTTGAATCTGTTCATTTTTGAATAAGAACCGTCTCTAATTTCGTATGTTTTTCCATCTGTACAAAATGTCAGTTGGATAATTTTTTATAAATTATTTTTGTGAAAATGGAAGAAAAGGTAAATTTTAAGATATTTGTTCAATAAGTTGATTAATAATGAATTTATTTTTAATTTTAATGGCCAAGGAAGTAAGCTTTGGAGCTCTACGGCTTACAAACATTTCAAAAGCTGTTTTTTATTTTCAAATGACGTGTCAGATAGTATGGAGACAAAAGAAAAAAGCTGTCTGACAAAAACTTAATTTTGATACACAGATGAAATTCGGTATGTAATTTTTTTGACATGTCATCTGTATGAAACATATAGTCTAGGCGCATCTTTAGATAATTAAAAAAAAAGGGTGTATCTTCAGTAAAAAGAGTTTCAGAGAAATTATTTTATTTTAATAATTTGCAGTAATACTTATCATATATGTGTAAATTTTCCTTACAAGTATCGAAGACTAAATAGAAATTAAGCTTATTTTATGGGGAATTTGTGAAAATTCTATAATGCGTAATAGTTTAAAATAAAATAACTCTAATTAGCACATAAAAAATTGTTTATTTAATTTTGTGTTTTTTAATTTAAATAAATAAACAAACAAACAAACAAACAAATAACTAGTAAATATGACCACCAAAATTCTTCTAGAAAAATTCCAAAGAATCTTGATTGTGGGCACTTGTAAGGGTGCAATGCAGATAGCCGTTTCTCTGGATCACATCGAAGCTCCGAGATACATATATTTATAAATATGGACGTTGCGATCACTTATTTACCCAGAACAGCATAAGTTAAAAAAAAACACAAATTCTAAACTATACTTCCTTAATATAAAATTAGTCGCAGATTAAAAAAAAAAAGCATTTTTGTGGGAAAATAGTTTCAACCATGATTTTGGTGGTTTTTATTTGAAAAATATGTAATTTCAACAATGATATTTTCTATTTTCTACTTTTTATATTGTTCAATTCAATCATGTCGACAAGTGTGGTTTCATAATTTTTCTCAAATAAAATTTCAGTTTAATTGTGCTTTATATAGGAAAAGGTAGTTTTATATTCCAATTTTTTGACTACATTCAATAAAATTTCATATATATTTAGATATATATATTTCTAAAATAAACTCAAATAAATTAAATTTGTTTTCTTTAATTTTGTCACACCGTGTAGTTCTTTATATTTGTTTGCATATGTTTTCGAAAATTCAACCCGAATAAAGTTAATTTTCACTTTAATTTTTTAATTTGTTTATTTATTTAGATTTTATTTTCACTTTAACGTCAAAAATCAAGCAATCTGCAATATAAAAAATTTTAAGCTGTTTCAAAATGATCGAATTGACAAAAAGGGTGGAGGAGTTGCAGTTTACTGTAAAAATAATTTAAAATCTGAATTTGTAAGTAAGTCGACTGGTTCAGGTATTGAGTTCTTAAATATCTGTATATCTGATCAAAATACTAAAATGCTTCTGTCATGTGTCTATAACCCAAAAAAATGTCACCCTGTTGATCCATTGTTTTCTGTATTGTCCAACTGTTTTTTAGATTATGATTTAATGTTATTGTGTGGAGACTTCAATATCAATATTATCTCGAACGACCTTCCAAAACATACGTTATATGACATAATATCGTCGTTAGGATTATCAATAGTGAATGAAAGTCTACCCACCCGATTTGCTGACAATACTAACCCAAGTCTTTTGGACTACTTCATTATTTCTGACTGTTCTGCTGTGTTGTTATTTGACCAATTGTACTTCATTTCTGATCACGACTTAATTTTTTGTTCGTTAAATATCAACTTTTCTCGTAATATTATGTCTAATACAATCTCATATCGTGATTTTAAATCTATTCATTACACGTCTCTGTTAAATGATATATCAATCACCCCCTTTAATAATTTCTGGCTTCATCCCAATATTAATGATAAACTTAGATCACTTATGGATCCAATAAAATATTTATTTGATAAACATGTCCCCCTGCGTTCAATATCAAGAATACATCTTGTCCTTGGTTTTCCCAAAATGTTTTAAATGCCTTAAAAAAAAGGAACAAGCTTCGAACAATATGGAGAATGGAGAAATCCCATCTCATCCAACTGGAATATCTATAGAACTGCTAGAAATGAGTCCGTTCTTATTACTAGACAAGCCAAATCACGTTATTACTCGGCAAAACTAAAATTATCGCTCCCATCCAAAATACTTTGGGAAAACAGTAAAAAACTTGGAGTATGCAATAAAGATACCACTAAATGCAATATAAATTCTGAAACTCTCAATAATTTTTTTGTTGGTGCTGTTGATAACTCAAGTAGTACTATACCCCCCTATTGTTATATGACCACGCAACAATCCTTTAAGTTCACACCAGTAAATGAATTTGATGTTGGCAAGTGTGTAATGCAAGTTAAATCAAATGCTACAGGTGAGGATGGTGTTCCCATAAAGTTCATAAAACTCATACTCCCTCATATAATTAGCTATATTACACATATAATTAATTCATGTTTTATGTCGTCATCATTTCCAAACTTGTGGAAAACTGCAATTGTTCTACCTGTTGCAAAAAACATAACCCTTCTGGTCCGAATGACTTTAGGCCAATAAGCATTTTACCGACACTGTCAAAAGTATGTGAGAAGCTCATGGCTCAGCAAATCAATAAACACTTACTTGAAAAAAAACTATTATCCCCTTTGCAATCTGGTTTTCGAGCTGGGCATGGGTGTTCTTCTGCAGTTGTTAAAGTTCTTGATGACATACGACCAGAATATGACGCCGGGTCTATGACTTTGCTCTGCCTTCTTGACTTCTCTAAGGCTTTTGATAAAGTTAATCATCAATACTTGTGTCATAAGCTTAAGAATTTGTTTGGGTTTTGTGATAGTGCCGTCAATCTGATGTCTAATTATTTGCTAAATAGGACTCAAAAAGTCAATGTTGGTCAATTGTCTTCTCAGTATAAACTAGTCTTAAGTGGTGTTCCACAAGGATCCATACTAGGTCCTCTTTTGTTTTCATTGTTTATAAATGATATTTTCTGTGTGTGCAAACATGCATCTGTTCATGCTTATGCAGATGATGTACAGCTGTATTTGTCACGTCAAACTTCGCTTCTTGAAGATCTTTGCTGTAGATTGAATGAAGATCTTAGCAGTATTAATAATTGGGCCAGTAGCAATGGTCTTCAACTAAATGCATTAAAGTCGTATGTTCTTCCTATTTGTAAGAATAAAAATTGTTTAAATGATGTCCCGGATTTGTTTATTGGAACAAATAAGCTTACTGTTGTGTCAAAAATTGTAAATCTTGGTTTCCATATTAATTCGTCTCTATCATGTGTTGATCATGTAAGCAGTGTAGTCAAAAAAGTTTATTATGTCCTTCGTAATTTGAGAATGTCAGCTTATGTAACTCCTGTTGATATAAAACGAAAGTTGGTGATCCAACTGATCTTACCAGTTATAATGTATGCAGAAATAGTATACAGTAAACTTGACTCATCCTCCCAATTAAAACTTCAAATTGCTTTTAATTATGCCACACGCTATGTATACGGCTTGCGAAAATTTGACCATTTATCTAGTTACAGAAATGCAATACTCGGATGTGATTTAACTGCATACTTGAATGCAAGAAACTGTATATATTTGCATAAACTTATTCACGAGAAAACACCGCTTTATCTTTATTCAAAACTTCAGTTCTGTCTGTCTAGAAGAAGTCATATTTTAATTGTACCTAGGCATAACTCGCTGAACTCATCTCATTTGTTTTTCGTTAACGCCATTAGAATATGCAAAGCACTGCCTCGAAGGATAAGAGAATTTACTAGGAGAGGAATTTTTGGGCAATCTATTTTATCTTTTTTTTTCTACTCAAACAACTTAAATTTTTAATTTATTCTCTCTTCTCAGCTCCCTACTATATTTTGTAAATCTATAATTCTTTATATTTTTGTTTTTTCATTTACTACTCAACCACCACTGTATTAATAGAAAACTTTTCACTCTTTTTAAATAAATTTTTGGCTTACATTTTAAGTTACCTTTACCTTAAATTAATTAAGTTAAACAAAATTAAACTCAATCTAAATATTCTCAATTAAGCTTAGTTTTTATTCAATTTTATATTATTTTGTACTATAAGAGAACATAGTTCTAAGTGTACTAATGTATAGCTTTAATATGTATTTGTATTTTATTATTTGTATTTATTATGCGAATATGTTAGCATATAAGAATAATTTCTTTAGCATGCCACAGTCAATGTTAAAAACATTTAAAGAAAATAACAACAAGCAATTTATAAAATTAATTTCTAAAGATTAACAATTAAGTAATAAGAAAAACATTAAAACATTAAAAAGAACATTAAAACATTATAAGTTTAAAAACTAAAAATTGAATTAAATAACAACAGGTAATCAATGCTCTGAATTAAAAATAAACAACAATTTTAAGCAACATAAGAAATTGCTGATAAAAGGCATACTGAGGCAATTATTTTTAGCTTAACTGTATAAGTATTATAAGATAATTTTATAGTGAAGCAAACAATACAATAAATAAATTAAGGAAAATTAACAATGCAAGGCTGAGGAAAAGAGTAATAGAATTATAAAGAAGGTAATAGAAATCAAGGATAGATTATAGCTAAGAGTAATATTCGAAAATTAAACGCTTGAAGGTTCTTTGGTTGGAAACAACCTTAATGTAATTAGGCAAAGAATTCCACATCCTGATTGCACTGACGAAAAACAGCCTACTAGAATTTTTATAACAGTAACTTGGAATCAATAGGTTCATACTTCTGTTTGATCTACAGAACTGAAGTTTTTCATAAAGGTAATGTGGACAACGTGAGTATATAATCTTATGCAGAAATAAACAATTTCTAGCCTCAAGATAACGAAATATGCAGCGACCAAGTAATTTAGTGCGGAAGAATGATACATGGTCAAACTTTTTGAGACCATAAACGTAACGGGCAGCATTATTAAGAGCAACTAGCAACTTATGAGATGATCGTGAATCCAGATTGCTGTAAACGACTTCCGAGTAGGTGATAATTGGCATCAACAGTTGTAAGACTAGTTTTCGTCTCGTTTCGATGGGAACAAATGATGCAGTCATTTTCAGATTTCTTAAAACATAATAGATCTTACTCACACAAGAATTTATGTGATCCTCACAGGACAAGGACGTATTTATTTGAAAGCCAAGATTTGAAGCCTTAATAACAACTTTCAATTCAGCATCGCTTAAAAGAATTGGAGGAAGATCAATGTTTGCAAGAGGTGTTTTAGAGATTGGTAGAACGTACGATTTTAAGGGGTTTAGTTTAAGCTTATTAGATTGGGCCCATTCTGATATCATATCCAAATCTTCATTGATTCTAACACAAAGATCTTCAATAAGTCCAACTGGTCTAGACAAATACAATTGCAAATCATCCGCGTAGGCATGCATTGTGACATTATTGCACTTATCGAAAATGTCATTGATGAACATAGAAAATAGCAGTGGGCCCAGAACTGAGCCTTGGGGCACTCCACTAGTAGTGTTTTTAAATGATGAAAAGTTTTTCCCTACTTTTACTCGCTGTGTCCTACCACCTAAGTAGCTATTTAAAAAACGAACTGCAGTATCTGAAAATCCGAAGTTGAACTTGAGTTTTTTGCATAATATGTTATGGTTTACGGTATCGAATGCTTTAGAGAAGTCCAGTAAGCAGAGCAATGTCAGATCTCCCTTATCAAATGGCATTCTGATATCATCTAATATTTTCACGATAGCAGTGGAACAGCTGTGTCCTTGGCGGAACCCAGACTGAAGATCTGACATAAGGCCAAATTCGTTTATGTGGTTCGATATCTGTTCAGTCATTAAAGACTCGCAGACCTTTGACATTGAGGACAGCAAACTAATAGGTCTAAAGTCACCCGGCTCACGAGTTTTCGATTTTTTTGCAATTGGAATGATGGTTGCTACCTTCCAGATTGAGGGATAGCACGAGGTTGCAAAGCTATGGTTAATTATGTGCACAAGAGGGCTGAGCACATAAGGTAATATAAGTTTTATGAACTTAATTCAGATTCCGTCTTCACCGGAAGCGTTCGACTTAATTTTAGCTATACAACGTGCGACATCCAATTCATTAACAGCGGTGAAATCGAACTGAGTTGAAAATTCAGTGACAGTACTGTTGTAATTAAACGTTTCACTTGAGTCAGCAGACTCCGAGCTTGAAATGAAGAAATCGTTAAGTAAATTGGGATCAATTTTGCATGATTCAACTTCATTAGTGGTAATTCCAATATTTTTTAAATTATTCCACAACTGCTTCGAAGGTAAAGAGAGGCTTAGCTTTGACAAATAGAATGTTTGTTTGGACGATCTAACTGCCAAGGTAGCTTCATTCCTTGCTGTTTTATGTGCTTCCCAGTTCAGTACAGTTGGATAATAAATAAATAAATAAAAAAAATAAATAAATAAAAAAACGTTATTATTAATTAATTTTCCTCAACGCCTAAAAGGTTTTATAGAGCCTGTAATAAATAATTACAGTATTATTTTTATTAATTTAATAATTAATAATACACGATTCTAATGAATATATCTATATTAAATACAAATTTTTTTTCAAAACAAATTTTCATTGTTTAAATTTAAGAAGTTTTTTAGATATAATTTAAAAGTCGATATTTTTGCCAGTATTCTTAAGTTATATTGATATTGATCAGAGTTTTGTATTCGTTGTTTTGTATAAATAACTTTAAGCAAAATTAATTTTACTGATAGGCAGACTCTCTCTGTAGACAGTCAAAGCCTCAGAGGGTAAGAAAATACAGTAGATGTGTTCACGATCCAGTGCACTTTTCTGTGCAAAAATGCAGATTTGTAGAATTGCAGTTCAATGACCGTGAACATACCTCATTCGTGCTTGTGCGGTTTACAAAAAAAAAAACTTAAATGTCAGAATTACCCGTTTTTGTTTGTTGGCCACCCTCCGCAAATGAAAAAGTAAAAATGCCTAAAAAAAGTGGTTAAACTAAATTAATAAATTTTTATATTAACGGTTTTGTCCATTTAAATAAGATTAATAAAAAGAGAAATCTTTTTATAGCGCATTTTATTTTCTCAACAAGCAAAACTAATAACACTTTGCGGCAAGAAAATCTGTATTTAATAATTTCAACGTTTTTCACTTAATTCTAATATAAGGAATCTCGTGGTAACATCCGTTTTGCACTTTACCGAAGACTTTAATTTTTTTTAATTAGTCCAGATAAGCACTTATATGCATTTTGAGAAATCTTGAACCATTAGGATTTTTATTTTGGTTTCTTCAGCAAATTTATTTCCATTACTCTTGCCAACAACTTTGTTGAACAAATATATAACGAAAAATCATTTGAAATAGTATTTAAACCTTTAACAAGCGACATATGTCTTACCCGCTTCAACGCTTCAAAGCAAAAAATGTTACTCATACGCAATGTTGTTCGAATTTTTTTCGTTTGACTTTTTGTAAGAATCACTCGATAAGACCCACTGAAAGCGACTTTTTCATGTTCATTTATTCAGCAAAGCTATTGGCCAGACTTATAAAAAGAACTTTGCCTAAGAAACTAAAATGAAAATCCTAATGGTTCAAGAGTTGTCAACATGAAAATGAGTCATATCTTGAGTAATTTTTGATATATCTTATAAAAGAAAATTTTGTTCTAAAGTGTTTGGTAAAGTGGTAAAACAAAGTTCATCACTAGATTCCGTATACCAAAATTAAGTGAAAAACATTTGATTTATCAAATACAGAGAAAACAGATACAAAAAAGCGCACAGTGTAATAGTTTATTGCCAAAAACATTAGAACAACATAGCCCTTTACTAACAAAAAGTATTTTTTTTAGTGATTCTTTACATACTATTGTATTTGTCAAAGAGTTTTATATTATAATAAAGGAATTTTTTTCTTAAAATACATTCAATAATTATATACAAAAAATTGCAATAGCAAAACTTAACAATTAATATTTTCCAAAAATGGAGTTAGTGGTGATGTGTAACGTGGGTTAAAAAGTACCTTGCACTAAATATATGTATTTGATTGTTGCTGCCCATTTTAATTTTAAGGCATAAATGAACAAGTTTATATTCAAATAAAAATAATTATTGGTTTGCTATAATTTTTAACCTATATTTGACCAAACATTATTATTTATTTTTTAGCAAATTATGAAAATATATTTCAAACTAATTAATACATTCGGTATCAAATTTTATGTCATTAATAAAAAGCTGTCAAATTGTATGAAGTGCACAAGTGCACAACTGCTCAAATTCTTAAGTAAAAGACTTTGTGCAAAATAACAGAACTTTTGACGCACGTGGATTTTGCTTTTGTAAACTGCAGTTCTGCATTTCTGCACAGCCAAGTGCTTTGGATTGTGAATATCCCTAATAAAAACCTTCCTGAGAGCATGAATACTAACGGTTCGTATTCTGCAAAAACTTGTGGGTACAGTTTTCCATCATTTGTTGGATCAAAAAGCACATTTCATCAAAAGAAGCTCAGACATAGTCTCCCAAAACCGGGTATGAAATCTCTAGTGATAATGAAAAAAATTTTAAAAAAAATTTTTGTTTGATCACTCATACTCGTTTTTTGCACATCCGTCAAATCATTGTTGAAATTTTATTAATTAGGTATTCCGACAAAGTTTAAATACTGGTAGTTGAAAAAGCACCATAACGTTGTGCTTTCGCATTTGGATTATTATCCAACTAAATTTTGGATAATAAGACATCTCTAACTGTGTTTAACGTTATTTTAAGTATCATATAATTTCTATGCAAACACTTTCATAACAACACTCATACATAAAATACTGAAATGCCTTTTTACAAATGCATGAAAATCTCTTTAAAATTTACATGTTAACGTTTGCATCTTACTATCAAGTAGGTTTACGTGACCCCACAAGACCCTTGGGCTTCTCGACTCAAGCCTTTCAATGGCTGTGCACCATATTATTTATTAATTTTTTCTAAGCTCTGTCAAAAATGTTAGATGACGTTTAGCTCTTGCCGGATGCGCAGTTTCCATTATCTAGTGTATTCTAACTTTTTATCCTCACATGCTGTGGAATACACGGGGGCGCTGCATGCATTTCAAATAACAAACTTTTTTCAACATTCATACGTATTGTTTCCCATTTGAATGGTAGTCCTTCACACACACGTACAACGATTTCGGCTTACTCTACAGCCTGATGACAAAATAAAATAGCTGCTCTTATTCATGTGTAACAAACATAGCTATATGATTAAATATAACTTGTTGTTAACCCTGTTGCACCTGAATGCTTAAATGAAAAGTTCTGTGGATCAGATAAAGTTGTTTTAAGCACTTTGGAAATCCACTATGTTTTATCTCGAATCAACATTAAAATTAGAGTTTTGTAAATATAAATATTTGAAACAATATTTAAAGAGCTATGAAAATATAATCAAAATCATAATCTTAACTCTGTCTGTTAGCAGTTTAAGAAGTCAGTGAATTTTTAGAGTTTCCCGCTTAGTAACTTTAAATACAACAACAGCAGGTCCTATAAACTGTCATTTGCTTTCAGGCAACTGTCAAATTTTGTGCAAACTGTGTCATTTAGTTTAAGTTTGATAGCCACTGAAAGCAGACAACCTCATGAATTTGAAAATGGAAAAACGTTAATTTCGTGAACTCTTCAAACATTATTTTTTGCGTTAAAAAACCATCATCGAAACTAAAGCAAGGCTTGATAAATACTTTGGGAAGTCTGTACCATTAATTTTGATTTCAATGTTTAAGAAGTGGTTTACTGAATTTCATTGTGATCGTA
The DNA here is from genome assembly GCA_963920525.1 of Dichetophora obliterata. Lineage (NCBI taxonomy): Eukaryota > Metazoa > Arthropoda > Insecta > Diptera > Sciomyzidae > Dichetophora > Dichetophora obliterata. The sequence goes on along the minus strand of OY986435.1, from coordinate 36,757,907 downwards.
CCAGCACAAGTGAAGCTGAACGTTCAGTTCGCCCAAAAGAAGTCGTGCCGCCAGAAATCGTTCAAAAAATCAGTGGAATGTTGTTGGACGAAAAGAGAATAAAAGTGCACAAGATGGCTGAGGCAGTCATGTTATTGACACTTTGTCAAAAATCCCGGATTCGTTGAGAGAAATCCCGTTTTGTCCCACATTTGGTACGAAAAAATCCCTCCAAAATTCCTTCAAAATATAAATACAAATTAGTTTAATTCAAAGAAGATTTTTTTAAAAGATCAAAGATCCAAGGCATGCGCCTTATACAAACAAGGTTTGGTCTTTGACCTGAAAGGAAAGAGATAGATTATTTAGAGGAATTTATTGGAACCATACGTGAATTATTGATTAGGCGAAACAACCGTGAAAGACAATTTGAATTGCTTTTAACCGAGGCTAGTGCAATGCCTTAACCTCGGCAAGCATTTACAGCCCTTAGTTGTTCTTGTCCATTAATTCCACATTTTCCACAATTTTATTAGTGGATTTTTAGTTTTCCATAATTCTTAAATGTAGCAAAGAATAAAGAAAGTGAAAAGCACCATGCCCGAACCCGGATTCGAACCAGGGACCTTTTGGCTGATAGTCTAACGCACTTTTCACTAGACTACGAAGGCCGACAACTTTTTGCTTTTACTGAAAAGCATTTATAACAAAACAAAACAAGTCATTGTTATAAGAACTGAACATAATTGTTTCAAAATAAATATTAATTTTATAATAAAAGATAAGTAAATCTTCTAAAATACTATATAAAAACGAAAAAAATATTTAATGTAACAATTCATTGAGATCTAAACAAAGAAACTTGTGAAGAAACTTCATAAGTTAATAACCAAAATAACATAAAAAAAAGTTTATCATTTACTTAAGTAGTTTAAAGTGTTTTTTGCTGCATTGAAAGAAAACAGCGTCTGTGTTTTTATTCTTTAATGAATGAGCATTAAATAGCACATATGGCTCTTAAGGTGTCTTCTCCAAGTTTGTTTTTTTTTTAACTTACGTCGGTTACAATTGAATATATCCTTTCGGCTTCGGCATTGGAACGTGCTAATGATAGAACAAATGTTGACAATATTGTTAAATTTGTAAACAATTGCTCTCCATTTAAAGCTATATTAGTGGCTACCCCTTTCCAAAAATCGAAACCTTATAGTCCTTAAGGCCTTTTGATATAAAAGGCAAATCATTCCATTCATCTTCCGGTGAAAACATATCAACGTTTACATAATCTGAGAATAAACCTAATAAATAGGTTTAGAATAAGAATAAGACCTTTAGAACAAAATGTCTTTTCTATAGCTTAGTATGCTCTAGGAACGAAAATTTTTGGGCATATAACTATACACGCGAAATTTTGGTGTAGAGTCAAAATTTTAGTGTGGAGAAAAAGCACTTGCCAGTTGACAGATTCATATTTTTATTGCTGCAATTTTATATCTTATATAGTTTATTAATGTGTAAACTATATAAATGCAACAATAAATTTGTTAAATAAAAAATTCAACACTTAAATATACTAACTGCTTCTTTTTTATTGTTGAATGGCAAATTTCCGCGACAATTAAATGTACGGGCATATAATCGACAGCCAAATTTTGATATTTCAACTCTCCACTCACGAATGGAAATTTGGCAATATAGCAGTAATTTTCGCTTCTACAGCGTACCAGCTGGCGAAAAAATATTTCGCTGCCTGTTCGTTGTCAAAAATCTCCATTTTTTTCTTATGGAAATTTTTTTTTCCGTTACTACAGCATACTAAGCATATATCTACAGCAATTTTTTGATCCAAAAACTCTAAGGTTTCGAAAAATAGTAATTTGTAGGAAATATATCAAGTAACTTAGCAATAAATTTTTTAACAAAATTTTTACCGACCGACCAGAAAATCTCGCATCGAAGACTAAAATTGCTTTTGCCCTTTTGGGAGACCAAAATTCCGAAAAAAGGATAAATGCCTTCAAATCACATCACTGGGCTGATTCTGTAGTTATCAGTCTTTAGTCTTTTTTTAGTCTTTTCTATATCTAAAGAAATTTTTTGATCTAATATTTCTAAGGCTCCGAAAAAATTGCATAGCTATATAGAAAATATCCCGAAAGTATATTGACAATACACTTCTATTTTTACTCACTTCTCAACTTCTTAACTTCTTCAACTTAATTTATTTTTCTATCCTTTCTCTTTTATCTTTACATAATCTTTTTCTTCATTCATATTATTATTCTTATCTTTATTGATACAATATTTTTTATTTTGATTTTATTATTATTAATCTCTTAATCATTATCTAATGTAATTCATTATCTTATTTATAGTCACTGTTATTCATTTGTTGTTATTTCTAAACAATTTGTTTATTATCTTAACTTATTTATAGGTATTTTTACTTGTTGTACTGTAAAAGAACTTAGTTCTTATTTGTACTAATGTCTTATAAATAAATACAAATACAAATACAAATACACTTTATACAAAATTTCAACCTACCGAGAAAAAAATTCTTTCCTTTCTAAATTCCTTTCGATCTTTTGGAAGTCTTAAGTCCCGGAAAAGAGTGGAATCCCTCCAAATTGCATCACTGGGCTGAGGCTGAAGGCATCTCAATCGAGCTGGGACATCACATTTTACATGAATATTTGGACATAAAAAAGCTATCCACGCGATGGGCACTCGCGATTGCTCACACTCGACCATAAGCGCAACCATGTGACCACTTCAAAGGAGTGTTTGGCGATGTTCAACGGCAATGCAAAGGAGTTTTTGCGCCATCCCGTAACCATAGACGAAACATGAATAAATCGCTACACACCTGAGACCTTATGGTTCATTCTCACTTAATTTACCTATCAATAGTGTATGGTAGTAAAACTAATTGTTACTTGAAGTCCTTGCAAATAGCTCAAAACAAAGCCCTTAAAATTGTTTTTAATCTTCCATGGAGACACAGTACGACGAGTTTATATAAAGATTGTGCGAAAAATGTACTTCAGGTAAAAGGTTTATATAAACACAACTTTTATTACACGTCTTTACGCGGTATAGGAACCCATACCCTACAATTTCAGCAAAACATGTTGCACTCAAATCGAGTTACGAGGCAAGCGTTGCATCTTCAGGTAGTTAGATGTCGTTTGGAATTAACAACGTGTCTTTTTTGCTGGACCAAACGAGCATATAACAATCTACCTAACACCTTGAAGAGCATTCAATCTCTGTCTTATTTCAAATAAAATTTAAAAAAAATTTTATTGCAAAATAATGATTCGCTTCTTGCGTTTTGAGACATACAACTAACACTAATTAACAATATGAATAGATATATTTTGAATGAATTTATTACATTTTTTTATGAAATTTGTTTAAACTAAATATTTCAATGTTTATAAATCTATTGTTTAGTAAATAAGTTGCCTTCTAGCCTCTACTAAGCTTTTCAGCGCTGAGCCATTAGTACAATAATTGTAAGACTTTAAATTGAATAAATAATAAAAATAAAAATAAAAAATAATAAAAAGTGAACGTGTTTTCAACAATTCAGTTCATTAACCTTACACAAAGTTTTTTATAACCACAAAAAGGAACCTAAGTGGTCTTATAATATTCATAAAATAAAATCTATAAAAAATCATATAAACATAAAGTTGAGATAATTTTGCATTTAAAAAACAAAAATTTCTATAAACGTGAGAATTTCTTCGTTACCTTAATATAGAAAAGCCACTAACATTTTTTGATATCAGGTTCTTCACAGATGCCTTTAGGTCAACTACCCATCCACCCAAAATCTGACACAATCCAGCCGAAATTTATTTTTTTAAATGTTAGTCAGGACCTTTCTATGTTAAGAAAACGAAAGAATTTCATGGGAAAATCCTTCAGTCAAGCAATTTTTTACTTTCAGTCAAATTTTAGAAATTTTTTCATGTGATATATTATTTCTGAAATCAATATTGTGGCATTTAGTTCGCAAGATTTAAAAAATATTTTGCTTAAATTAAATTAAATAATTTGATATAATCTGCTGTCTGTTTCTGTTATTGGTTTCTATTAAACTTTGAAAATAAAATATTCTTTTAACGTTTGTTGTCGAATGAAAAGTTGAAAGAATTCCTTAAGCAATTTTATATAAATTGGAGAAAATCGACTCTTTAAAAGAATTTTTTATGTATTTTACCATAGTACCAAAACTCAGAACTAGTTTTTTTAACTACATTAAGAAACATTTCTTAATTCTTTTAAATTGCTCTCTTACTTTGCGTTTTAAGTTCTGTGTTTTTTATAAAGTGAAATAAAATGTACGTAAAAAAATCCTTGGTAGTAGGAAAGTAGGAATATATAAAATTGTACCAAAGAAGTACAATTGTACCAAAAATACCAACCCTATAGCACACTGTCACTATTTCCTAGGAATGGATAGTCGAGTAGTCGAAAAGTCGACTTTTTCATAAAAGGTTTCGATTTTTAAAGTCGATTAATGAATTCAGTTATTAGTCGAAAATCGATTTTTTATCGAGTATTTTCGGTTTTATGAATTTTTTTTTTCATAATTAATATAATTTTGTTACAATAACAATTAGGTTTGTATCGATAATACTTAGTTTTCCCTTGTGAAAAAACGATTTCTGTACAAGAGCAACACTGGTGCATTCAGTTCGCCAACAACGCAGCCAACTTTGAGAAAACAATATAATAAGGGTTCTCATCTAAGCATGTAAACATGTATAGCATTTAAATTTTTGATGAGTGATAAAGTGTAAATAGCGTAAATCTTGACAAAATGGCGGCTGCGCCTACGGCAACATTATGACTTTTTTAAATTTTAAATCCTTTAAAAACCTTCATTAACATAGAAAAATAAATAAAACGTGTTCATATTTACTCCAACTACTTTAAATATGTAATGATTAGCGCCAAAGGCAACCCTCATTCACACACGTAGATTTACATGCTAGTTTACACTCTAAAATAGGCTCGGAAATGATGTAAACTCACGCCCATACAAATTTTGACAGATAGTTTACGTGCATGTAAGTTGACAAGGTTTACAATGTTAACGGGTCAGTTACATGCTTAGATGAGAACCCTTAATGTTAATTGCTTATTTGTGCCAGCGCTGCCGACAGTTCTACAATTGTCGTATTTTACTCCTATTGGATAGTGAGTACTACGCTCACCAAATATGAATAGCAGTATAGTACTGCTATAAGTATCAGCAACCTTATAAGCCACATGTTGTAACTTTTATAGACTTTCATCTCTTACAGTCACTTACTTATAAGTTTTCAAAGGTAAAATACAAAAGAGGATGTACAACGGGCAGTTTTCATGCATTCTTCATGAGAAATGCATAATCAAATATTTAGATCGAAGGGCTAATTGTCTCGCAATAAATTTTTTACATAATTATGCTTTTTGTTTTGCTTATTGGTTTATTTTTAACTGTAAAAATTTTCTTATTAGGATAGTAAACTGACTACTTTGTAGACGGCGCACAGTAAACTATCTCCATATAAGCAATGGATGAAAATAGAAGGAGTGTTTAGATAACTATTTCAATTTAGTACATTCAGTGTGTGGCGGCATAATGCAGTAACATCTGTTACTTGAATCATTTATGTTTAAGCGAGGACTTAAACAAATACAGAGCTCCTACAGGAGCCTGCTCTCTGTCTCTCTCTTTCTCTCTCTCTCTCTGTTAGTCCTTGGCCCACCACAGCCTGGTGGAAATAATTACTACCTCTGTTAAAAATTAATTTATTTCTTTGTTTTACATATCCACATACGGAACATTTCCGAAAACAAAGGCGCACAAAGAGCACTATGAAGAACGGAAAATGGAACAAGCGAAGTCATACGTTCACTAGTTCGCCTGCTCGTTTGGTACTGAGCTGGCAAATTCCCCGTGTGCCTAACTGTTTTCCCCCTCGAATATTTCATTTTTTTAAATTTTGTTTTTTTTTTTGTTTCTCTTCAATTGTTGGAGGCATTAATTTTCATTTCAATGGCTTTATTTGCCTTTTTTGTGTGTGCAGTTTTTCGTTTTAGTTCGTTTAGCTTCTGTTAAATCGAAGGACTTGCTAACTGTTTTATTAAACTTTTTAAGGACACATATGTACAATTTTGAAAGAAAAATATTTACAAATATTCATAATGAAAACGAATAAATACCAAAGAATATCATAGAGAGGCAGAACAAAAAAAAAAAAAAAACAAAATATTATTATGCAGCTGTGGCAAATATTTGTAAAATATCTTTGAATTCAAATGAAAATCCATATCAAAATTGAAATATGTAGGTATGTGTCTCAGTCACGTATGGAGTTATTCAATTAAATAATAAAGCTTTTTGGGCCTTAACCATTTTCGAAGAACAACAACTGTTTTTATTATTCCATTCACCCCTTACTTCCCAAAATAAATTCTTTTACTGTCAAATTTGAATGTGAAATATCTATGACAAATAAAATCAAAATTCAAGACAACAATATTGAATATGAATTCCAATTTAAAACATTTTTTTTTACATATTGATGGTTAATGCTTCGAAATGTGACTGTATTTAAAGCATGAGTCTTATTTAGGATAATTGATCAGAAGGTATCGTTTAAATTAAAAAAACTAAGTACGTTGTCGAAATAATTCATTTTTTTGGCACCAAGCATACGCACATTTAGATTATGAATACTACTCAGGGATGGAATTATAGGCACAATTGTGCTATTTTCGGCACTTTAGTCTCGTGCCCTTTCATTTGTGCACTATTTGAATAACTCAAAATATAATTAAATGAGTTATATACCGACTCAAAAAAGTTTTCATCACTTTAAAAGAGCTCCAAACAGCGTTACCAATCATCAATTCATGCAAGCGCAGCTTCCAATCGGGAGAAAAAAATTTTCATGAACAGTTTTGAACACAGGATGTCAGGTATCTCTTGCAACTGCACTTCTCGATAGAACAAAATAGTTTTCTGGATTTTAACACGCATTGTTGGAAGACTGGTACTACCGAAAATAAAATCGGCATTGCATTGGCGTGCCATTTGTGTGTCAGTCCCGGCACTAATCACATGTTATTGGTTGATGATAGTTGCATAAATCAGCTGATACGCCATGTGCTGTATCAATATGTTTAGAGCTTGTTTCAACATCAAAGTAAAAAAAATTTGTTAAAATTAACATTTCTGGGGTGCGAGCACATTACTTGATACAATTTTGACAATTTTCTTTTGCAACTTGAAGCTTTTACTAATAAGCCTTATTCATGATACAAAGAACTACAGATAAAGTATTCCGCATGTCCGCCATCTTTGCTGTGACGTGCAAGGTGCTCCTTGGTTAAAACGTAGTCACAATTTATTCATAGGGTATAAAGATTTTAAAATGCCTACATTTTCTTATGGAAACTTGTTTTACTAATATGAAATAAATATTGTTTTATAAATCACATGTCCAAAATAAAGTAAATATATTTTTTAGTACTGTTTGTGAAGAAAAATTTGCATATTTTGTAGGGGTGCTTTTTCCCCTTTTTACCGATTTACACAAAAAGCGGCTACGTTGCTTGATGTGCTTGACAGAATTTTGACTGTTTGTTCGTTTTCATTTTGCTATCTTCGTCACTTTTCTACATTTTCTTTTGAATGTATTCATCAAGTGTCACATTTGACGAGCACCGATGACGAGGTGCGCAGTAAATTTTGTTTGTTGCGCCGGGAATACTTTACCTGTAGCTTTTTGTATCATGAGCCTTATTTTATCTTTTTGACAGAAATTTGGATTTTTGATGAGGAAGTATCTCTTTTTAACATTGATGGTTACAAATTTATGTTTAATTGTAATAATGAGTATGCCTCTGGTGGTGTTGCAGCTTTTGTACATAAATCTATTAATCTATTGATCTATTGGTGTTGCAGCTTTTGTACATAAATCTATTGAGTGTAATTCTGCTAGTTTCAAGTTGAGAAGTTGTGATGCCCTAAAATTGGAATGTTTTTTAGACAACATAAAGTTTACTTTTCTTTGTATTTACAGATTTAATGGGGTTTCTGCGGATGATGTGTTTTTAACGGAAATTGAAAACCTTCTCCTGAATAATGTTAGCATGAATTCAAACTTAGTACTCCTTGGTGATATTAATATTAAATTGTTGTTTGATAATTTATTGGCAGACAGATACTTGTTTCTTTTTTCATCTTTTGGGCTTGAGTCTTGCATTAATCAGCCAACTCGCATTGTGTCTTCCTCTGGTTCGTGTATTGACCATATATTTTTGCGTCTTCAAAGTGCTGAATGCTTTGATTTTTTTATTTCTGTTATGGATTTTCAGATAACAGATCATTGCATGACAGCTTTAATTTTTGTTAATTTGGAACCACAATGCACTAATTCTCTCCCACCGGTAGATTCTGTTTTAAAAACTGATTTTGTTGAGTTGAAAAATTCCCTCTGTTTTGAACTTTGGGATAATGTTTATACGGAAAGTAATCCTTCTATTGCATATGAACACTTCTTAAAAACTTTAAATAGTCATATCAATAGCTGCTCTAGATCTGTGAGCAAAAATGCAAAACCTAAAAGATTAAAACCTTGGATGTCTAACTTTCAACTTGATAAAATAAAAATGAAAAAAAAACTCTTCAAGAAAAAAAAAAGAAATTCCCTAATAATGAATCTTTTGCGCAAAGTTTTAAAAATTTGTGTAAAGAGATTTCAAGTGATGTACTGGCTTATAAAAATGATTACTATCTACGTGAGTTTTATAAAGCAAGAGGTGATATTAAAGGTGTGTGGAAATTAGTAAATAATATTTTGAACAAGAATTGTAATAAAGATCAGATATCTAGCATCTCAATTGACAACAGTACTATTTCTAATGCTCAGGATATTGCTAATGGATTTAATAGTTTTTTTTCCAGAATAGGTAAAGAAGTAGTTGCTGAAAGCTGTGTAAATGGTCAACAGTGTAACTGTTTATCAAATTAAGCTTCAAATCAAGCTACTTTTGTTTTTAAACCTATCAGCTCTTTTGAAGTTTTCAAAACCATTTTATCATTAAAATCTTCAGATTCTACTACTTGTATTTGTGTATCTAATAATTTTTTAAAAAAGATAGTCTACTTCATAAGTGATATTTTAAGCTTTATTTACAACCTAAGCGTTACCTGTGGTATATTTCCAGATGGTTTAAAAGTAGCAGAGGTTTTACCTTTGTTTAAAAAGGAGATAGGTCCATGGTTATAAACTACAGACCCATTTCACTTCTTCCGGTATTTTCTAAAATATTTGAAAAATTAATGAAAGCTCGAATTGTGCTCTTTTTGGAGAAATATAATTGTTTCAGTAAACTCCAGTTTGGTTTCAGATCTGGCCTATCAACAGAAGACGCATTATTGAATTTCTGTACAAACATTTACTCCAGCCTTAATAATAAACGGTTAACAGCAGCTCTTTTTGTTGATATCTCTAAAGCGTTTGACACAGTGGACCATACAATTTTGCTTGATAAAATTTATAAGACTGGCTTTAGGGGATTTATCTTTAAATGGTTTCAGTCCTATTTAAAAAACAGAAAGCAGCAAGTAAAAATATTTAATTGTTATAGTTCATTAGAATTGTTGACATTAGGGGTTCCTCAGGGCTCAGTGCTGGGTCCTATATTGTTTTTAATATTTATAAATTCGCTTTTTTCAATAAAGTTCCGCAGTTCCATCAATGTTTTTGCTGATGATATGGCATGTGCCTTTTCTTGTGTCTCGCCCTTGCAATTGTCTGTTGACATTAACCATGATCTCGCTGTTTTAAGGCACTGGTTTATGATTTATAAACTGGTACTTAGTGATAAAACTAGAATAATGCTTTTTAATGTGAATGCTAAAAATGTAAACTTCGATTCATTTTTTTTTTCATGGTGGTAAATGTGAAAGGTTTGGTTTAGGTATTGATATATGTTCCTCGTCGGATTGCATTCATACGTTCAGTGATCATAAGTCTTGTTCTTTAAACTGCTTCGCTATTGAAAAGGTTAATTCTTTCAGATATCTAGGTATTTGGCTAAATAGTGGCATGGATTGGAAAATTCATACACGTGAACTTAAAAAGTATCTTTTGGCTGTCACCAGGCATTTGTATTTGTTGAAATCATATTGTAGTCCTATTCTTCTCAAGTGTATTTACTATGGTATATTTCACTCTAAACTTGAGTATGGTTTAGCTTGTTGGGGAGGTACTTATAAGAATAAAATATACCCTCTTCTCGTTTCGCAAAAGCATGCTATTCGTTTAATTTGTCATAAGAACAGATTTTGTAGTAGCTTTTACTTTTCAGGAAACTTAGTGTCCTTCCTTTGAAACATTTATATTTCTATAAAGTATTGAACATTTTTTTTATTAAATCTGGATATCTTCTGAGACGACGTTCAGATACCTATCATTTGAGAGTTAATGAATACAATGTAGCACTGGTTCCAACGCACACATTAAGAATATTTCTTAACTTTTTTGCTTCTGTTGCTCCTCGACTTTTCAATAGTCTTCCATCGGAAATAAGAAATATTCATGTTCAATCCATTTTTCTCAAAAGGGTAAAGTTTTGGCTTTTAGACCTCAATTACAGTGATATTGACACATTATTAGCTGTTATAGTCTGACTCCACAATACTTTTATTAAGTTTTTGCTCTCAATAAGGCCTTTACAAAAAAATAAAAAAATTTATTAAAAAAAAATATGTTAATATTAAATTTTTCGATTTATGTAAATGCATGTAAATTAAAACGAGTTTTATTGTAATTTTAACTTGAAAATGTCATTGTGAACAGAGCTGGGTTGTAATGAATCCTTTTTAATTTAATTCCACCTCAATTCCAATTTCTTGGTATAAGGAATTGGTAATTGTACATGGAAAAACTTCTTAATAACATTACAGTAATTGTAATTGGTAATTGGATATCTCAATTCTTCAGGAATGGAATTGGAAAGAATTAGTAATGGGTAATTGACCACTTCAATTCCTCAGGAATGGATTTGTAAATATTTAATTTTTCATAAGAAAAAAGTAATTAAAATTTTAACTTCAAATTACAATTCCTGTAATAAATATAATTAAATATAATTGATTAATTTCTCCATTAAATTTATAAAGAGTTGAAGTGTTCAGCTAGCAATTACAATTCCTGTAAAGGAAGTGACCATTTTTCCCAAATCCATTCCAAGGAATTGAGGTGTTCAATTACCAATTACGATTCCTGTAATGGAATTGATAATTTTTTCCAATTACACTCCTAAGGAACTGAGAGGATCAATTACCAATTCCTAATTCCAAGGAATTGGAATTGAATTGTAATGAGTACTTTTTGACCCAGCTTTGATGGTGGACTGTAATGTGAAGGGTCAAGCGGGTTTTTTTTTTATTTAAATTTGAAATTTTTAAATTCCAAATAAAAAATGATATTCGTTGAGTCGGATAGCGAGGATGAATAAAGCCCTTATACACAAATTACAAGGAGGTATTTCAGAGATAAAAGCAATCCACTAGAAAAATGTGAAAATGAGTTTTTCTGGTTTTTCTTCTTGCTGGTAAAATTTGCTGGTGCTTCTTCCTTGGGCAGATTTTGTATTTGTATTTGTATTGTGCAAATAAGATTAAATCTTTTGAATGCCGGAAAGATGACGGAAATAATAACATTATATATTATAAAACTAACTAAAACAAATTTAAACTAACATCAAAATTTATGCTGTACATGTTAAAAAGACAATATATTGTTTAAGAATTAATAACAATTCAAACTGTATAATATAATGTAAATCACTTAAAAGTTAATCATGAGAATAAAGCAAAAGAATAGAAGTTTTAAGAAAAGTGTTTGAAAACTAAATGCTTAAAGGCATTTCTATTAGTAATATTTTCAGTATTTGTGGGTATTGAATTATACGATCTGATTGCGCTTACAAAAAACAATCTATTGGAGCTGATGAAATTATATCTGGAAATTAAAATGACCATGCCTCTGCTAGATCTGCAAACAGATAGTTTTTCGAACAAGTAGCTAGGGCTCTGTGTGATAATTATTCTATGCAGGAAAACACAGCTTCTTGCTTCGAGATGACTTAATAGGCCTCTTCCAAGTAATTGTTTCGAAAACATAGTTAAATACTCTTATTTTCTTGGGCCATAAACGTAACGAGCAGCATTGTTGAAGGCAACTAAAAGCTTGTGCGCCGACCGCGAATCAAGCTTGCAATATATTGCTTCCGGATAAGTAATTAAAGGTAACAAGAGCTGCAATACCAATTTTCGTCTAATTTCTACGTTCACAAAACTTTCAGTTATTCGCAGGTCAAAATAAACTTTTTTAACACAAGAGTTAATATGGTCCTCGCATGACAGAGTTGAATTTATTATATAACCGAGGTTAGTTACTTTGCTAACAAAATTGAGCTTCACGTTATTGAGAAGAATTGGAGGCAAATCTTGAACAAAAAGCATATTTTTCATGATTGGTAAAGCATGTGATTTTAAAGGGTTTAACATGAGCAGATTATTCTTTGCCCATTCAGCTATCATGTTTAAGTCCTCATTAAGTGTGGCACAACGATCCTCTATCAGACCGATTGGCCTGGACCTAAAAAACTGGAGGTCATCAGCGTAAGCGTGCATTTTAACGTGCTGACACCTGGTAAAGATGTCATTGAAAAATATTGTAAATAGCAATGAGCATAGAACTGAGCCTTGCGGCACTCCGCTACCTATAGTTTTAAACTCAGAAAAATGTAACCCAGATTTAACTTTTTGTGATCTACCAACCAGATAGTTATTTATTAGATGAACAGCAGCCGCAGAAAAGCTAAACTTTGCAAAAATTTTCTACATAGTATTGAATGATTGACTGTATCAAAAGCTTTTCTAAAGTCTAGCAAACAAAGTAATGTAATGTGACCTATATCATACGGAACTCTGATATCATCAAGTATTTTGACCATTGCAGTCGAACAGCTGTGACCAGATGCCGGATTCTGAAAATCGCCTAGCTAAAGCTAAATCTCTATCGCTTAAATGCTAAAAAATGCTTCGTTCAATTCCTTAGCGATTTCGCTAAAATGCGATTCTGAGTTTCAAATCGCCTAGCTAAAAATGTTGCTTCTACTACTCGCCACAGGAAGCGTTGTTTTAGCGATTCTTATGTCAAAAAATTGATTTGGTTATGGCTGTGTGCCATTTGGAAACTTTTCACTATTGGTTCTTTAGGAAAAAAAATGTTGAGTTGAAAAAAATTTCGATCTGTTGTATTTAAATTGCCATTTTTTGCTATGGCAAATGAAACCTGAAAATGTTATCCAGAAATTTTGACGTCTTCTCAGCGAATGAACGAGTTTTTTAAGACGTATTTGACTGCCACTTCTACTACAAATAATTTTTGTATTCAAAATGATATTATGAGCTACAAGGAATGTAACTGTTTTAAGTAAAATAACTTATAAAACCAAAACTTGTGTCAACATTACAAATTTGTAAAAAATTACAATTTATTTATTTATTTACTTTCTATCAACAAAAATGTTTAACAGTCATTATATATAAATTAAGCAAATAGTATCAAAATTGTCCTACACAATATTCATTACATTTTGTTTGAACGTTATTCTATTTTGTGTGAAATCTATTCGAGCAAATATAGAATTAAACGCTGAGCTAATATTATAGATTGGATCACTTCGGCCATAGTTAGTTCTATGGTGTGGAATATGAAAGAAATTCCTTTGTCTAAAATGCCTTTCGGGGGCATATATTCCAAAAAGTGCAAGAAGAGGAGCACAATCAATGTGGTTCATCAAAATATCGCGAGCAAACATTATTAGAAAATACTTTCGCCTAGAGGCCAACGTGCTGAGGCCAAGAAGGGCACATCTAGATGAATAATTTGGCACAAAATCCCAGTTTAGTTTACCAATTACAAAACGAGTAAAACGTCTCTGTACTTTCTCAAGTCTTGCACTGTGTGATTCATAATATGGATCCCATATGACATAGCCATATTCTAAGATTGATCTTATTAAAGAGATAAATAAAGTTTTAAGGGTGTATGAGTCGTTGAATTCTTTTGTGTTGCGCCTTATAAATCCAATCATTGCATTAGACTTGTTGATAATGGTATCAAAATGTTGCATTTTGAAATATTTAAGTGTAGTTTATTAGCCGAACACCAACTATGAACATAATTTAAATCGCGTTGCAGAAGCAAATGATCAGTATGTGAATGTACAGATTTAAATATTTTAACATCATCTGCATACATAAGACATTCCGAGTGCTGAATATAGTTAGGGAGATCATTTATAAATAAAACGAACAAGAGTGGTCCAAGATGACTACCTTGTGGTACAACTGAAAGGTTCATAATATCCTTTGAAAAACTTTTTCCAATACGGACAGATTGGCATCGACCTGTGAGGTAGTCCTCTATCCAAGATAATAATGAAGAATGAAAACCCGTCAACCGTAGCTTTTTACAAGTATATGATGCTGCACCCTATCGAAGGCTTTAGCGAAATCTGTGAAAATGACGTCAATTTGGATTCCTGATTCTAATTCATTTTTTTATGAAATAAGAAAATAAAGTAAGATTTGTCGAGGTGGATTTTCCAGATACAAAACCATGCCGTTTTTCGGATATTGAGTTTTTTATGCAGGTATAAATTTGTTTTTTTACAACTGCTTCAAACAATTTTGGAATTAACGGTAGTTTAGATATAGGACGATAATTGGTTATATTATGTCGGGAACCAGATTTATGTATAAGAATTATAATAGACTCCTTCCAGACTTCAAAAAACTGACCCTTGTTGAGGGACAAATTAAATATAAGTGCAAGTGGCGTTACTAAGACACTTGCACACTTCTTAAGAAATATTGGAGGGATATTATCCGGACCAATGCCTTTATTAATGTCAAGAGCTAATATTTCGTTTAAAACATCCTCCTCAGAGAGAGATAAAGATCCCAAATCAGTGATGGGGTCACCGCAATAGAGCGGATAGTTGCCAACCCCGCCATCTCTATCAAAGACAAAATTTGATTGAAAAAAATCGGCAATCAGGTTACAAGCATCTTTCGAGTTGTTCGATATTTTTTCTTTAAAAAACATATTTTTAGGGAAACCCTTGGTATTTCTTTTTTTATTCAAGAAATTCCAGAATGCTTTAGGGTTGCACTTTATATCAGATTCAAGACCACGTATGTATATGCCTTATGTAAAGGTGCTTCTTGAGTGATTCGTATTCTTTTCGCGCTTGATGGTAACTTTGACGAAAAGCTATATCATCCTTACTTTTTTTGAATAGCTTATTCATTCTATTTTTTAATCTGGAAAGATTTTTACTAAACCATTCCGGCTTAGAATTCTTCTTAACTTTTTTTATAGGAACAAAATTAATAAATGTTTCATTTATGATATTAATAAATAACTGGTAATTTTGTAACAAATTGTCACCGATCACACTCTATTGTTAGAATATCCAATTTAATTAATAACGCTTTATGATGGAAACTATTGTTAGACAAAAGGAAATCTGCTTCATCGCAAACCGCATTAAGATCAGGATCGGAAAAAACTAAATCCAATATTTTATTCAAATTATTTTTAACTGAGTTTATTTGAATTATACCCAACGATAAAATAGAATCAATAAAATCAATCTCCGAGTTTAGGCTCGAATTCGGAATCATACTTGTTAGCTCATCAGACTGAGACCAATTTGTATTACCCAAGTTAAAGTCACCTAAAACTAAGAGGTATTCGTTATCTTTACGGCGATCAACAATATTAAGTATATTACTAAAGTGCATCGAATAAATTTCACTATTAGAGCAGGGTGGAATATACGATATAAATACATAAATACTTATAAACGAGGACACACTAGAACCATAACTCGAAACAGGACAATCCACTCGTACACATAGTTGCTCTAAGTGTTCAGACAAGTGTTGTAAAATTACTTCCTGACAACGATAACCCGCACGGACGGCAATTAGAACACCGCCACCACGGGTCAATCCAGATGGAAGTAAGCAGCGATCACGCTGAAAAACTTCAAATTGATCATCGAAAAGTTCTGAGGTAAAAATGTTTAGATGCAACCAGGTCTCAGTTAAAACAATGACATCATGTAAGCAGTCCGCAAGATTAAGTGCAAATTTTGTTGACTTAGTACGTAGACCACCAGCATTTTGGTAGAAGATTTCTATATTTTTATATGCAGAGCTCAATAACGCAGCATTTTTTGAGAAGGTCGGCAAAGAATTGCTTATGTGCACTTATTCTTTACCGCCGAGTGCTTGAAGTTTTTTGAAAAATTTTGAAATGGTTTTACACGAACGCCTGCTGGCCAAAAGTTAGACTTAAATACAGTTCCGACCAAATTTGCTGGAATAGCTAATTTAAAACTAACATAGTTCTGGTTAGATCCATCCTTCTTAGCTAAACTGAAGCAGGAAACCTCCGACGGAGCAATGTTAGCTTTAGATGAAACATACTTTTGAATTGCTTCATATTTTGTAGTAGATCGAAAATTGGAAAGATGAAACCATTTACGCTGCCTAATGACGTCAAGGTTTTCACCAACATACTCATTATTGCCTATAATGGCTACGATATTCTTATGAGAGCTTTTATTGTTTAGATTAAGACTATTAGTATTAAATCCAGCGGCATTATTACAAACATTAAATGAATCGTGATTTTGCCCACTGTATGTGGAGCGAACGGCGGTGTTGGCAGGCAGAGTCTCAATACCAGCAGACGAAGCATTCACAGCACGATAACCAACAGAATTTGAACTTTCAATACCAACAGCAGCAGCAACAACAATATTTTCAGCAGCAGCAGAGCCACCAGAATCAACCGAAACATATGATGTTCTAGTAATAGCAGTGTCAGCATACGAATTTTTATTCATGATTATTTTATCTAATTAGCTTAGAAATGGAATAAATTGAAAACATGTTTTAAAATTATATGTTTAGATTTTACTCCACTTATAAAATATACTGTAGTAAAAAAAGTATCAGTGTTAAAGTTTTCTTGTCAACTGGACCTAAAAATCCTTAACCAAAACTATACGCGAGGATAAAAATCGCACTATACCTAAAGGTTGCCATACCCGAAATACACTTACTGCCAAATTTTGAGCTCAATCGACTGTAATACGAAAGAAAATATTGACTTATACTCAGTCAATCAGCTAACCATAAAACATCCTTGAACGTCCTTAACTCTTTATCGGCCATATTTATAAATATTTAAAAAGTAAATGCAGTAAAGAAAAAACTTAATACATTGCGTATATCAGAAGTAATAAACTTCCAAATTTAACATAAATATTAATTTTAAACTCTTTAGCTCCTAAGACTGGCATAGTTTTAAAATTTTTAAAAAAGAATTGTAGTCATTTTTATTGACACTAAAATAAATTAAAGACGACTGAAGTGACTCCATGCTTTTTAATTGCTCCTCAAGCCTGCATTTTTAGCCTAAAATTAAATATTTTCTATATATTAAAAGCAAAGCACAATCCTTTTCATTATACGGAAACTTAAATAAAACTACTTTTTTCAAAAAAAATACACAGCAAAACACTGATACTAACAATTTTGTAAGGGTAAAGCACAACCCTTTTGCTTCACTCAAAAATTCTTGTGCCGGTTGTCAAAATTTCTACTAGTCCCCGTGGTTACATGAAGTTTTGACAATAAAACTCACCTCACTAATATCAAAAATTCTACTTCCGACTGTCAAAAATTCATTATCCGAGTGAAAAGTTTTCGAAAACTTTTTAAAGATTCTTTCGAACCTTAATTAAATTAATATAATAATTAAAATAAGCTTGTTTCTTATTTTTAAAATGGTTTACTAACTGCACCAATATCTAAATAAAAAGTGCTAAATAAAAACATTCAGTTATTTGAAAAAATGTTAAAAATTTTGTGGTTAATTTTTTAAGTATATTTACAAGAGTACTTTATGATTTTTCATTAAATATTCTCGTGTTGTCATGGAATAAAACTATTAATAAAACTAGTAAGGGTTTATTTTGACTGGTTGGACTTTAAATACCAAAACAGTCGTGGCTTATTGGAGGCTTAGGTTTCATTCAATTCTTCAAAATTTTGCACTCAGAAAACATTTTACATATTAAAAGTTAGGTACAAAAAAAATTAATGACTTAATTGCAAACTAATTGCATTATTCTGTATAACGTAGAAGCACACCAATGATAAGAAAGACACAAGAAGCAATACTTTCTTCCATATCAAGTGTCTTTCTTATCGTTGGTGTGCTTCTTCGTGATGCAGAATTATCACATAAGAGTGTGTCACAACAACTAAAGCTTATTTGTAAACTACTAATTCATTTAATAAATTTTTATAAAGTTTTAAGAGATGAAACCTTTTTCTAAAAGCATGTTATATGATAACAATAGGGGTATTCACGATTCAGTTGAGGACTTCTGCACTTTACAAAATCAAAATACATGTGCGTCAAAAATCTGCACAATTGCTTTTCTACTGCAGCCTTAAACTTGAAGATTTGAGCAGTTGTGCACTTGTGTGCATTGAAAAATTTGACAGCTTGGAAAAAAGTGTTAGTGGTTTGTTCACGAAAACCTAACTGCACAACTGCACAAGTCCTGAACTGCACAGGCAAGTGCACTGAAACGTGAATTCCCCTAATATTAATACGACTGATAAATACAAACAGCAAGTTTTCGGAAAAGTGCTTTAAATTGGTATATTTTTTTTTTTTGAAAACATTCAAAAGAGACAAAGCATTAATTTAACTTAATATATATGTATCAAAAATTACGATTTTAATTGAAAAATCTTTTAATTTTTAACTTAGCGGCAACAAAATATTGGACTCTAAAATTATAGCTAAAAAAAAGTTTAGAATCTCAGCAATCGCTAAAAATTTAGCTATGACAGCTTAAATTTTATTCTTCGTTAAAAGCTCTAAATTTTTAGCATGAAAATAAGCGATGGAGTTTTTCAGAATAGCAATATCGCTAAAAACTATAAATTTAGCTTTAGCGGTGGAGATTTAGCTTTAGCGTTTTTCAGAATGCCCTCAGATTGGAGATTAGACATAGTCCAGAAGAGCGTACATGATTAGAAATCTGCTCGGCCATGAGCGACTCACAAACTTTAGACAAACAAGATAGCAGACTTGTTGGTCGAAAGTCACATGGTTGGCAAGCGAATGATTTTTTTGCAATGGGAATTATAATTGCTACCTTCCGAATTTCAGGGTAGCATGAAGAAGTGAAGCAATAATTTATTATATGGGTGAGCGGACCTAGAACAAAAGGCAAAAAGAGTTTAATAAATTTAATTGAAATACCATCCACCCCAGAGGAGTTTGATTTGATTTTTTTCAGGCAGCACGCAACATCTAGCTCATTTACATCTAGCTGCATTAGAATAAAATTCATTATAATCATCATTATTTACACACAGTAAAAAATTTGAGGGTAAATTTTATCTTTTTTATAACATTTGTGTGGTATAAACTTTTTTATTCCAAATAGTTTATAAATTTTATACCACTCAATATTATAAAAATAATAAAACAAATATAATTTAAAAATTTTATATGGATATCATGTGTAAATCAAAATATATTCTGGTTCGAAAGTAAAAAATTCACCCAAATCGGGAAATTTAAAAATATAGTGGTTTCGATTGGTCTGACGAGAAAAATGGCCTAGAAAACTTTATAAGATTTGATGGTATAAATTTTAAAACATTTTTGGTTTGGATTTATATGTACACCAAATAGTATAAAATTTATCCTCATATTTTTTACTGTGCAGATACAGTAATCCTGCGATTCACACCTGTGAACGAACGACTTGCCATAATCCGCATCAAGGTTAGGTTTTTCAATATAAGCCTAATATGTGCGCACGCTCCGACAGAAGACAAGGACGATGAGATCAAGGAAATTTTCTACGAGCGCCTTGAAAATGCTTACGAGCGCTGCCCCCGCCACGACGTAAAAATCGTGCTTGGTGAATTCAACGCTAAGGTGGGCAAGGAAAATATTTTTGGTCCAACGGTCGGAAAGTTCAGCCTCCACGACAACACCTCCGATAACGGAATGAGGCTGATTGACTTCGCCGCAGCACGAAACATGGTCGTAAGTAGCACTAGATTCAAGCATCTCAATATTCATAAAGCCACCTGGATGTCCCCTGATCAAAAAACAAAAAATCAAATTGATCACGTTTTGATCGACGGAAGGCACTCTTCCAGTGTATTGGATGTACGCACGATCCGTGGTGCAAACATTGACTCGGATCACTATCTTGTTGCAGCCAAGATCCGTACACGTCTGTGCGCAGCTAAAAATACACGCAACCCTACACAGAGAAAGCTAGACGTCGACAAGCTGCAATCGAAACAGACAGCCGATGCTTTCGCCACTCGACTCTCACTCCTGCTTCAAAGCACTCCTCCAATCGATGATATATGCGCGCAGTGGACACACATTTCCAACTCCATGCGTGCGGCTGCTGAAGAGGTGATTGGCTACCAACGCCCTCGCCGAAACCAGTGGTACGACCAGGAGTGTCGCGACGCCACTGCAGAGAAAGACGCCGCCTACAAAGCCACCCTGCAGTCGGTTGTAACGCGCGCTGCTAAGGAGCGATACAAAGAAAAGAGGAGGGAAGAGAGACATATTTTCAGGCGGAAAAAAAGAGAGGCAGAAAAGCGCGAGCAGGAGAAGATTGAGATGTATGGTGACAGGAATGAGGCCCGAAAATTTTTCGAAAAAATAAGACGCCTTGCCGATGGTTTTAAAACCGGGGCCTCTTCCTGCAAGGATGAAAACGGGAATCTAGTGACAGATGTCCAGAGTACACTGACGTTATGGAGGGAACACTTCTCTAAGCTTCTAAATGGCGACGCTGACAACAATCCCGCCAAAAGAGATGATATTCCGGAAACCCCAATTGCGGATGACAGCGTCGAGGTTCCGCTGCCCGACTATGATGAAGTTCTGACAGCTATAGCTCGGCTCAAAAATAACAAAGCGCGGGAGCTGATGGCTTACCTGCTGAGCTGTTTAAGAACGGAGGCGAAGCTCTACTTAAATGCATTCACGAGCTTCTATGCAGAATATGGTCGGAAGAATGCATTCCGAACGATTGGAATCTCAGTGTGCTCTGCCCAATCCACAAGAAAGGCGATCCCACTATCTGTGCCAATTACCGTGGGATAAGCCTTCTTAATATCGCATATAAGGTCCTGTCGAGCGTTTTATGTGAAAGATTGAAGCCCATTGTAAACGAACTGATCGGACCTTATCAGTGTGGCTTCAGACCTGGAAAGTCCACCATCGACCAGATTTTCACGCTACGACAAATCTTGGAGAAGACTCAAGAAAAACAAGTCGACACCCACCATCTTTTTGTCGACTACAAAGCCGCCTTCGACAGCCCAATAAGGAAGCACCTGTACTCCACCATGTCTGAATTTGGTATCCCTGCAAAACTAATACGACTTTGCAGGATGACACTGAGCAACACCAGCAGCGCAGTTAAAATCGGGAAGGACCTCTCCCCATCATTTATTACCAAACGAGGTTTCAGACAAGGTGATTCCTTATCGTGCGACTTTTTCAACCTAATGATGGAAAAGATCATCCGAGCTGCTGATCTGAGACGTAGTGGCACAATATTCTACAAGAGTGTTATGCTGCTTGCGTATGCTGATGACATCGATATCATTGGCCATAATACGCGCGAAGTCAGTGCAGCATTTTCCAGATTAGAAAGAGAGTCAAGTCGAATGGGTCTGGCAGTGAATGCAGATAAGACGAAATACTTAGTGTCAACAAACAAACAGTCCCAGCGTCTTAGAACCCACGTTACCGTTGACAATACCTCCTTCGAGGTTGTGAAGAACTTCGTCTATCTGGGATCCAGCATTAATTCAACCAACGACATCAGCATTGAGATCAAACGAAGAATAACTCTTGCCAACAGGTGTTACTTTGGGCTCAGTAGGCAATTAAGAAGCAGAGCCCTCTCTCTACGAACGAAAATCACGCTCTATAAATCGCTCATCATGCCCGTCCTACTTTACGCATCACAAACCTGGACGCTGAGCAGTTTAGATGAAAAGACTTTAGGAGCATTCGAGAGAAAGATTCTTCGTAAGATCTACGGACCAATCTGCGTCAATGGCGAGTACCAAATACGGTGGAATGATGAACTGTATGAGCTGTACGCTGACATCGACATAGTCAAGCGCATTAAAATCGAGCGGCTTCGCTGGCTTGGTCATGTTCAGCGCATGAAAGACGATGCTCCAGTGAAGAAAACATTCGATTCGGTACCCAGCGGCGGTCAACGCAGAAGAGGACGACCGCATCTTCGTTGGAAAGACCAAGTAGAGGACAACCTGACGAAGCTTGGAATTTCCAACTGGCGCCAGCAAGCGAAAGACAGAAATGGCTGGCGCAAATTCTTAGATGAGGCCAAGACCGACATACGGTTGTAGCGCCAACTAAGTAAGTAGTAGATACAGTAATGTATCTGTATCAACAACATTTAGTATGTTTGAGCTATCACATGAGCAGTTAGCAACAAAATATTCGTTTATCAGATTTGGGTCAATCCTGCAGTTTTCAGATTGTTTTTAGTATACTCCGATACCTTTCAAATTGTTCCACAGCTGTCGTGAGGGCAGCGAGGGATCAAGCTTTGACATCAAAAACGTTGATTTAGACAATCTTACAGCAGAAGTAGCCTCGTTTCTTGCTTTTTTATATGCTTCCCAATTCAAAGTAGTGGGATTGCGCTTCCATTTACTGTAAACTTTAAAACGGGTTTTTATGGCTTGTTTTACAGAAGGTCTGAACCAAGGATAAAGGGTATTTATGATCCGAAACGTACGAACGGGTACATGCGTATCAAAAAGAGCCTTAATTTTATTGATAAAAAAAACTCAGTTTTTCATGCACCGTATTTAAATACCAACAATCCGTCCAGTTTGTTAGAATTAGATTCTAGTATCCATCTTGCTTAATCTTGATGACTCCTCATAAAATAAGTCAAAATCTCCATTTGTTTTTTGAGTGGACATATTTTGTTTTGGTTTTATTTTTTTTAAAACAAAATTGCACAACAACAAATACTATTTCTTGCCGACCGATTTTTTTCGTTTCAAACCAAGGTATATTCAACATGGTAGTGTTGTCCCAGAGAGGTGAGTACCATAGCTGTCAAACATAAGAAGAGCGCAGAAGACAATAAATAAGAACTTGAACCAGGGATGGAACTATAGCCACAATTGTGCTATTTTTCGTACTTTCGAGATCAGAGGGGAGTTTAGGCACGTGCGTTTTCATTTCGGACTAATTAAATTTCTCGGAGTTAAAAAATCAAGTTGCATGTAAATGTTATTAATGTCATTTTCGATTTTTGATGCACCTTGTGGCTTTCTATGACATTTCGTTATTCTTATCAGTGCTAGTATAGGTACTTCAACATAATAACATTGCTCCAAAAAATTTGGCAATTTTCACTACACACAGCGATAACATTTTTATAGTGAATTTTTTCGTCGAATCCAAATATCGTAATATTTATTTTCGATTAGCCAAAATTTTTCATATAATTTTAAGGGTGCTAAAAAGTTAGCTCTTAAATCTGATTTCATTAAAAAATTTAAAGCATATATATTAAACCGGATCGCTTTTGTATAGGGGGGGAAAATCATTCATTCGGGGTCTTAAAGTTAGAGGAACTCATAAAAACGATTTCTGCATACTTTTTTTTCAAATCGTAGAAAATTTATCGGAGCGTTCTTAATTCTCCTGAAGGTATTTTTTGTTAAAAAAAAATGTGTTTTGCTTGTAACTTTTTATTTTTCAAGGAACACATACCCAAATCTGCAAAAAATATTAATTCCTTACTTATACCCACATTTAGGCGGAAAAAATTATTGAACTTATGTTTTATTATAACTCTTATTGACCTCCAAACATAGAATTGTTTGCTATTTTTAAAAACCCATTTTGTTAAAACCTCTGTAAAAGACATATTTTCCATTGGATTTACGTAAAATTGATCTTCTTGGAAAGGAATTAAAATTAGTTCTTATTGTACTTATGTATACTCAATACATTCAAATTCAAATTCAAAAGAAAAATAAAAAAATAAAGCCACTTTAAAGTCTCTTGAAAAGTTCTTAAACTTGAAATCACTTAAAAATTTATTATCATAATAAAAAAGACTTTTTCCAGCAGTTTTAAAAAAATGTGTTTCATAAACAATAAAAATCTATTTTTATAGGTCAATAAGAGTTATCAGTTTATGAGCGTTGGACAAGGGGGCGTAACATGCCGGGTTTCAGCTAATAAGAGATAATAACTAATTTTAAAAAAATTTTTATGCTTAAAAGAAATGTATCTTTTTAGCAGATTTCTAAAGTCGATTACTGACATTTAGTCATTTTCCACACATAGATTTGTTTAAACCGATATATTAAAAAAAGTATAATTTAATTCCTTTCCAACAAGCTCAATTTTAGGTAGATCCAATGAAAAATGTGTTTTTTACAGAGGTTTTAACAAAATGTGTTTTTAAAAATAGCAAAAAATTCTATGTTTGGAGGTCAATAAGAGTCATAGTAAAACATAATTTAAAAAATTTTTTATGCCTAAATGTTGTTATAAGTAAGGAATTTCTATTTTTAGAAGATTTGGATACATGTTTTTTGAAAAATAAAAAAAATACCAGCAAAAAACATGTTTTTTAACAAAAATGACCTTCAGGAGAATCAATAACGCTCCGATAAATTTTCTCAGATTTGAAAAAAAAGTACGCAGAAATTGTTTTTATGAGTTCCTTTATCTTTAGAGACCCCGAACGGCGGAATCCAAGTTTTGATCCGGTCTAATATAAAGGGTCCGCCAAATAACTTTTTTTTTTTTGAAAATTTTATAAAAAAAACTACTAAATATTTTCTCAAATTTCTTTTTTTATTTGAAAGGACAATCCTTCCGGTTAATAATGGAAAATAATTTCATTCAAATGGCTGCCTTGTCTGGCCATGCAGTAGCCTACACGATCGGTCCAATTTTTAAGCACATTATCGATTGTGTGCAGCTGTTTTTCACCAATGGCTTCACGATTATTGTCCTTTAAAGCGTCAATTGTCTCTGGCTTGTCGGCGTAACACTTATCTTTGAGGCACCCCACAAATAATAGTCCAACGGTGTAAAATCGTAGCTCCGAGGTGGCCAAACGACATCAGCTCTGCGGCTGATAATGCGATCTTCAAAAACAGGGCGCAAAACATCGAGTGTAGCTTCGGCTGTGTGGCACGTAGCGCCGTCCTGTTGAAACCAAATGTTACCAATATCCTCCTCTTCAATTTTTGTGAACAAAAATTCGTTCAACATGGCCCGATAACGATCGCCATTGACTGTAACGGCCACTCCTTGCTTATTTTCGAAGAAAAATGGACCAATTATGACTCTGGACCAAAATCCGCACCAAACAGTGACTCGTTTTGGGTGCAGCGGCTTTTCAATGTATGCGTGCGGGTTTTTTGTGCCCCAAATGCGACAATTTTCCTTGTTTACATACCCGCCAAGATCAAAATGAGCTTCATCTGAAAATATAATTTTTTTTGCACACATTCTGCAAGATTACCATGATTTTCAAAGTAATGTCGCAATATTTTCCAGCATTGTTCAAGCGTATACACAACCATATTCGTTCAGCGGAAGGATAAAACTAATTATCTGTCAAATCAGACATGAGCTAAGTGTTACCATTCACGAAATAGGCACTAGTTGAAAAAAAAAGTTATATGGCGGACCCTATATGTCTATAGAAAATTTGTAGTTTACAAAAATATTTGTCTATAGAAAATTTGTAATTTACAAAATTATAGCATTTGAAGATACACATTTTAAAAATCTTTATTTTTTATATATTTAGTATCACTAATTTGCAATACATGATTAAGATTTTTAAAGTGCCTTTTGCCTTGTTTTAAAAATAACTCGATTTAAAAATGTATTAAAAACTAATTTAATACAAAAAGTATACACTAAAGGAAAACACATACACATCTTATATGTAGATGAGTTTTTTGCAATTTTATTTCTGATTCCACCCTGAATCGTTTCGAGTGGAACCACGGTCTAACGGAAAAAGAAAAAAATTAAAAAATTTTTTTGCTGTCTCCAGCAATGGGACATTCAATATAAAAATAAACTGGCCATTTCAGCCCTTGGAAGGACTTTGACCTAGCTTCTATTGATCAATTGTGTTGTGCGTGTTATTTAATGTTTGATCACAAATGACCGAGAACTGGACCTACGTGTTTAATGCCGACTCCGAACGGCTTATGTTCTCAAGAAGCTTAACATGGCAATTTTACTCTCTGGAAAATTGTCTGCAGAGAGGTGACGACCGAACAGAAAAATTAATTCAATTGAAAAAACTTTTCTGTCTGGGCTGGAATTGAACCCGGGCTATCGCGGTTCTTTAGCTTAGGGGCCACGCACTCTACCCACTAGGCTACGGCCGCCGCATGGGACATAATGAGACATTCACACATATTTTTTCTAGCTGGTGAGACGACAACCCTTGGCGAAATTATGCCCTGGATCAGTTTGTGGATCATAGTAGCAATTAGTCAATTTTTAGTGAGTCATTATGTTGTTTTTTCAAACGCCACCATTTTACTATTTTTTGATCAATTTCAATAAAAGTCTTTTCTATAATAACACTCTTACTAAACAGGAAAATTTTTGGTTTCAGCTGACGCTCCTTTTTTAGTGAAAGTAAAATTTTTTTAAAAAGGTACTATTTTTCTCTGCAATTAGGCACAATCTGAAAAATTTCACTTTCATCCCTGGCTTGAACACATTGAAGACAGATGAAAGACAACTGATTGTTAAAATATTTTGGAACAAGCAACGTTTCAGCGATAGCGTATTTCTTCACGAGGCACACAAAAAAATGTTCCAATCTCTTTTTGAAGAGGCTTTCGATTAATTGCACAATTTTTTGGCGTTTAATTTTATCAATTAAATCAATTTAAATCACAAAAAATTCACAACACAATTTCAATTGACAAGTTTTATTGTTGCTTTGTTTTTTTTTCGTAAGCAACGGAATTTGACAGCTAAGTTACCCACCACAAGAGACAATTGTATCTACTAACAGTACCTCATTATATATACCTTGTTTCAAATGTATTCAAAATTGTGTGCTGCCAAATCTGACATTACAATCGATGATAGTCGACTGAAGCAAAGTATGTGCTGGCAAGTATCGGTTTTATCAAAAAAAAAAATTCGATTGTATCAAGTTACGTGCTGGCACCCCTGAATTTTGTTTGAACATTATTCTTTCGTCATCGTTACAATGTCAAATACCCCATGTTGGTATTTAAACTAGGCAGCATTTTCATTTTCTTGTTGAAAACATCAGTTTTATAGTACTATACATACCCATCACTGGACAAAAATGTTTCAACAAATCTATTGAGCAAATACTTGATATTTGTCAGTTACTCTCGAAACAGAGCACTCAGAGCTCATCGAATGGTACTCATCAACAAAGGAAAAATCAAAAAAAAAAAATCACTCTTACCAAAACACATGCATTTCATGAATGACACAGATGCTTAAGCATCATCAGTTGCTGCAACAAATTCTCCACACGACAAACAGCAGATTCCACATCAGCGTTTATCACATTTTCAAACACAGACGGACACTGAAATTAAAGCTGAAAAGAACCACAAAGCTTTCACAAAGACCAACCAAACTGCGGTTCGTACATGTACCCAACACGCGTAGCTTTAGAAACTCGCCAAATGAAAATCGACTGTCTGTGAGTCACTTTAGCGGTCAAGTGCGCGTCAGTGCAGTGCTGACAAATGCTACTCTACTCACGGAATGCATGCGCTCCGATGACTTTGCGACTCAGTTGGCCCCGCTTTAGTTGCTTGTTCAAATGACTCGTTGAACACGACCCAACAACAACAAAATCCCAAATAATAGCTGTTATTCCTACCCAAGTAGATTCATGTTTGACTAGAGGACGTTTTTGTTTTGTACATTTAACATGTAATCAATATATTTATATGGGGATATAGGAAAAGAAGTATCAAAAGCTTTTAAACAACTTTTTTAAATACATTATTGATTTTGGCAGTAAGAAGTAATTTTTTATTGTTGAAAAATAATCCAATGACTCAATTCATTGTACTGTGGTAATAAGGTTCTCTTAGCGCTTTAGCCAAAAACTAATAACAACATAATATCAATGACCAACAGAATAGAAATTTATCTTTTATTTATCGAAACATTTACTTTTACGACCCCTCACTTATTCCTTACTGTAATTTATTTTTTCATTTAATAACTATTCTGTTAGTCAACTCGATGTTAGTTAGTATCCTATGAAATATTGTTTTTATTGTATTAAATGAAAAAAGCAATAATTCTGTACTACTACTACTAGATAAATCTACACTTAAGCCATCTACCAAGAAAAAAATTCATGTAAACAGATATCAAAAATATACAAACAGAAAGAAAAAATATCCATACCTACTTTTTTGGTATCGAAAGAAAAGTATCGATACCATGAATATCGAATGCTTTTTCGTATTTTTTTGCATAGTAAAATAAAGAACGTAGTCTCGTGGTTCATCATTTATCCTTATTTATCAAGTTATAAATCATAGCTCTCCCCAAAATGTTCTTTTCGGTATACAAAAATGTTGGGCAAAAAATTGTACGAATCGGCTAAAAGGAAAGCGCCTCGCCCATGCCCACAAGTTAACCAATGTGATTTATATGGAAAAAAAAATTGTTCTTCTCTCTATAAAAATTATTTTAAAAAGAATAATAAATAGTAAATGCAGCTAAATAAAACGCCCTTTACAATTACTTTCTTTAAGGCGATAGTTTTTAAAAAATTATATGCATTTCGGTTTTCTTTTTTTTTTTTTTTTTTGTAAAATAATCTATTAAACATGAAAATTGGGCGAAAATTACCAGAGTTGTGATTTTTTTCCCTTTCGAAACTATGACTAATATAGACACAAAAAATGGTGCGATTGCGTTAAAGAAACTGGGTTTTTTAGTGAAAACAATCCCCAAATCTCCAAATATGCAAAATTTTAAAAGAATTTATCGGAAAATTTAAGCATAGTCTCGAGTTATTGTGTACAAAACCAAAGTTATAACTGTTCAAACTTGACCTTTTTTTCGAAAACACTCAAAATGCTCTTTTCTGGCCTATCGAACACAAAAAAAAAAAATTTAAAACATATACTTCTCACTCGAAATGACTTGAATAATTCTTTATGAATATTTTTGATATATTTGCAAAA
The DNA here is from genome assembly GCA_963920525.1 of Dichetophora obliterata. Lineage (NCBI taxonomy): Eukaryota > Metazoa > Arthropoda > Insecta > Diptera > Sciomyzidae > Dichetophora > Dichetophora obliterata. The sequence continues at coordinate 36,728,434 of OY986435.1, read as the reverse complement.
AGTTTGGGAATTACAGGGTTGTTACGGTGATAAAAATAAAGTAATTTAAACATTCTTGCAAAACTTAAAAACAATGATAAATGTAATAATCCCATATTTGCTTATTTTAAATAAAAATAACGATTTAAGTGAACATGAAAAAATAAATAAAATAAAAAAATACTTATTTTTGAAATCATGTTAAGAAAAGCTAATGCAATTATTTATGCATTGAACTGTAATAATATGTTGTGATACAAACAAAAATAATTTAGTTGTTACACGAAGTAAGCCAGATACACGTGAAACTCAAGACAAAGGATAGTGAAACTGCGTTCTCACTTTTTCTCTAGAACGTACGTCAGCATTTGTTTTTAAAGGACTTTTGAGTTACAAAAAAGAATTGTTTAAGAAAATTTATTTAAATACTTAAAACCTTTAAAACATGATACATGGGTATCAAATGTAAAAAACAATCTCTGTTATAAAAAAAAAATTGAAAGGATTTTTGGTTTGGTATTAAGCGTAATGGAAGTTTTTTACTTCAAACAAATTGAAAATAATTTTCATAAATTTTCAAATAAAACATCAGTCAATTAAACTAATCTACATATTTGGTATGGATGTATTGAAACTTCATATTTCTGAGATTGTCCTCTTTCATTTGATACCCATATTTTTATACTTTGAAAGTTTAAAGTATTTAAATAATTTTTTTAAACAATTTCTTTTTGTAACTAAATAGTCCTTTTAAAAAAAATCCTGACGCTCTAAGGAAAAAGTGAGAACGCAGTTTTACTATCCTTTGTCTCTAGTTTCACGTGTATACGGTTTACTTTCTGTGTAAAAAAGGTTTCCCATAATTGTTATACGGTGTTATAAGTTATGGACAAATGCCTTTAAAAATTAAGACTAAGAAATTACTTTTGAATATTTCTGAAAACTGTTATATTTGTAAGACCTGGTGCCCTATTGGAGAACAGTTGGAGAACTGTGAGTTTTAAAGTGCTCACTTTTTTTGACTGAGCTCACCAACTGAAAAGCAGTGAGTTTTTGGGACAGCCCGTGTACATTTTAAAACTCACAGTAACATAATAGGGCCCCTGCTTAACAAAACATTTTAATACAAAGTAAAAGCTGTTTGTTATTTCCCCCCTATGCTGTTTTTCACCTGGTTCAACAACTTCCACGCTTTCTTGCGCGCTTGAAATTGTCTTTCTTGGTGATTCCACTTGTTTTTATTTGATTAAAACAAACAAATGCAAAATTGCACGTTGCATTGCGTTGAACAATGTCCATGCATTTGATTTTTTGGGGCCATTTAATTTTCTTTGTATAATTATGTACATTTTGTTCTGAAACTAGATAAAAAGAATCGGTACCATCCAAGCGCGTCGGAAGCTAATTTCATCTGGGGGGGCAGTACAAGTGGGGGGGATGTACAAATGGTGGTGCAAAAAAAGTTCACCAAAATTTCTTCAAAGAAACATGAATGTGAATAAACAAATTTTTTATTTTAGTTTAAAATAAAAAAAAATATAAAAATCCCCAGACAAAATATTCGACAGGAAAACGGCATTATATCAGCATAATTGTGGCAAATGAGCAGAGTTCTGGCAGTATGTTGAAATATGGTGGCGGCCAGTTTACTTTTTATCAAAAAAGGCTGCCAGAAAGTAGCAGCATGAAGGCATGGAAAAGTCAGTAGAAGGCAGTGTGTCGAAATTCGGCATTGTATTGGACGGCAACTGAAATGTTCAAGCAGCTCAAACATTTTTGTTTTTTTAGCAGCAGCCTTCCTTCGCACTATAACGGCAGGCATATGTACTCTGTTGAATAAAATCATTGTTTTGGCATTGAACTGAAATTTTTAGGCAGGCTTAAAAGTTTTGTTTTCTACAGAACAGAATGCTTTCGCCCCACTCTAGGAAAAATCGGAAGGCATCCATCTTAAAGTGATGAAGAAACATTCCCCACCGTATCTTTTGAAAGCTTAAGGGTAGTTTTGTATTTATATTGCTTCCCCACCGCTTCTTTTGGAAGCTTAAGGGTAGTTTTGTATTTATATTGCTTCCCCACCGCTTCTTTAAGAATGCATGTGGAAACTTTTATTTATTGTCAAGCAATGACAATAGAAAATATTAATATCATTGTTTTCTAGCCACTTATTGTAGAATTCGATAGTCTAGTGGTAGCGCGCTCGACTCTCGCTCAGGGGTCCCGGGTTCGAATCCTGGCCGAATCCATTTTGATAGCAAGGGAGAGCAATGTTTCCAATTTAATTCTTAAAACAGGGGAGAGGACTGCTTCCAATTCACTTTTGACGACAGCGGAGAGAAATGTTTCCACATGACTTTTTAACACAGCGGGGAGGAATGTTTCCCTCTAATGACATGCTATGTTAAAAAAGCAATGGAGTGTGCAGCAAAGGGGAATGCCTCCTACATTCCATGGAATGTTTACTGGTAACATCCGGGAATGCTCACATTTCCTGGTGGGCCTATACTGACACATGAACTCTGTTAAAAATAAGCATTGTATTGGCATCCAATTGAAATGGTATAGCAGCTTAAAAATGTTTTGCTTTCTAGACAACAGAATTATGTCGTCTTATACTGGAAGACGCTTTTATTCTGTCTAACTCTTCTGAGCTCTTACTTTTTACTGGCTTTAACTTGAAATTTTGAAAACCTTTTCACATGTAACATGTGAACTTGACAGTTACAATTAATTTTTTTTGCCGAAAGTTTACATAAATAAACGTTATTTAAAAATTGATAAGGGAAAAGGTGCTTTATTCGTTTTCAATCATATTTAGTGGAACACTAAGAATCATATTTGGTGGAACGCAAAACATAAGAAATATCATTTACATGTAATGCAAAATTCAGTTTTTAATACATTGTGGCGAAATTTACTGTATTTCAGAAGATCTGAATGATAAAGTCCTGGGGTCATTCATGAATCTTTTTTCGCATTGATTGCGATAGAGTTCACCATCGTAAATGTCTTCTAGCCTGTCAACATTTTTTTTTTCTGCTAAAATGGTAAGCACTTGTTTGCAGAAATCTTTGCGAAAAATAATTGCTTGCCCCTATTGAAAAGGTGAGTAGATATCCGAATTCGCCTTTGCTATTATATTCCTCGCATTTCCTTTTACTGGTCTGTAACAGTTGTTGCAATGCGCCGTACACTTCATAGCGGAATTTATTTTTATGAAATGTTTTTTAAAGACATAAGTGGAAATGGGCGTTTCAGGGCATATGGATGGAATCAATCAATTCCAACAAACTGCTTAATGCAGAACTGCTTAGTTTATGTCGTAAAACGTATGCTAGAATTGAGGTGAAGACTTCAGATGTTGATAACGGAGATCCTAGAACAAATCTATCTTTTCCAGCAATCGAATCTTCACTATACTCGTCTGATGCACAATTTTTTGATTCTGGGAAGGATGAGTGACCAGGGAATTCATCATCTCAATTAAAAACTTAAACTGATTATATAGTACAAACATTTCTCTGTCAAATTTCGTTAAGGAAATGTGCTTATTTTTTGCGTGTAGGACTATGTTTTTATAGTGCAATAATTTTAAAACTCACCATTTGTTTCAATAAAACTGTTCGCACACGTAGTCTCTGGTATTGTTAGTGGCATTGCTATTATACCCACAGGAGTGGATTTCCTTCTTTGTTTGCGTTTGCTTATACCTGATATACTTAAGATAAACTTTAAAAAAAAAAACTTAGAAATTTACGTCTGAAAAATCTCACTCAAAATTGTATGTCACAACATCAAAGCCGTTCAAAATTTAAGTGAATCGAAAAAAATCGACAAACCCAAGGACCAAAAACTGTTAGTTGAACAAAAAAAGTTCAAATATATAAAATAACCTAAAATATATAAAAGAAACCAATATTTTGCATTCTATGCCATGTTAATGCCCCATACAATTACCTGCCACTACCTGCTTGTATTCTGCTCTGTACATTCCCTGCCAAGTTGCTTCCACTGAACGCCACTTGCATGCTCTCTTATGCATTTTTGAGCCTCTGTTAGTCAGTCTGCTGTTCTGTACAGTGGCAGTCAACTGGCTGGTTTTGTTACAATTCCCGCCCTGCCCTGCCAAAATTGGGCCAAAATAATTTCATTTATATTCCAATAAACAGACTACCTGTCTGCCGTTTTAAGTTCATTTTCCGGCCAAAAATTTTGTCTGGGGATATATAAAAAATGTTAAAATTTCTTTATTTTTAAAAGTTCTTCCAATTTTAATATTAGAGATCATTCTTTAAAGGATCTTTCATATGGTAATATGAAAATATAAGAAATAATGGTTGCTTTTATAAAGCAAGACTAGGTATATCTTTACATGGTTTAAATGCAATAAGGTACAAAAAATTATATCAATTTAAATTATTCCAAAATGTTTCTTTCTGTCCTTGCGAGAAACAAACTCTTTCACCACCTCCATCGAATTCAATTCTTCGGTTTTATCTTTGTGAATGTGTATAAGTGCCGCATGAGTGAGTCGTTTCTGTGTCATAGTTGCTCGAAGATAAGTTATAAGTCGTCTTAGTGCACTAAAAGAACGCTCAGATGAAGCTGCTGATGCAGGCACAGTCAAAAGCAAAGCAATACGTTTTTCAACTTCATTTAATAGTTTTTTTACATTATCCGAATTTTTCGCAAATTGGGATACAATGCCACTACAATTTGAAGGTGTTTGGCCAGGCAATTGCTTCAGCAATTTCATTTGCAAAAAAGTCATCTGCATAAAGATCTATTTTTGTTTTTAGATTTTGTTCAGAAGGCACTTTTCCGTTGAAGGCTTCGATAACAATATTTTCCAACGATTCCAGAGTGTCAAGATGTGTTTAAATGTACAATAAGATTTACAAAGTGCCAGTTTACACTAGCTTCACTCAACCGACTCACCGAATGTTAAATCAAAGTGAGTCGGTTGAGTGAAGCTGGTGTAAACTTGCAAAAATAAAAAAAAAAGCAAAATATCAACCTGTTTGATCGAATCTAGCCGTTATCTCATTTGAGGGAAGATCTAAAATTTCGAAATAATCTTTTCGTAGCCGATCATATAATGGCAACTGTACTGAAGGAACCGGATTTGATGTTTCTTCAAAGCGTCGAGGTGGATTTTCATCAGCTAATTCACAGTAGGGGCTTTCGCATGGTCCAAAACATTGGACCAACATGGCAGATTGTACAACATGTAGTACCATGCGTAAGCTAAAACGATAGTCGAAATTTTTGGTTTTTTTCTCACGATTGTAGAATATTGTACAATTATGTAAAATTACTGCTCAATTGTTAGGGCATCTAAAAGTTGCTTAGCTATTAGCCGGATGTGTTCTGCTTGAGAGCTTGCAATTAATGATGTTGCTTTACAAGTTGGATCGTTCGAACGCTCAATCAAATAGTCCCATTAGTTTTCCATCTAACTTATCGTACAACATGTCGTCCAATATGGAAAGCCCCTAAGAACATGTCAAATTTTTTCTTACCAGAGTTGCAAAATTAACAAGCATTAAGCTACATACTTAAGGGTGCTTTTAAACTGAAGTGGTGGGTTTGCAGTAGAAACTCTACATTTTGTTATATCTTTTTGCAAACACAGAGAAAGAATATGGTTATCCGCAAGCATGCATATGAAGAAGAGAGAAAGAAGATATAATACAAAAACATTATCGTTGTAAAAAAAACTGATATTTTGAATAACTTTTGAAGTTTTCCTTTTAAATTGTTTATCTAGCTAAAAAAGTGGGGGGCAACTGCCCCCCTATCCCCCCGCTTCCGACGCCAATGGTACCATCAAATATCGAATAGACCAAAAGCATCGAAAAAATACTCGTATCGGAAGAAAAGGTATCGATACTCTGAAGTATCGATACGATATTCGTGTCCCTAATAACGGTATTTAATGAACGACGTATATATACTGAAAGCGTATAGCTATAAGTTTACGCGATGCGTTTCCACGAACTAAACCTGAATAAAAACCGAGAATATTGTGTACTTGTATTAAGAAGATATTACCATCACAAAATTATTTTAACATTACAGAAATTTCGTATCCATTAATGGTAAGTGCATTTTTAAATTGTTAATTTTAAACAAAATTAAACCACGGTCGCATAATACGCATTAAGGTATCTGCCCACTTGCGACACGTAACGAAACGACATGAAACTACAATATATAACTACCATGTGCTCTTATGTACACATTCTCACTAAGCAACGACGAAACGGCAACGACTGTTGACACCGACGAAAAAGCCGGTGGTGATCGTTGCAAAGAATTCTGACCGTCTTGTTGTTCGCTTTGTTTACAAAAACTACAATGGATTTCAACAGTTTATTGTGTAAAGTAAAAAATTCGCCATCGATAGGTCATTTCTAAAGCATAGGATGAATCCAAAATCTACGATTTTATTAGTTTTCTACATCTTCATTAAAAAAATTCATTAAAAAATTCTGCGCATATTTTTTTAAATGTTTTGTTTAATTAAAATTGTTGTTGCCGTTCCGTTAAGTGTGCATTGAACATTGCGTTGCCTTTTCGAAGCCGTTTTACAGCCATTTCGTTACGTGCCGTAAGTGGGCAGAGACCTTTATACGTACTGTATACAGCATGTTTTTGCGCCGTAAGCTGCGTATGATTAATCCCTTACAACTTTGTTATTGCTATTTACTCTGCTGTAAACTTACCGAACATACGCTGCTTACATTGCCAATACGGCGATCATTGAATACCATTTATATTATTTCAGTGTAAAGTTTTTTCACGAAATCTTTTATGACTCGGATATACAATAAAGCATTATAATAACAACAAATCCAACACGAGTCGTAAAGTGTATGTTTTTTTATGTAACCTTCAACGAAAATACCGAAATATTTAGACATACCGAAAGCATTTAGACAATCCTCAAAATAATTCAGAGCTTACGAAAAAAATCGTACGTATGGATTGCGATTTTGTGGAATGAAGCTCTTGGCACGGCATGGTTATTCATAGAACAGAATAAAAGTACCTTTGTCGAGTAAAAAGGTTCCTTGTTGGTTAACGATTAAGTGCAATAGCTGTTGTTGGTGTTCGGCTTAACGCAGGTAAAAATAAATAATTAAGTAATAGCATATATTTTTTTAGTGAAGTCAGTAGGAGTTTTTATTAAAATTTGTCAAATTCCAAGCTTATAGTGCATAATGAAAATTAAAATTTATTTGCTTAGTTTAAAGATATAAAACTATTTCGATTTTCATAAAACTACTTTGCGTGGGAGGTAGGCGTGATTCTCATCCAATTTTGCTCATTTTTGAACTTTTAAAAATATATTATACTGCATATTTAATTTATTTAGTATTATTATTATTATTAATTCATGCATTAATTTTCACTAGACAGCGGAAAATATGAAATTGCATATTTGTATTGAATGATCCGTTTTGGTTGAGTCACTGTGTATGGGAGGTAGGCGTGGTTTTCTTCCGATTTTTACAAATTTCTTACTCAAAGTTTATATTAAATGTTAAAGATACTGTGCAAAATTTAAAGTCATTAAATTAGTTTTTGTGGAATTTAATAATATTTTACCGTTCAGGGTAAGTCACTTTGTATGGGAGGTAGGCGTGGTTTTCCTTCCATTTTTACAAATTTCATAAGCAAAGTTTATAGTAAATATTAAAGACGCTGTGCAAAATTTTAAGTCATTATATTAATTTTTGTGGATTTTAAAGAGATCTTACCGTTTTGGTTAAGTCACTTTGTTTGGGAGGTAGGCATGGTTTTCATCCGATTTGACTTGAATAAATAAATAAATATATATTTCGTTACAATAGCTACGTTCGTTACAATAATTACGGCTGTTATCGTGACCACAGACGGACAGACGGTTATGGCTAAATCGACTCAGGAAGTGATGCTGATCAAGAATATATAGGGTTGCCAATATTCGAAGCGCCCATTTTATTTTTAAATAAATAAAAGAAACCACTATTTTTTTTCTGTTCGTCATGAATATCATTTAATTGGGTTCAAGTAGATTTGCTTACATTATTTCTTGAATATGATATCTCGTAAATGGTCGCCATTGGCCTCTACGACATATTGTGCCCGTTTTGGAGCATTTTCCATGGTTTTCTTCAACATTTCGATGGGAATGGCGGTTATTTCTTGACGGATGTTGGTTTTCAGCTCTTCTAGGGTTTTTGGCTTGTTGACGTAAACCTTTGATTTCAAATAACCCCACAAAAAGAAGTCTGGAGGCGTTAAATCTGGTGATCTTGGCAGCCAATCGAAATCACCATTTTTTGACATCAAACGGCCAGGGAACAATTGCTTCAAAAATCGATTGTAGTGCGGCTTGTGTGTGGTGGCGCGCCGTCTTGTTGAAACCAGTAGTGCCTGATACGCTTTCGACGAACGATTGGCATGAAAAAATTGTTTATCATATCGCGATAACGCTCCTGATTGACAGTAACTCTGTGGCCATTATCATCTTCGAAAAAGAACGGCCCAATGAGCATTTCAGCACAAACGCCGCACCAAACAGTGACTTTTGCATCGTGAAGAGGCACCTCTTGAATCTCTTGTGGATTTTCAGTGGCATAAATATGGCAATTTTGTTTGTTTACCGTTCCGTTCAACTGAAAATGAGCTTCATCGCTCATGGAGTTGAGTTTTCACTATTGACTTGTTTTGTTGAATGTAAATTTCAACAATTTTAGAGCGTTCGCGTGGCGTGTACTGTTCCATTGTAAACATTTGCTTGGAATGACGCTTCAAACGCGGTATGTCATTAGTCGATTTGGCATCACTGCGGAAAGTTACAGTGTTGTCAGATGGGCGCTTCGAATGTTGACAACCCTGTATATACTTTCCTATACCGGCCACGACTCCTTATTGGCGTTACAAACGGAGTGAAAAAGTTGATATACCCCTATTAAAACTATATTTTAATCAACTCTAATATTAAAACTATATTTTTCCTTCATTGCCTGATTTCCTTAAAAACAGTGTTCGTGGCATACCTCTAATTTTTCCATTTCTCTGGTTTAGAGTTTTTTTATTTTTCCAGGCTGTCTGTAACCTATTCCTTTCTTCTTAATGCAATTTCAATGCTACTAAAACCAAAGGCAAGACTTTTTTTGGATGGTGACTATCTGAACAGGGGACAATCTGACTTCATAAAAATGTTTTTTTTTTGGCTATTGAATAAGAATTATTTGTCTTCAACATTTGATTAGAACTACAGATCAATCCAGGCTGTGAATAGTAGATCACGAAGAAGAGCTTGTGAATCGATAGACTTAAAATCGTAGTAAGAAAACACTTTAGATGAAGCAGGTCAAGACAAAATTTGGCTTTTAAAAAAAAACTTTTTGCTAAAAAAGCTGTAAAATATGAATATTCTCTATTTAAGTTTTAATAGCTATGTCGTGGAAAATATACGATCATAAAAACCTAAAATGCACAAACGTTTTTAAGTGTACTTTGTAACTGTACGTTACGATTTTATATTATACTATTAAAATAAAAAATTTAAGTTTTAATTTGTTAAGTAAATTAGTTACAAGTTTTATTAAAATATTCAGTTTAATTTAATTCGCAGTTTTTAATTAATTAACCACATTGTTTCAATACCTTTTTTTGTGTTTTTCTGCCAATTAGTATTGTAAATAGATAAAAAAAATACTAATATAAAATATGAAAGTTTAAAATATTCATGGGCAGCTCCGGATTCGAATCTTGGCCGCCAGCGCTCTGCACTTATATTTCTTGCATTGAAACAAGCAATTTTCAATTAATGATTAAAATTATTTCCAAACCTTTTCTTTTAGTATTGTTTTTAAAGTAACTGTTTTAGTATTGTAACTAAAATTAGAAAAATAAAAAACCACATTCAAAAACATAAAATATGAAAGTTTAAAATATCCATCTGCGGCTGCCGGATTTGAACCTCGGCTGCCAGATTTTATTATAAGCAGCAACAAAAACACTTAATATAATTAGAACTTATTATAAGTACACCATAAGTAAATGTAAAAGACAACAACAAAAACAACAACAGACACAGCATACTTTCAGAAATGAATAATCTTAAACAGGTATGGACATATAATTCACAACAAATTCATGACGACATGTATATAAGACTGCGAAGAAATGTCACATCAGGAGCGACTAAAAGTATTAAGTATCGCTCTAAATATCAACCTCTGCTTCCTTGTGCTAGCCTTACCGCTTCGACTTGAGCATGTTGATATTTATTTTTTTGTTATTTTCCCTCTATCTTGCCTTCCTTGTATTCTGCTCGCTGCGCTACCAGCTCTCGCAACAGAATAGAAGCCAAACAGTCAAACTCTTATTTTGCATACTATATGCTCGAATTCTGCTCGCCGTGCTATCTGCCCTTGCATTAGAATTCAAGCATCGCAGACGAACCTTGCTGTCGTCTGCCTCGTAAATTCTTCAGATTCTGCTCGATGCGCTGCTTCGGTGGCCCTTGCAGGGTTGATAAATGACTTTTTCATTTTGGTACAAAAATTTTGAAAAAATAGTACTAAATGAAAAAATAAAGTATGAAATAAATTTTTCTATTTATATTTTAATGTTTTTATCAATTTAGCTCATAAACAAAAATGACAAAGGTCATTTAAAAAAAGGTCAAAAATTAATAAAAAAGTTTTTTATAATCGCAAAAAAAAGCACAAGTGTCTATAATATTCAAAGAAAGATATCACACTAAAATCCAAGGCCGTAGGTAAGGGGAGAGTTTCGGTGTTCAAACTCCCCAGAGGATCGAAAATTAATAAAAATTTTATATTTTTGCAATCGTATACTCTCGAAAATTAAAATAACTTCGTTTTCATTTTTTTTTTATTTCTCACAATATTTTTTCAGAAGGTATTTATTTTATAATTAATATTTTAGCTTTAATATGCATAAATTTTAGAAATTTTGCTATTAAATCAATGCAAGCACTCAAAATCTTTCCAACAATATCTTGAAAATGAAGATTGCATTAGAAACAATGAAGTTATTTCAATTTAAGTGAAAATAAGTTAAAAAAATTCAAAATAAGGCACGAGAAACAGCATTGTCTTTAATGCTTTTGCAAAACTTTAAAATTCTTTTATGCAGATTGGAAGAGCATTTTCCGGCCTTTAATTTCTGACAGTTTTTTTTACTACAACTATTATACTAGAAAATATATTTACGAAAACATTATTAATGTAGGTTTTTGCTAAATGGTTTAGCTCACCGGCGGCTATCGTAGCAGTCAATATATTTTGGGAATCTAGACCAAGATTAATTTTTAGAGGGATACAAATGCAACTTTTTTCTAATGGAAGTCGAGGCACCTTAATAAATATACTTACATACATAATTAGGGTATTCACAAGGTGTGCTATCATGTCATATTGTAATATTGTCCTAAAATTTTACAACTAAAATTTACAAGATAAATAAATGCAAATAAGAAACAGCTGTTTGATTATGACACTTAAATAAACATAGCTTTCAGAGTTGTAATATTTTAGTACTTTTTTATATGGCAACAATAAAATGTTTAAACTAGTGTAAAATCTTAGGACAATATGACATTATGACATGATAGCACACCTTGTGAATACCCCAAATATACAAAAAAAAAATTTAACTTGAAAATTAAATGAAACAAGTACAGTGAAACCTCTCTTGGGCAGACACTCACCGTCAGCCCATTTTTGTCCGCCCAATAGAGAGGCTGAGTTTTTTATCTTTAAATTTTGTTATAGATTAATGAGCAAATGTTAAAGGAAATTTTTTTCAATGCAAAATACATTTCTTGCGTTTATGTATTTAACAAAATCTCGCATTATTTTATATTCTTTTAACGCATATGTGTTTAAAATAAAACAAATTCAGTTAATATCTTGAAAAAAAAGTATGTAATTGACAAACTTCAGCATTTTACATTTGTAATTCATGACTTAAGAAATTCATAAATCGTCGAATGACGTAAGTTTTTTTGTTTTTCTTTAAAAAAAAAAAATTTTGCGTATGGGTTCGCAATCTCAATGTCTATTCACTGCAACGTTCTATAGCTCAGTGAAGCGATGGCAAGGCAAATGGAAAAAAAACAAGCGAGGCGCTTTGTGAAGGAAATCCCCAATTTTATTTTTGTATGTTTACACACATTTTGTCAGTTACTTTTCTCGCTCGTGTCCGCTTGAGAGAGGTTCGCGTCCGTTCAACAGACGTTTGTGTTCGCTTGAGGGAGGTTCGCGTCCGCCTAACAGAGGTTTTTCGCCCAATTAGACGAAAATATTCTGTCCGCGTCCGCTCAAGAAAGGGTCCGCTTAAGTGAGGTTAATTTGTTCGAAAAAGCGGACGAAAAACTTGGTCGTGGAAAAACTGTCCGCTCAAGAAAAGTGTCCGCTTAAGAGAGGTGTCCGTTAGTAGAGGTTTCACTGTGCTTGTATATTTTAATTTTTTAATATTGAATAAAAAAATGTTAATCCAAACCCCTCCCCCCAATAGGTGAATACTGGTTACGGTCTTGATAACATCTATTAAAACATCAAATAAGCATAAAGTTTAGGTCTTTTTATAATTAAAAAACAAAAATTAATAAAGTGAAAAATGCAAATAACGGGAACTACAAACGTGCCAATCAAATCCAGCCGAAAAATAGATTTTTAAAAGTGTAAGGTAGTGCTTTTCTATTAAGGTAACGAAAGAAATTAATGGGGAAACCTTTAAGTCAAGCAATTCTTCACTCTCGGTCAAATTTTCTGAAATTTTTTCTTTTGATATATTACTTCTGATATCAATATTTTGGCATTTTTTTCACTAGATTTTAAAAAATCGTTGTTTTCATTAAAGAAGAAATTGTTGCAATATGCAGTCTCTTTCTGCATTTGGTTTATTGAATTTTGAATAGAAAATATTTTTTCAACTTTTGCTGATGAATGAGAAGTTGAAAGAATTCGTTGAGCAATTTTACATATTTGGAGAAAATTTACTCTTTAAATTCAATTTAAATATTTTTTACAGTGTGAAAAAATTCAGAAATAAATAATTTTTTAATTCTGTTTGCTCTAAATTCTGTATTTAGTAAAAAATTTTTGACTTAATAAAATGCACTAAAAATGTTTTGGTAGTAGGAAAGTAGGAAAAATGTAAAACTGTACCAATAAAGTCAGTTGTACCGAAAATATCAACCCTGGGCCCTTGCACCACAAATCAAGATTTTTGGAATTTGCTTTTGCAAAACCTTTGAGCCTCTAACTGCATAACTTCTGCTCGGACACCATCAATCGATCACCATCGTAAGTACCGATTTAGAAGCGATTACCGTCCGATTACCATCAAGCGAATTCCGTCGTAAGAACCGATTACCGTTATAAGCTATTACCGTCAACCGATCAGCATCGTAAGAACCGATTACCGTCATAAGAAGCGATTACTGTCAACCGATTAGTATCGTAACAACCAATTGCCGCTATAAGCGATTACCGCCAGCCGAATACTATCATAAGAACCGATTACCGTTATAAGAAGCGATTACCGTCATTCGATTAGCATCGTAAGAACCGATAAGCATCTTAAGAACCGATTACCGTCGTAAAAACTGATTACGTAATAAGAACCAATTACTGTCGTAATAAAGACAACTGTCATAGGAACTGATTACCGTCATAACAACCGATTACCGCCGTAAAAACCAATTACTATCATAAAAACCAATTACCGTCGTAAGAACTGATTACATCATAAGAACAGATCAGTTGTCATAAAAATCGATTATTCCTCATAAGAATCGCTTATCCGTTATAAGAATCGGCTACTTTATTACCAACGAACCGATATCATCCTTCATGAAAACCGATTATCCGTTACTTAGAACCGAACCAGAACCGATTACCCGATTACTAAGAACAGATAACCGGCAATAAGATTCGATCAACCGTTGTACAGAACCAAGTACCCGATACATAGAACCGCTTCCGACTACATACGATGTACTAAAAAAATATAAATAAAAAAATAAAAATAAATTTATAAAGTATAATAAGAACTAGTACAAGGAATTGGAATTGTTCAATAATTATTGAAAACTAGCTGGAACCCGGCGCGTTGCTGCCACGCCCCCGTTGCCAAACTTCCATAAAATGTTATCAGTGAACCTGCATTGGGTTGATCTAAATTTGGGTTGAATGAGAGGTGCCACGCCCCTTTGCTTAACTCCCATAAAATTTGATTAGTGAAACGGCATGTGTAAATCGTGGTAGAATAATGAATTCTTAGGCTATAACTTCAAAGCTATTCGATATCGCAAATCGCATATTTGGGTTGTATGGGAGGTGCCACGCCCCCTGAATGGCGTGTGTAAATTGTGGTAGAATACCGAATTCCGAGGCTGTGCGAGCTGTAACTGAAAAGCTATTCGATATCGCAAATTATGGGAGGTTGCCACACCATACGTCCATAAAATGTTATCAGTAAAACGACATGTGCAAATTGTGCTCGAATACCGAGGCTGTGGAGGTCTATAACTCCAAAGCTATTCGATATCGCAAATTCTGGCTGCAAGGGAGGAGCCACGCCCCTTGTACAACGCCCATAAAATGTTATCAGTAAAACAGCACGTGTAAATTGTCGTCGAATACTGAATTCCGGGGCTGTGTGAGTTATAACGCAAAAGCTATTCAAAATATTAAATGTGGGTTTTAAGGGAGGTGCCACGCTCCCTTTCCCAACGCCCATAAAATTTTATCAGTAAAACGGCACGTGTAAATTGTGGTCGAAAACCCAATTCCATGGCTGTGCGAACTATAACTCAAAAGCTATTCGATATCTCAAATTTGGGTTGTATGGGAGGTGCCACGCCCCCTTGTCCAACACCATAAAATGTTATCAGTTAAACTTAATGTGTAAATTGAGTTCGAATATTAAATTCCGAGCCTGTGCGGTCTGTAACTAAAAAGCCATTCGATATCGCAAATTTGGGTTGTATGAGAGTGCAACGCCCCCTTGTCCAACGCCCATTTTTTCTTTCTGTAAAAAACGTTTGTAGACTATTACAAACATTTTAAAAAAGTTAGCCAAATTGGCGCAGGCGTTCTGCGATTTTAGGTATATATAAAAAAGTGGGCGTAAAAGTGGGAGTGGTGAATTTTTCTTCAGTAAAAACTTAAAATGGATTACTACGAACATTTAAAAAATAAATTAGCCAAATCGGTGTAGCCGTTTTCCGATTTTAGATAAATAAAAAAGTGGGCGTAAAAGTGGGCGTGGTCAATTTCTCTTTCCGTAAAAACCTAAGTTGGACTATTACGAACATTTTAAAAAAATATCCAAATCGGTCCAGCCGTTCTCAACTGATGCAATTACCAATTACCAATTATATAGATATCAAAACAGTGGGCGCAAAAGTGGGCGTGGTCAATTTTTCTTTCAGTTAACACTTAAATTGGATTACTACGAACATTTGAAAAAAAAAAAATTATCCAAATCGGTCCAGCCGTTTTCCGATTTTAGATAAATTGAAAAAAGTGAGCGCAAAAGTGGGCGTGGTCAATTTTTCTTTCCGACAAAACTTAAATTGGATTACTATGAACATTAAAAAAAAAATTATCCAAATCGGTCCAGCCGTTTTCCGATTTTAGATAAATCAAAAAAGTGGGCGCAAAGTGGGCGTGGTCAATTTTTCTTTCCGTAAAAACCTAAGTTGGACTATTACGAACATTTTAAAAAAAAAATTATCCAAATCGGTTCAGCCGTTCTCAACTGATGCAATTACCAACGAACGACATTTGATTTTTATTTATATAGATAAAGATTCAAATTGCGTTCTTAATTGCTGGAGGTTTAGTGGATCCTTTAGAGAATCCTGGGACGGCTGATATTTTTCCCTGTTACTCCTACAACGAGTAAAGAGCCGTTTGTAAATGTGGATTTCGTAAATACGCATTTAGCTCTCAGTGTGAACATAGCATAAACAACGATCCAATTTTTTTCATATTTTAAATAAAAAAATAGCATAAATAAATTAACACAGTAAAAGCATTTCATTGCTAATAAATCTTATAGTACAACATACTATGTGCTAAATGTATTCATAGAAAATTCTGATGAAATGAGTACGTAACTAAAATGATTGATGTTTCCGCAACCAATTTAACACGTCTCAAAGCACAAAACTTAATCCAAATTGTTAATTTGCCTAGCTGCTGGTCAATAAAGAGACTTCTTCCGACGAGTAAGCCAGAGATTTATTAACATGATTTTGTCGTAATAAAATAGTCCTTTCATTTTTATTATGGCGGATAGCAGATCAGACACACGCATGCAATCATCTCACTGAGAAGACAAGCTCGGAAGACAAATTTGATAATTGCTAACGTGACACGAATACACGTCCTTCAATCTTGGACGGACTCATTGGCCCATATACGCACACATTCGCACTCACACACACACACACCAGTATATTAACTTTACCATATATGTTTATGTAGCAAACAGTTGCAAACGTGTTTACAACGCAAGGGTAAATAATTTATTTGGCTCTGATTAAACGTCAATCTGGACTCAATTCAATGCTGTTTCTGCCTAGATACATATATAAATGAGTATAAATGAAATGAAAAACATTTACGTATTCAGAATGTGTCGAATGTATTCACAAATTTACCAATTCAGCAATATTTAAAGAATAGAAATGTAAATGCATGAAAAATTTTATCCTTTCGGAAAACACTCAGTTTAAATTCAACATTTTTTGTCAACACTCGAGAAATGTCACTTTGATCGAAGAATATTGTTTTAAATTATGTCAATTGAAATATAATACAATATACTTGGAAACTGATAAGACACAAGATTGCTTTGTTTTACATTGTTTTAATTTTGCTGTTTATTGCTTGACTGACTGCAGGTTTCTATTGAAAATGTGTCATGTAACTATCGAGTAATTTTCTTGTGTTTTCCTGTTGCATAAATGAGTAGTAAAATAAATTTGATAGGTACATTTGTAAGCATGTTTTACAAAACATTTATTTATTTACTTTTCTGTTTGTCCATATGGAGTATCTAATATAGCTCATCATTCTTAGCTATAAATATATAATTTTTTTGAAAAAGTGTTACAACTCAAAATTTTAATATTTACCGCAGACTATTTTGTATAGGAAAAGTGTGCGAAAAACCCGTTTGGACTCCGATTAGTTCCAAGCTGAAATGTGAATAATTCTCATTCGTCGTTTACAAATCAGTGCAAAAACATGAATGTGTAGTGTACAGTGGCGGAAAAAACAATAGTAACGTTCATATTCTTCTACAATTTGGGCAACAAAAAAAGTATGTGCATGTATAAAAGTATGTTCTTTTCTGAAGTATTTCATGAATTCTATCAGATTTATTCGCGAAAAGTAAAACAAAAGAACAATTTCTATCTTTTTGTCAATTCTCAATGGAATTAATATCGTAATAGAAAAAAAATCACACTTTTTGCAATACTTTTGTAAATTTTCTTAAAATCTAACTTTTCTAGAGCCCAAAAGCTATCAACTTAGTATTTTTAGATATTGATATAGCTTTGCCGTCTTTTGGTATCGATAAAACATGGATGGCTCTACCTATGCTACCTGAACAGTAGACCTTAATGCAATTCGGCGTGTTTGCTCACCACCTTAGCATTGACGAATAGATGCGTAACGCTTTCAGCAATCTGCATAACGAAATAAGGCCACTGTATTTCGCACTTTTAAGCCAAGTTCAAAGTAACAGTGCATCCAAAACGTTTCTCAGCATACTAACTATTACGACAACCAGAATTGAAATGCAACCTTTAGAATATGTTTTGCTGAACATTTTGAATCTATTTATTTCAAAAAGCATTTATTATTTCCTTTTAAAATAAGGACAATTCAACTTAATGTATAGCGGCCTTGACAGTCTAGTGGTAGCGCGCTTGACTGTCACTCAGAGGTCCCGGGTTGGAATCCTGGCCGGGCCATGGTCCTACGCTATAACCTTACTGTTCTTATTACTAATCAAAGGAACTTTAAAACACATCAATTTACGACGAAAAGTTGTAGTTGGTGGTGGTAGGAAATGTTTGTGGAGAGGAACGCTTAGGAACTTGATTTGACTGATTAGATTTAATATCACATGTTTCTACAGCTTCTTCCACATTAAGAACATCCTACACAAATGTTTCACTTGATAACTCCCTTCTTCCATTCTGTGGTATCACAACGGATCAATAATATGGTCTAAGTGGGCTGGTCTAAAGACCTGCCGCCACCTTAACTGAACCTTACCTAAACTTAATGTAAGCATTTCCCTTTATAGTTCATACATTTCATATCAAAATCATATCTCTACTAGTAAAAATGTATTTTTGACACCTCCTCACCGTAGGCACCAGATTGTCACAAGTATCCACCGGTATACAAAACGTACCATGCATCCGTTACTTTATTTCACAACAACTCTATATTTTTGTTTTAATTACTCCAATTTGACGCTTTACATCTTTCCACAGGTTAAGATCCGGATTAAGATCCGGAGACTGCGAAGGCGAACTGAGAATGTCATAGCATTCACTTTATTAGATCGAAACCAATATTTTGCACGTTTCATGAATGCTTTGGATAATTATCCTGCATAAACTTCATATGCATACACGGTTAGAAATCTTGTATTACAGGCATTTCCTCCGTGGCATTTGGTAACATTACATCTTGTTTGAATATACAGAACTATAAGCTTTTTCGAAATGATCAAAAAGGCGGGGGTGTTGCAATATATTGTAAATTAACTTAAATGTTAATCTATTGGGAATGTCCAGTGGTTCAGAGGTAGAGTTCTTTAATGTCGAAATCTATGACAGTTGTACAAAAGTTTTCTTGTCGTGTGTGTATAATCCGAATCGTAATTGTTGTTTAGAGCAATTGTTTACTATATTTTTGAATTGTGCAATTGACTATGATCACTTCGTTTTGTGTGGTGATTTAAATATAAATGTTTTATTTAAGGATAGTCTTGTTGGTAATTTTATTGATCGTCTGACTGAAGTTGGTCTCCAAATAGTAAATACCAGTTTACCTACGCGCTATGCAATTAATGCTACTCCAAGTTTATTAGATCTTTTTGTTGTTTCAGATGTTTCTACTGTTCTGCTTTTCGACCAATTATCGTTTATATCTGACCATGATCTTCTTTTTTGTTCTTTGAATATAACTTTGACACCGATTTTAACTGTTAAAACTGTTTCATTTCGTAATTATAAAGCTATTTATTATGTTTCGTTGTATAATGATCTGTCTATCATTAATTGGTCCGAATGTTGGTTTCTTAGTACTGTTAATGAGAAGTTGTAATTTTTAAGTAATATAATTTGTGAATTATTTGAGTTGTATGTTCCATTAACAGAAGTTGTCCCTGGTTTACAAATAACGTTAAATTGGCCCTAAAAAAACGTTATAAAACTTATAATCGTTGGAAGAGAAACCCGACAACATCTAATTGGAAACAGCACAAAAGAGCTAGAAATGAAGCTAACTGCATTGTTAAATTGTCTAAACGCACTTTTTTCGTGTCGAAGCTAAGTTTAGCACGACCTTCCAAAAATCCTTGGAACAATTTAAGACAGGCTGGAGTATGTAATGTGAAATCTGATGATTTTCTAATTGATCCTAATATTCTTAAAGATTATTTTTTCGCTACCTCAACATCTACTTATAACACATCTGTCGTTAATACGATATGTTTTACTACCGAAAGGCCATGTAATTTTCAGTTTGTTGCTGTAAATGAGTGTGATGTTGCTCGTTGCGTTAATAATATTAAATCAAATGCAGTGGGTGAAGATGGAATAGCTATTAAATTTATAAAAATAATTTTACCTTTCATGGCTGTACAAATCTCCGAACACATTAGAAAATTGAACCTTATGTCACCACTTCAATCTGGTTTTCGACCTGGCCACAGCTGCTCTATAGCTATTGTGAAGATCCTAGATGACATAAGATTATCACATGATATGGGGCATATAAGCTTGCTTTGTATGTTGGACTTTTTAAAAGCATTTGACTCTGTTGACCATTTATTACTATGTCAAAAACTAGAACTTAATTTTGGGTTTTCTATTACTGCGGTCCGTTTGTTATATAATTACTTAGTTGGAAGGTCTCAAAGAGTAAGAATGGGAAATAGTCTGTCTGCTTTTAACAATTTATCCTGTGGAGTTCCTCAAGGCTCGGTACTTGGTCCACTTTTATTTGCAATGTTTCTTAATGATATTTTCAGCAAATGCCGTCATGTAACCATGCATGCATATACTGATGATCTTCAGCTGTACTTGTCCAAACCAATTGATCTTGTTGATGATTTATGTATTGAGGTAAATGAAGACATGAGTAAAATAGTAGATTGGGCTAAAGCTAATAAGCTTAATCTTAACCCTCTTAAATCATTTGTTCTGCCGATTTTTAAGTCTAGATACTCTTTTTCTGATATACCAGCCATTTTTCTGAATGGAGTCGACTTGAAATTTATAGGTAAAGTTGAAAATCTCGGTTACTATATTAACTCCTCACTTTCCTGTGAAGATCATATAAACTCTGTTGTATGTAAAGTTTGCTATATCCTACGGAACCTGAGGAGAACTGCATCATTTGTGCCTGTTGAGACTAGAAGAAAGTTAGTGGTTCAACTCATAATGTCAATAATTTCCTACTCAGAAGTCGTAAACAGTAAGCTTGATTCGAGGTCAAAGCTTAAGTTAAAACTTGTGTTTAATAATGCTGTCAGATACGTTTATGGTCTTAAAAAGTTTGACCGTATAAGTCATTTGAGCAATCGAGTACTTGGTTGCAATATTTTCAATTATTTGGATGATAGAAACTGTATTTTTTTGCATAACTTGATTTATACACAAACTCCTAATTACTTATTTAATAAGTTACAGTTTTGTAGATCTACCAGAAATATGAACCATGTAATCCCTGTATACAATTTTTTGAATTCTAACAGACTCTTTTTTGTGAACGCTATCAGAATGTGGAATTTGCTACCTTCAAGAATCAAAAGTATCCGAAATAAGCACAAATTTAAGCATGCTATATTCCAACACTTTTCTTGATACTATCTTTCTTCTTTCTTCTATTTTCTATTTTATTAATGTTATCTTCTTAATTATTTGATAAAGTTCCTTAAAGGTAATTTATACATAAGTCTAAATTCAATTTAATTATAATTTTTTGTTAAAATTTAAGCTTATAACTAAATTTAATTTCTTGAGTCAAATGCATTTGTTTGTTGATTATAACTTAAATTTAATATTTAAAGTTAAATTTAGTCGTTGCTTACAATTTTTTTTTAAATTTAAAATAAGTAATTTAAAATTTTTTGTTTTTATTTATTTGTTGGTTATAACTTGTTGTTATTCTTTGATTTCTTACTGCATTTAAAAGACTTTGTCTTATATGTGAACATGATAATTAAATTAAATAAATAAAAAAATAAATAAAAAAATTACAGTGTCAAGTATTTTAACGAAATTCACAGCACATATAGTGCTGTTAATCAAGAAGATAGGACCTAAGCCAAACTATAAGAAGCAGACCCATATCATAAAGCTTCCGCTGCCGTGTTTAACGCTCTTGGCAGTGTATTTGGGGTCATACTCTGTATTTTTCGGTCGATTCACAGACGTGGTCCCTTCAGATCCAAACATATCCACCTTTGCATCATCTGACTATATAACATTTTGCCAATTTTCCCCGAGAACATGTTTGTTCCCAAAAACAAGTCTTTGTTCGACGTTCTTAGGGCTTAAATAAGGATATTTTCTTAGACTTTTACCCATTAATCTACACTCCACTTAAACGATATCTGATTGTATAACTTGTAACTGTTGCATTTACATAATTTTTAAGTTGTTCTCAGGTGCGACCTAGGTTTTGTTTCGATTTTCGCACCAACAGCTTGTCGAAATATCTTGTAGTTTTGCGTTTTCTGACCCTTGATTCTGGTTAATAGACTGCATAAATTGCAGCTAGTACCATTTTCGATGCAACTTCAGCCAGTTTCGCTTCTTTCATAAGCGATGCAATGAACTCCACGTCCCCTCTTGAATAATTCTTGTTTATAAATCTGGCAAAATAAACCTACTCTTAAAAATACAGAGTCTTGAAGTTATCAATGAATTTCTTACTTTGATCAAAAAGCTCAACTACACACTTTTGTTGCTAAAATTTCGTATTGTTTCTATTTCTTTTACGATTAATTTTGGCAAATAAACATTATAAAAATGAGAGAAATAATTGAAAGTTCCATTGGGTAGCCATAATAGTTAGTGTTTCTATTAATATTCCGAGTCTAAGTATTACTATTTTCTATTAGTATTTCCGTCACTGTACATTGTACTCGTGCTTCTAAGAAAAATGAAATCCTGGCGCAAGCATATCCTGTGCTTGTATTTTTTTTTATGTGTCAGAAATACATAATTGTACACATAAAACTTAAGTCATACAACAGTTGATGTCGATGCAAAGTTGTGCACATGTGAGGACATTTATTGTCCAGAATATGAAATATTCTTTTGCTGGTCCTGTGTTTGTTCATGTTATTAAAGTTGGCCAGAAACTTTATGCATCATCCGGCACTCAGAAATTTGTTTTGTGTAGAAACAGTTCGGAGAAGAGAGAGAGAGAAAGAGAAAAAAAAACAAGACTCGTCGTTAACTTAATCATTCTGAATAACGAGAAAATATTTTGTATTGGTACGTATGTAAGTTGGTCAAAACAAACACCAGCACAATACTTTAGGTCAAATATTGTCAGTCTTAACCGTCTGTTTGGGTGGGCAGCAAATTACATGATTAATGTTATGTGAGGGAGTATTTGACCCAACAAAACGATAACACAAATTCTTTGAATAGTTTGTTGTGTATTTGCTTGGTTTTTATTTCTTGCCGAAGAAGTTTGTTCATAAAAGGTTGCAATAAATAAGTGTGTACGGATGATTCATTCCCAAACTCTCAAACTATAGTAAATATGTTTGTGACTTTGAAATGTTTAAGATAACTTCCATCTAAGGTATTTCGAGTTAAACGCAAAAACTTTTAATTTCTTAACCATTTATTTTCAAGGAAATGTTTGGTGCAATTATTTATTTATCTATCTTATCTTAATACAAAAAAGGCAAGCATGCTGCTCCGCACTCAGTATCGCTCAAACTGTAATTATTTTTTGCTATTAATACAGTGCTTTACAGCCTGAAAGTATGCACAGAAAATTCATTTGATACATATCAGAGACAAGACAATGTAAGTAATAGATAGTGTAAACAAAATATGCTATAAAAAAATTTACAAAAATCACACAACTAGTTTTTTTTTTGGCGCAGCGACGATATGTAAAATCAGTCAAATTAAAAATTTTATCAACTCGTGAAAATATACCATTCCTCTGAATTCACTCTATTTTTGAAATTTGCAAAAAAATTTGTTGGTTTTCCATGATGTATACCTTTATTAATATTAAATTATATAAAATTGTTTTAACATTTCTTGTATAACTTTTTTTTCGTGGCTAAGGGAAAATTGATATGCGTATTACATCCACATCATCTTTTTTAACTATTGTTTAAGTTTACAAGAACAAAACAAAAATTATAAATAAAATTTAAAAACAATTTTACATAATTTAGTATTAACATAGGTATACATCACGGAATTACAACCAAGAAATATTTCAGCAAATTTCAAAAATTGAGTGACTTCAGAAGAAAGGTATATTTTAACGAGTTGATAAAATTTTTCAATTTGACTGATTATGCATATCGTCGCTGCGCCAGAAAAAACAGGTGAGTGATTTTTGTAAATTTTTTTTAAAGCATATTTTGTTTACTAATAGACAGTCTATTACTGCATTTCTGCATTTGCAGTTTTTTATACCTCTCATGATTTAGAAGTGATCAAAAGCAGTTATTGCTCGCAATACCAGAAATGCTCTGAAAAAAATTTGATTTTTGCTCTCCTGAAAAGTTACTGAAAAAAATATAACTGTTTTTGTTGGCGTAGCAACGATATGTACCTAGTTTAGTAAAAAATACTAAAAATTCCATTTTTAATTAAAAATGAAAGTATTTTGTACTTAAAAATTGTGTAGTTAGTTTTTGAAAATTTTGTTAAAAATAGTAAACATTGATTCTCCAACTCAAATTTGAAGAATGCATTAAGAATGAATGCCTCAATACGATAATATTTTTGAAGTTCCAAAAAAATAGTGGTGCTGACCTTGAAAAATGGGAATGAATTTTTAGTGGTCAAAAAATTTTAAAATTTTTCTCGAAAGTGTTTGTAAAAAAGGACACCACAATAAAGAGCAATTCAAGATCTTTAAAATATGTCCGTAATTTCTTTCTTGTAGGACTAACGGTTTAGAAGATATAGTTGTTTGAGTACATGTCCAAATGACAATTTTTGTATGCAAAAAAAAATAAAAAAAATTATGAAAAGTATGCAAATATTTTTTGTTTTTAAAGTTCTATCGACGTGCAAAATTTTAAAAAAATCGGAATCGCCAAAATTAGTTTTTGGACAAAAGCGTCCGATTGTACATGGAATGACCGATATACAAAAGTGGCAAAAAGCGTCTATTTCCCCTCTGCTGACCGTTATTTTCAACCAAATTAGTTGGTTATTGTTTTAAAAATCGAACGAGAAATTAAATAAAATTACGCTCACGCTTATGTGTGAGTAAAAGAGAATGTACGCATGCACAAATCCATCAACTTAATTATTTATGCTCAGCGAACTCAAAAAAAGCAAGGTGTCTTAATATATTTTTTACTCAGTAATAGCTATTGACTGAGAGCTCTCTGCATAGAAAGCTGTTTGTTGTACACATAGTGCAAAAGTTTTGCAATAGGTGGCGCTTAAAAATGAAATTTAACATAACCGAATAACTTGACACGTATAAAAGCTAGAACATAGAAATTTAAATAAAAGGTGTTATCAAAGCCAGCTCAAACAAATATTATAAGTGGCATAAGACAAAGAGGCGTGGCAGCTCTCATACAGCTTCTAAACCTTAAATACGATATTTTGCCATTTATGAAAGTTAATGCCATCAAATTGAGAAGAACGATACACTTTTTAGAAACTAATCACCACAAAAAATATATGCAAGATAAGAAAAGAGAACGCTCCACCAAAACATCTCCAAAATCAAAAAATCGATTGCTCCGAAACTAAACATCGGATCCAGTTCACACTTTCGGAAAATGTTTACACAGCATAAGCTGAAAATTTAAAAATAGCTAGTTTATAACCGGGAAATAGCTAGTTATTTATATACTACAGGTTATTTAAAGTTATAGGTGAAATTTCCAGTTAACCTTTTTTTTCGGCATGCAAATCTAAGGATATGTAGATCATTTATACTACAAACAACAGCTAGAAAAAGAAAAAGTTTTGTTCTGTTGTGTTTGACTCAATCAAGTTGTAATCAATATATTTTTACAATATTTTTCATATACTAATCACGCTTCAAATATTACTAACGTAAGCATTAACTTTTCATTAAGAGTTAGTTAATGATTTGTTTGCGAAAAAATACATAATTTTTATTACCATTGATTCTATGACAATAAAATTATTCCAGTCAATACCGATGTCAATTAATCATTCAAACAGTACATCATTCCAGAAATATTGAAAAGCATAAATTGAAATTTTCAAAAATTATTTTTTTCTTTGTAAAAATTTGAATGTTGCAAAAAAAGTGCAATCGTATTGGCAAAAAATATCCGGAACAATTTCGGCTGATGTCAATTCTAGAATTTTAAACTGATACCGATGCTTGAATTTTAGGTTGACACCAGTCACGTATGGTGCAAATGCTGATTAATCAGTCGAGTTAAAAATGTTGGTCGAGTTAAAAATAACACGGTTAAAAATGTTGGACTACTTTTTAATCCAAATTTTGGTTTAAAGGAATTTGTAATCCAAAAAGTACTATTTTTTAATCCAAACATAAGTTTAATTTAGCCGGGTCTCAAACCCACGTTCCTGAAAAGAACTAACATGCATTCGTAATAATGCAAAATAAGCGAAACTATGTTAACAACCAGTGTTGCCAGGTGCCTCTCATCATTTGCCCCTAGATTGGATTTCAAATCCCCCTAAAATTCCCCTAAAAATGTTTTTCGGAAGACATAAAAAAATGCATTTGTAAATAATTTTTGTGAATTTATTGACATTTCAATAAATTGAAAACTTCAAGTTTTTTATTGAAAGAAAAGTATATTAAAAACATTGTAGATATATTTTATAAATGTTCATTACAAAAAATTTATACAAAACAAAGCAAACAACCAAATTTAACTCATTTAATTCATGTTGTCTTATTAAAACTAACAAATACAATATATATTATACATAAAAAAAGGTATATTTCATGAGATCATTAAATCTTATTTAATTATTGAATTTTTTAAATAAATATTGGCATTCATCTAACTGAACTGGCTAAATATATCTAACATATAATCATGAATCTCTTTTGATTCATATACATAAATTTTCAGAATTAAATATCAGAATAATTTATCATCACGGAGGATTGCGTCAGAAGTTTTTACAGACATTCTATTTTTTAATTTATCTTTCACAATATTCATAATTGAGATAGATCTTTCAAATATCGCATTCAAAAATGGGATGCACAATAAAGCGAAAACTATTTGAATAATGTGTTTATAGCGCTGCTCATAACATGCATTTTAATATTAAAAATTTTCAACCAAAATGATTTAGTTTAACTTAAGTTAACGTCTATATAAGATAAAAGATTCCACTATTTTTTTGTTTCATTCACATCTTCACTGAACTGCTTGCTGTTCATGGAGTAAAAAATTTAAGTTTTTCTAAAATATGAAAATTGTCTGAGAGTCGAGTTTGAATTTGCTCACACAACTTTATTACAAAATAAATACAATTTTTTAATTTCATTTAAGACGTCAACATTTAAAGTTTGGGCAATAATATTAAAATCGTATCCAAACTCCACACAATAGAAAGGCATTAAAAATAACTTAAAATTAACTGCGAAATATCTGATTTTTTTTTACTTTTGACAATTCTTGTGCAACAACAATGATTTGAAGAAATGAAAATAATAAGTCAAGTGAGTCATCAAATAACTTTAGGCAATCTACCTGATCAGCCTAAAATAGTTCATTAACAGAAATCACTCTATTCAAAATTCGATGCAAAAAAGTTAAATAAATTCTAATGTGAGTTTTCTTTAAACATTTCAAAAAGTTTTTCTGCAGTGTAGGAATTGTCAATTCCAACACCTAAGCCCAAATGCACTTTTAAAGTATCATACTGATCAATAATTACCTTAATCGCTTCACAACGTGCAAGCCATCGCGTGCCAGATAATTTGCTTATTCTATTGGGAGCCTTGTCAGAAATCAGCTTATACAAGTTTGCGTATTTTTTGTCTTTTCGTACTTTGCGAAAACAAATTATGCGACTCTCGAATCATAAAATCTAAATAATTTGGAAGTAAAAAAAGCATTTTACAACGGCAAGATGAGGTATTATTACTTTTTATTTAGATGAAATGAATTATATTTCCCTGCCATAACATTAGCCCCATCAATACCAATACTGATTAATATCTTTATATCTATTTTATCATAAGGGGCAACTGAAAAGTAGCGTAACTACACTGCAAATTGCTAACCTATGTATTTAAAGGGCAGAGCTGCTGAACAAGCGCAGACAGTTGCTTAGTGGTTTTCAATTGTCTAATGTGAAATTGGTATTAAAATGAAGTTTTACCTTTAAAAGGAGCCTCCTCCTCCCACTTTTTTGTAGAATTTTGGGCTTATCTTTTTTTTCTATAGTTTTTCCCATACTTCTGTGGTTTTTAATTTTTACACGAAACTAATTGCAACTAAAGCGCGCAGCGAGTTTGAAGTAAAGTGGGAAATGACAAGTAATTTATTTGAAGTCCTGCTAAATCAGCTGTTTTTATAAAAACCTATTTTACACATGCAAATAAGAGTTGCTGAAATACCCAAGAAGCCAAATTTCTTCTTCTTTCGTTTTTTTGCACAGTATGGAAAAAAGTTTTTCTTAAAGTTTATTCCATAATTTCCAAAATAAGGAAAAGAAAAAAATGTTTTTAAAAGGCGAATTTTTCGAATACCCCTAAAAAACCCCATAAGAAACATAAAATCTCCCTAAAAAATCCCCTAAAGATTTAATTCCAGTAAAATTTCTCAAAACAGTTAAAAAAACCCCGTAATTTAAGAGGAAACCCCCTAACCTGGCAACAGTGTTAACAACTGAGTTGGACGAGTGGATAAGGTGTTGGACCAGCACAACAGAGGACGTGTGTTCAAATCATGAACTTGCCAGAAAAGTTTTGTATTTTGGGTTGATATTAATATTGCTTTTTTTAAACTTTTTGCACTGCACCAATGATTGATGGTGCAGTGTTATCTTTGTGGTGCTAAGCCTTTTTATATGAACACCTTCCAAGAATTGCAGAGACATACGACAACTGAAAATTTAAAATATGGTATACCATTACTGTATGTTCTTATAAAATTGTTTGAATGTTTGCTTCATATTAGTTATAAAATGCCTCTAAAATGTGGACGGAAACCGAAAATAGTACCAGAAAATGAAGAACATCTCAAAAATAAGAAAAATAATAGGAAAAAAATGCAAAGAGAATTCAAGGAAAAGATGTGTCCGATTGTGGATAGAGTCAAAACTGGGTATGGTACCTAAAATGATGGCAACACTGCTAGAAGATCCTTATTTAATTACCAGTTATCCGCTAGTATTTAAATGGTTGATAGTGAAATAATTAAAAATTTTAGTTTGATTTTAAGGACATTATCCAGCGGTAAATTGATTAAAACGAAACTTTCAAATCCTTGTTACATCGTAATGTATTTAAAAAATTATGACTGGTATAAAATATCGCCAACAGTGCATAAAATTCATATTTACGGAACGGACTAGTTTAGGGGTCGTCCATAAGCTACGTTACTGATTTTCCGGTTTTTTTTATCCCCCCTCCCCCTGCGCTACTTTTCGTAGTGCTTTTTAAAACCCCTCCCCCCATAAAGTAACGTGACATATGAAATTAATTCATTCGAATGATTATATATTTTGACTAGCTCTGACAATTTTCACTAGTATTAGTGGCTAGTATGACTAGATACATTAAAGGAACAATTGGAAAAAAATTAATAATTAATATCATCTGTAAAAGCTATTCCATCTGCGATCCAAGATTCGATGCTCTCAATCATTGGGATAAAAGAAGCTGGTAGCTTTGTTGAGGATTCTTCAAAATAGAATTTTTCATCGGATTCTATGTCGACCCATTCAGGTGAATCCTCATTTCTAACGCAAAGAAATTCACCTGGTCTTTGACAGAGTACCCTTAAAGGCTGCACCCGAGCTGCACCAAGTTCTGCGTTTTTGTGTAAATGCTTTCTGAAAAATGATTTATTTAAATAGCATGTGTTATTCCGATTTATTGTAAACGATATAATAAAAACTTATGGGAATTCATAGAAGTTTTAAGAACGAAATACAAGCTGCAGATAGGACATGACCTTGAACCGATTTCTTCTTTCTGAGAAGGACATTACATGTCATACGGTATCTCCTTTGATCAAGAACATTCAGGCCTTAACGTCAAAGCCTGTCGCAAAAGCAAAGACCCAAATTATTCAGACGTGTGCTGAGATGGTGAAGGAATACCAAAAGGTTCCTGTGTCGAGGGAAAAGGTGGTGGAAGAAATCGTTGAAACAAAAGTTAACCATCAATTTAGACGATCAAACATAAACATGTAAGGTTAAAAAATTTTGAAGTGATTGTGTTATTAATTAGAGGTTTTTCGTCGTTTTTTTAATTTTTGGTAACGTTACAATATCTAAACACCTCCCCCCCTACCGTTACTTATCGTAGTGCATTTCAAAACCCCTCCCCCCCTAAATTGGTAACGTAGTTTATGGACGATCCCTTACCTATGGGAATGCTTTCAGAAGAAGCTTTAGAAGCTAGCTAAAAAGTAAGGTTAAGTCATACCCGTAAAAACTTTAGAGAATTATCCAATATAGATCTATTCCGGGGACTACTGCTTCCATCAGGTCCTCATTAATCTGCTCATAGAAAGAACATTGAAAAAAAAATAAATTGATGGATTAATTTTAAATTCGAATTATGACACAATTAATTTAATTTTTGATCTCGATTTCTTTGTCTTTCGTGTATCACAGTTTCACAGTTGAAGGCTTAACAGGAGTTGTCTTAGCTAATTCTTCTATTGACATCATTCTCCATGATACTTATTATGTTGTAGCACACTTCCACTATGTTTTATCAATAGCAGCTGTTTTTGCTATTATAGCCGGCTTTATCCACTTAACTATAAATCAATCTTGATTAAAAAGCCAATTCTCTATCATATTTGTTGGAGTTAACTTGAGTTTCTTCCCTCAACACTGTTTAGGATTAGCCGGAATACCACGTCGTTATTCCGACTACCCCTATGCTTATACAACCTGATATATTGTTTCATCAATTGGATCGTAAATTTCTTTGTTCGGAATTTCCTTATTTTTATTTATTATTTGAGAAAGAATAATTTCTTTCCTTAAACTCGTCAATTGAGTGGCTACAAAATACTCTTTCTAAGCTTTAAAAATAAGCTTTCTTCTGTATCTAGATTCTAATGTGGCAGACTAGTGCAGTGGATTTAAGCTCCACTTATAAAGATTTTCTTTTTTAGAAAATGTCAACTTGATCAATGTTTGGTCTTCAGGATAGAGCTTCCCCCCTTATAGAACAACTCAACTTCTTTCATGATCACGCAATGTTAATTCTTGTGCATCCAATCCTTTTTCGTGCATTGATTGACACAACTTTCATATCGCCAGTTATAAAATGAACAAGCTACTTCACATTTCCCTTCTGTTGCTTGACTAGTATATCACATCAAAGGGGGAAAAAGCAAAAAACTCGAAAAAAAATTCAAGGTCTTTTGTCGCTGATCTTTGTTGGTTTCTTGCTGAGAAACAAATTTGATAATTTCAGTCATTTAAGTAAAAAATACTTGCAGAAATCTAATTAAATGTATCAAAATTATTTATTTTTAATATAAAAACCACAAAAAATTTACTTTTTTCTCGCAAAATAATAATATTTTCGGGATCAGCAACCAATTTTACATTATCTAGACGTGATTTAGACGTGATCTAGAGGTCGACCACCTGCATTGCTCTCTTACATGTGCCCACAATCAAGATCTTTTGGAATTATTGTAGAAAAATTAGTTTCCCTTAATTTGGTCACACCGTGCAATTGATTGATTTCGGTCAAGGTCATAAATAATTGAACATCTTGTTGAGCCAATAGCAAGCTTTCAAAATCTGTTTCAATTCCATGGTGTACTTCGGCAGACTCGTCGAACTCCAATGAGTATCGAAACAATAAGAAACAACTAGAACAGACGGCAACCCTGGTAGAGTTAAAGGCTTGATCTAAAAATACTTACTGTTTAAATAACATTTGATTAAATGGCCGATGAGAACATAAAAATTCTTACGAATTTGTACGAACACGAGTCAAATCATATAAGACTTTAACAGTGGGATGGTCACAGCTTATGGCGTTTTCGTTTCTCGAAAAAATGCTACATTTTTTCTGCCCTTCTTGGAAATTCTGCTCTCTGAGAATAAAAATAAACCTCTAAAATTTAATCGTGTTCTTTTCGCGAAAATGTTGACCTCAAAAGAAGAGAAAATTCAGTTTTCTTAAAGATGTCAGAAAGAGGGCAGAAATAATGCAAAATTTTTTCGAGAAACGAAAACGTCACTCAAAACTATTGAAGATCGAGGTTTAACAGCCTCCGACACAGTTCTGTCTATTCCAGTGATGGCCAAACGCACCCAACTTAAATTGCTTGCATGTGTAGCGTTTAAACTAAAGCATTTTGGAAGCTTTCTGAAAGCTTTATGTAGAAAAATAATAATAAATCGACGTGAACTAAAACATTATGAAATCATATCAGAAAATATTATTTGTTTATTTTATATTACTATTGCTTATAATATATTATTTTTACCCCAATTTTGTTTAGAAAGTTTGTTTGTAGACAAAATTTACCTATGAAATAAAATTGACATACAATGAAACTATTTTAAACATGTCCACTACGAAAATAATGATTGCTTGCATAAAAAATAGCTACGTTTTTAAATTATAAAATGTAGGCAAATACCTATAAAAGAATTACGCATTGCTTCCTCATATTATTCTTTTGGGTATACGATAACTAGGGTGCGGTGGGTGAAACGGCTTCATCTGTGAAATTTTGACAGAGCCCTTACATATTTATAACCAAGTGTCATACCGTCACGTGTTGCTTTTATTGCCGCACAGTTTTTCATGATAAAGCGAAGCATTCTACATTGTGCTGCTCTTCCAAAAAATTGGTAGCAAATTTTTTCAAAACTTTTGATCAAAATTACTCAACACAAATTCAAGGTAAATATATCAGTCGTGTTTGTTTAATGTTGTTGTTTTTAAAAAATATGAAGTGTTTATGAAATATCTATAGAGTGGTTGTGTGATGCTAGCCGTGATTTCAAAATGAAACGTTTTCCCACACAAACTCCTTTTTAATGTGTATTTAGTGTTTTTGTGTGTGTTTAATGCGTTTTTATTGGTTTTGAATTGCTCACTTCATTGCAACAATTACGAACGGCAATATCACTAGAAATGCGTCGACATGGGCAACCGTAGCTACTACACCTGTCGAAACTGCGACTCTGACCTCGATATTAGCGATGAGTAATAAATTATGATTCGATGACTTTTATTCAGTATTTGAGTTTCTTGCTAACTTAGGAGCCTGCCCGAGGCCATTAAACCGATTTATGTTGCAGTTTATACATGAAAAAGGAAAGATTCTTTTGGTGAAACGCTTCACTCCACCATTTTTCAAAAATCGAAAAACGAACATTTTCGAATTATCCCCATCATTTTTTGTCGAAATCCAAAATGTTCAAATCCGAGCGCATAGAAATTAAGAAAAAGGTTCATTCTTGCTTTTTAAGCAAAAAACTATTCAAAAATTATGTTTCTTGAGGGTTCTGTGTGCCTTCAAAAAAAAAAAAAAAAAAAAAAAAGCGAAACGCTTCACCCTACCGCAGCCTACACAAAACATTTAGTGAAGCTGTAAAACTGTTTTTTGCTCTTCTGGAAAGTAAGCAATTTCAAAAAAAGATGTTTTGTCAAAAGTACTCGAATATATTTACATAGATATATTCATAAACTACCTGTTTTCTTCAAATTAAATAACATCTTAGGGGTCGTCCATAGACTACGTTACCAATTTAGGGGTGGGGAGGGGTTTTGAAATGCACTACGATAAGTAACGGTAGGGGGGGGGGAGGTGTTTAGATATTGTAACGTTACCAAAAATTAAAAAAATCGACGAAAAACCTCTAATTAATAACACAATCATCTCAAAAATTTTTAACCTTACATGTTTATGTTTGATCATCTAAATTGATGGTTAACTTTTGTTTTAACGATTTCTTCCACCACTTTTTCCCTCGACACAGGAACCTTTTGGTATTCCTTCACCATCTCAGCACACGTCTGAAAAATTTGGGTCTTTGCTTTTGCGACAGGCTTTGACGTTAAGGCCTGAATGTTCTTGATCAAAGGAGATACCGTATGACATGTACTGTCCTTCTCAGAAAGAAGAAATCGGTTCAAGGTCGTGTCCTACCTGCGGCTTGTATTTCGTTTTTAAAACTTCTATGAATTCCCATAAGTTTGTATTATATCGTTTACAATAAATCGGACTAAAAAATACTATTTAAATAAATCAATTTTCAGAAAGCATTTGCACAAAAAACACAGAACTTGGTTCAGCTCGGGTGCAGCCTTTAAGGGTACTCTGTCAAAGACCAGGTGAATTTCTTTGCGTTAGAAATGAGGATTCACCTGAATGGGTCGACATAGAATCCGATGAAAAATTCTATTTTGAAGAATCCTCAACAAAGCTACCAGCTTCTTCTATCCCAGTGATTGAGAGCATCGAATCTTGGATCGCAGATGGAAAAGCTTTTACAGATGATATTAATTATTGATTTTTTTCCCATTGTTCCTTTAATGTATCAAGTCATACTAGTCACTAATACTAGTGAAAATTGTCAAAGCTAGTCAAAATATATAATCATTCGAATGAATTAATTTCATATGTCACGTTACTTTATAGGGGGGGGGGAGGGGTTTTGAAAAGCACTACGAAAAGTAACGCAGGGGGAGGGGGGTTAAAAAAAACCGGAAAATCAGTAACGTAGTTTATGGACGACCCATTACCATGTTCATAGGCGTCCACAGGGGAGTGCAGGGGGGGCACTTGCCCCCCCTAGACGGGAAAAATTTTATAAATATTTATTTTTAATGTGTATATGTTATATAGTCATAAAAAATTTTAAAAAATAAAAAGTTCTAAGCCTGAGTCCTAATATCTTAATATTTTGGTAAAAATCTTAGTGTTGTCACGTTTTGTTACGACTTCGTTAACTACTTATACGCATTGGTCATACAGCAATTTTGTGTAGCGCTACAACACGCTCCAATACGTTTGCATAAAGTGCCAAATAGACTACACAGATTGTCTGCGCAAACAAGTGTTTGCGCACTCTATTCGACAGTGTGTTTGGCTGTTTTTAGGTTTGTGCTGATGTCTGCTATAAAATATTTTAAGTTTTGGTTGTGTTTGCACAAACTTGCCATAATACCGAAAGTTTTATACAGTGAAGACGTACAGTGGCTCATAGCTTATTTTATGCAGTGCATACTTTAAACTTTAGGGCTTTATAAAAACGAAACTAACAGGAATACAAAAGATAATATGGTGTCATTTAAAAGAGCAAAAAGTCTAGTTAAATAAAGGTTTTCCATTAATTGTGAATACATATATTTAGATGTTTAAAAAATAAGAGAACAGAAAATACTGCTTAATTTCATCTCGCAGCTTATTTTATGCAGTCACTTCTCTCTGTTACGGTACTATAATGCTGCGCTGTCTAACGGTACTTTCGTTAGCTATGCCATCGTTATATTTCTATAATTGCTTTGTGTTAGCTTTTTAGTCGGATTTTATTGCTTCAAGTGTCTGCTTCTATGATTATTTAAAATAGGAGCGCGCACAACGCTACAACAACGAGAATTGGTTATATACTATTTTAAAAACAGCAGCTCGGAGTGAAAAATGGCTGAAATGGTTAATAGCAATTCCTCTACAGTGCAAAAAATCAACGAGCGCTTCGTTCATAAGAATCGATTGCACAATAAGAGCAAAAAAGCACCAAACAAAATTTTTAATGCAACCGACGAGCGTCATATTGTACGGAAGATAAAGGCTAATCCGAGACTCTCAGCTCCGAAAATGGCTTTTGAAGATCAAACTGACCTGAGCAAACAGAGTAGTGCTAAAACTATTCGACGTGTCTTGCGCAAAAAGAACTTTCATGGCCGAGTAACACGAAACAAGCCGTTTATTATCCCCAAAAAACAGATTATGCAGACTCAACTACGACAAAGAACATATGTCCAAGGCTCCAGAATACTGGAATTCAAATATTTTTGCAGATAAATCAAATATCAATTTATTCGGTTCAGATGGTATGTGCTATATGTGGCGAAAACCGAATACCGAAGTCAACAAAAAAAAACTTAAAACAAACCGTGAAACATGGCGGTGGCAGCGTCATGGTTTGGGCCTGAATGTCAG
Organism: Dichetophora obliterata; assembly: GCA_963920525.1. Lineage (NCBI taxonomy): Eukaryota > Metazoa > Arthropoda > Insecta > Diptera > Sciomyzidae > Dichetophora > Dichetophora obliterata. The sequence goes on along the minus strand of OY986435.1, from coordinate 36,692,575 downwards.
CTGCTGGTACTGGGAAGTTGCCGTTTATTAAAACAGCAATAGACAAATCTAAGTACCTACAGATCCTGAACAACAATTTGTTGCAGAGTGCAAAGGTTCTGGGTATAAAATTGAATTTCCGATTTTACCAGGATGACGATCGAAAGCACAAAGCGGGTATTGTGCAAACCAGGCTAATATACAACTGCCCACAATTGATGACGCCGCCAGCACAGTCGCCAGGCCTTAATGTTATTGAAAATGAGTGGTCTTTATTGGAAAATAAAATCCGAAAACATCAAATTTCAAACAAAAACCACATGAAAGAGATATTGAAAACGAAGTGGGCGAATATTTTGCCAACTATCACTTAAAAACTGGTCGCATCAATGCCAAACTACCTCAGATCTGTTGTGGACAACAAGGGCTATCATACCAAATAATAAAAATATCAAATATCATTAATTAATACGAAAAATTTATAAATGACAAGTGACTGCATAAAATAAGCTGTGATATAAAATTAAACAGTATTTTCTGGTTTCTTAATTTTAAGCCAACTTAATATATACTTTTACAATAAATTAAGTTAATTTATTAAACTAAACATCTTGTTCTTTTAAATGCTACCATATTATTTTTTCTATTCCTGTTAGTTTCGTTGTTATAAAGCCCTAAAATTGAAAGTATGCACCGCATAGAATAAGCTGTGAATCACTTTTTGTGAAGGAAAATATATAAAAATGAAAGCAGAAAAGAAAAAATTAATACAAATTAAAAGTCTGCGAAAAAATGTGAAAAATAAAGTATGTGAAGTGTATGGTCGTCGCTATGACGAGAAAAAAAGTCTTGTTTGCGCAAATAGTCTGTGCAGTCTATATGGCCCTTAAGCAGCCCTGATCAGCGATTAACGATTAACAATAGATTTTTTCTATTTGTCGTCTGTTGTGCATCTATTGTTTTTATTAATATGTTGCATATGTGGAGTGCATTAACGTGCAGTGTTAACAAAATTTTCACCGAAAATCTCAAACAATAAAATTACATAGGTAACATTTCACGTTCATTCTCATATATGTGCACACCTTTTCCCCCCCCCCCTAGAAAAAGTTCTGCGGACGCCCTTGACCATGTTTAGTGCTAAACCATCATAAGTCCGCAACTAGTATTTCTGGTTTTTCTGCTTTTTTCTTTAATTATAAATTTTAAAGATTTCTCAATATTTCATGCCCTGAAGTCCAAACACATAAATTAAGATTAAAAAGTTCTTTAAAATTCGTTTATTTGCAGAACAAACGTTTTTCGCTGAAAGAAACCATTTAATTTAACAGTGACCAAAAATGTTTCGTATTCAAACTTAGGCGTTTAGCATATTTATGAAATACCATTTGACATTTAGTCATGTCAAGTTTTATGCTTTGTGAGGAGGTTTTGGGGGGGTAACTGAGGGATATCTTTAACATTAACTTTAACATGCTGTTCGCATTGGGCGTAATGTAGGGTATTAAAAGTTGCCTACGACTGGCCCAGCACCAGACCAGTGCTATTTTTCATGCTCTTTTGTCTCAGTGCTTGTTATTATTTATTTTCATTTTCGTACACTTAGTTAAACATTCTTTTGTGTTCCATGCAACAGTGTTTCCGCTTTTATCACTTCCACGCCGCTAACAAAAGAGTATGAGGTTCGTTCCAGCTCAGTGGAGTAAAGTTAGTAGAATGAGAATGAGATGGAGATGGAGCTAACCACCCGTTTGTAAGCATTTAATTTGAGTAAAGAGAAGGACAAAAATTATATTCGTATGTATAAGCATAGCCAGTGGAGCAGCAATGACGCTAAAGAACCTTCTTTTGAATAAAAGGACAGTCAGCCTTCATGGACTGTAAGCGGCCAAGGTGTCAATGCGTACTTTGTGGCAGTATGCTTTTTTTAATTAATACTTAATTTTTCGGTTAAGTACTCGTTTTCTGGTTTCAGTTTCTTATGTCTTATTTGCTTCAACAAATTATTAAAAAAAAGCCACAAATTAAATATTGTTAATAACGACACTCATTAAACATGCTTCAAGAGAAGGAGCTTGTCAGGAAAATATTTCGAATAAACACTTACGTCTAAGCCCACTTTAATTACAATAATCATAACATTTTCAAGAAAAATAATATTAAAAGGTTTTACTTTACTAACAGACACTGAAAAGAGAACCTATGTATGTGTTTAATTTAAATCAGTTAAGTATGAAGTGGTGCAAGAGAGCAACACTAATGCTTCTATAAAAAAAATCTGCTACGCTGTTTCTGAAATGTAAATATTTGATTTAAGCATGTATTGGTTTGATAATGCACACATAAGTTTGGTGAATAATATTTACACTGTCTGCCAAATGAACAAGATACGCCACATTATTTTAAAGCCATTAGGTCTGTGTTTAGCTGAACCATTTCCCGCAAAGGCTTTAATAGTTCCACCCAATTGCGCAAACACTTAGGAAACATTTAAGCCATCAGCAAGTCAGACCAGCTCAAGTACTCAAATATCTTCAGGCCATTTAATGGTCTAACTGTAACAAGAGACTTCCATCAGTCTGGAGCAGGATGAAATGCTCTCCTCCATGAAAATGAAAGATGATATATATATGTGTATATGTAGGTATTTATGTAAGTTGGGGTTTTGTTTCCCGACTTTTCAACATGATGATATCCATGCAGTGTTTGTATAAAAATACAGCTAAGTGTGTATTTGTGCGTGTTTGTGTGTGTTTGGGTTTGCTTGGATGTTTCTGAGTTTTTGTAATTATAATTTAATTTCGTTAATGCACATTAATTGCTTGGTCAGACTTTGTAAATTGGAAAAACTTTATATAAAAACTTTGCAATAGAGCTCTGAAGACAAGCAACTGTGTGATTAATAAGAGTACTATGGGATTATTGTTCAATATTTATAACGATTCACTAACATTTGCACTCAAACATTGAAGGTTAACAGGAATCCTTTTTATTGGCTGTGCCGATTTTCTACGATTTCTATCACATTTTGTTCGAAAAGTAAAAATACAAATTTTACCGAAAAGAAAATTATCCAAGAACTGTTTTTTTTAAATTAAACTTCTTTGGCACCGTTGTGATTTGAAACTCAATGAAACGAAAATAACCGCCGCTTAGTATGTACACAAACCAATTTCAAAGAATTCGAATCGTTGCAGTAGCTGTTGAATAGTCAGTTACTTTAGAATCTGCTTTAATCTTAATATATGGAAGGCAAGCACGCTGCTCCGTGTCCAGTATTTCTCAAACTGTTCACCCTGAAAGTATGCACATCTTAATACATAAAAGGCAAGCATGCTGCTCCGCACACGGTGTTTCTCAAATTGTAATTATTTTTTGGCAGTAAAGTAATTTAACAAGACACACTGTTCTCAAAAATGTTCAGAAAATCTATTTGATACTTATCAGTGACACTATTGGGTTTTCACAATAGTACGTTTTTAATCTAACTACCTCTTTTTTTCATTCTTCTATAAAAAATTTATGACGAATTTAATGAAATTCTTTTGAGTCGATTGTGCCAAAAAATATAATTGTATCAGCCGCAAAACGATAATAGAGTTCGTATATGAAGGTTGCAAGGACAGTTTGTAAAGTTGTGTTTGAATATGATTGTTAACTCGACTTTTTGCACTTTTACACCTGAACTAATTTTTCAACACTGCTTCAATACGTAAAGTGTTATTTAAAGTGATACATTTGTATTTTGCAAAAATCAAGTGAATAAAAATTCAAGCTTTAACAAGAGAAAAAAATGCTTTCGGCAAAAGGCTCCAAAAAGGAAGTGTGCGAAGGACCTGTCGTAGGACAGTCTTTTGTGCTAGTGATAATTTCTAAAAGCCAATCGAAAGCAAAGACAGCAAACGCACTTAGCGTGTTTCTTTTTTACGCGGTGCTTTTCAAAAATATAAAAACAACATTTTGAAAAAATATTACAAATTAAATATACCTGTAGTGTTATCTTATTATTACATTTTAATATTGTTTCAATTGTATGTAAAACACTTTGTTTTAAAACCACTTAGTTTTTAAGTTCTTTTTGTATTTTTTAGAATTAAGTTTTCGTATTTTAAATGTATAAAAATATTTCAAAATTTTTCAGTATCTAATAAATTATTATTCAAAACGTGCGAACAAAAATTTTTATTATATTTCTCGTGAAAATATTTAATTACCACAATTGGCGATCCTGTCGAAACCGGACCAACGATACCAACGAGCTCATCAATACTCAAGCAGAGCAACCCCGCGCTCTAAGCCACTGAAGTAGAGCAACCCCGCGACACGCTCATAAGTTCTCGCGCTCAGTCTCTACGCGCCACAGCAACAACAACAATTGCGTCAACAACTAAAAGTGCAGCTACAGCAACATCTACATCATCACAACCAACCCGCAAAAACCTGTGCGCAAGGCACCGCTACCACCAAAACCGCCACCGCACCAACAACAACAACATCACAGCCTGCAGTCGTGAGCAACTTACTCACTGCAGAGCTACAACAGCGAACCCACCTCACCACTACGAAGCAAATAGCAGCAGCGTATCTCGACGCCAGCAACAACGCCGACATCGACAACAACTTCGGCAGAAATAGCGACGTCAACGTCAACAGCAACGCCAACGTTGACAGAGACGCCAACGTCGAAAGAGACGCCAACGTCGAAATAGACGCCAACGTCGAAAGAAACGCTAACGTCAGCAGAGAAGTCAACGTCAACAGCAACGCCAACGTTGACAGCGACGCCAACACAGGCAGCGACGCCAACGCAAGCAGCGACACCAACACAGGCAGCGACGCCAACGCAAGCAGCGACGCCAACACAAGCAGCGACGCCGACGCAAACAGCAACGCCGACGCAGGCAGCAACGCCAACGCAGTCAGCAACGTCGAAACAAACAGCGACGCCAACGCAAGCAGCGACGCCAACACAGACAGCGACGCCAACGCAAGCAGCGACGCCAACACAGGCAGCGACGCCAACGCAAGCAGCGACGCCAACACAAGCAGCGACGCCGACGCAAGCAGCAACGCCGACGCAGGCAGCAACGCCGACGCAGGCAGCAACGCCGACGCAGGCAGCAACGCCGACGCAGGCAGCAACGCCGACGCAGGCAGCAACGCCGACGCAGGCAGCAACGCCGACGCAGGCAGCAACGCCGACGCAGGCAGCAACGCCGACGCAGGCAGCGACGCCGACGCAGGCAACAACGCCGACGCAGGCAGCAACGCCAAGACAGGCAACGACGCCGACGCAGACAGCGACGCTGAAGTAAGCAGCGCCACCGACGCAAGCAGCGACACCAAAGCAAGCAGTGACGCCAGAAACAAGCAGCGACGTCAGTAAATCAGCGACTAAGGATTGGTATTTATTTATATACACTACACAATTAGCTTTTTAGCGGATGTAAAACGATAAGCCGGCGCTTATCGTTTCACAACCGTAGGCACTACACTGCACGCTAGGCACACTTCAATTTTATTAATATTATTTTAAGAAATTTATTTGTAATAAAGCTAGTATTTTTTTTAAAACAATACAATGCAACGTACTCCTACTCGGTTATCCACCTCAGGAGACGGAGATAACCATTTAATTAATTTTGAGCCTCCTTTATTGAACCCTTTCGATGATTCATCATCTAACATTGAAGTTCATGCAACGTCAGTCAAACTCCCACAGTTCTGGACTGATAGTCCTGATGCATGGTTTATTCATGCAGAATTCCAATTTCGATCTAAAGGGATTACCACTGACCAAACAAAGTATGAATATCTTGTGACTGCACTTCCACAAGAAGTCATAGTTACGGTATTAGATTTCATACAACAACCACCTTCAACCAACTTGTATGAAGGTTTGAAGAAAGTTCTGATAAATAGACATACTTTAAGTGAGAACAAACGGTTCGATAAGATGCTATCTGACACTGAGATGGGTGACCAAAAACCATCTCAATTTTACAGATCCTTGCTTCTTTTAGCTGGTTCAACAGTCAACAAAGACTTAGTTTATAAGCTTTGGTTACGTAAACTACCTAAAAGTCTGAACATTGCTTTGACAGGATCTGGTCATAAGGAATTAGATGAGTTGTTATTACTCGCTGATAACTTGTGGGAGGTATTAGCAGAATCTGAGGTATCTGCAATCAAGAATAACTTTAATGTATCGAAACACATCTCTAATTCTAATGAGATAGCAAATATTACTAAACATTTTGCAGAACAAACATCTAAAATTTTTGAATGTTTTCAAAAACTCTCGCTTGATGTTGATGAACTTAAGAATCAACGTTTCAGTCGTCCAATTTCCAGAAGATTTAGTTCCAGAGGAACTTCAAGACGTCGATCGTCTTATAGGTCCTCTTCAGGTCAACGACCTTCCAATTGGGTATGTAAGTACCATTTCAGATTCGGTAAAAACGCACGTAAATGTGAGCAACCATGCGCATTTGTTCAAAACGACAACTTTTCACCACACAACATAACACAACACAATTCAACAAACTAAAAGACTCTATTGTCGCGACGACTGATAATAGACCCGTCATACATACACGTCGTCTTTTTGTATTTGACCCCTCTAGTAAATTAAATTTTCTTATTGACAGTGGAGCAGAGGTATCAGTTCTACCTTCCTCAAAATTCAAAATTTCAAACAAAAAATCGGATTTGGTATTACAAGCTGCTAATGGCACAACAATCTCTACATTTGGAAAAAAATTATTGACACTTAATTTAAATTTACGACGTGAATTACCATTTTCATTTATTATAGCTGACATCTCCAAACCTATTATAGGTGCAGATTTCTTGACAAAATATGGCCTTCTTATTGACCTTAAACATAAACGTCTCGTTGACCCTTTAACTAATTTATCTGTCAATACAATTTCAGCATTTTCTGAAACATCTTTACCTAAATTATTTACTATAGATAACAAGTATACACAATTACTCAAAAAATTTCCTTCTTTAATAACAGAACCCGATTACACAGCACCAATTAAACATCACACTGTACATCACATTGTCACTGAAGGACAATTACCTTACACAAGACCACGACGTCTAGACTTGCCAAAGTTAAAAGTAGCTAAACAAGAATTTCAGTTCTTAGTTACTTCTGGTATTTGTAGACCGTCAAATTCTCAAACATCCTCTCCATTACACCTAGTACCTAAACGCGAGCCCAATGATTGGAGACCATGTGGCGACTACAGAAGACTTAACACAATTACAGTACCTGACCGATATCCATTACCACACATACATGATTTTTCTTTAAATTTACACAACACATGCATTTACTCAAAACTCGATTTAGTCAGAGCATATCATCAAATACCAATGGCACCTAACGACATACACAAGACAGCAATCACTACACCTTTTGGGATGTTCGAGTTCCTCCGTATGCCATTTGGCTTGAGGAACTCAGCCCAGACATTCCAGAGGTTCATTAATGAAGTGCTACATGGACTAGATTTTATTTTCGTATACTTAGATGACATCTTGATTGCTAGTGAGACAGAAACACAACATTTCGAACATTTAACGCAAGTTTTTAGAAGACTCAATGATTACGGTTTAAACATAAAACCTAACAAATGTGTATTCGGAGTTGATAACATTGACTTTCTTAGCTACAACATATCTAAACACGGAATACGTCCGTCACAAGAACGTGTTAAATGCATTCAAGATTATCCACAACCGGTAACAGTCAAACACATGCAAAAATTTATAGGTATGACAAATTACTACCACAGGTGCATTCCTAAACTCGCACACATGCTTGAATCCATTTATGACATGGTAACAACAGCTTCGAAAACTAAAAGCAAACATTTACAGTGGACAGACGCTACTTTACATGCATTTACAACAATCAAAGACAGTTTTGCCACGCAAACACTTATTAACCATGTTAATAGTAAGGCACAACTGTCGATTGCTGTAGATGCATCCATTACCGCAATAGGTGGCGTTTTACAACAAGAACATAACAATAAACTTGAGCCTATAGCTTTCTTCTCTAAGAAACTTTCACCTGCTGAAACGAAATATAGTACATTTGACAGAGAATTACTTGCGATTTACTTAACTATTAAACATTTTCGACACTTCCTGGAAGGTAACATTTTTACAGTTTTCACAGATCACAAACCTTTAGTTAATGCATTATCTTCTAAAACCGAACGTAGTCCTAGACAAACACGACACCTTGAATACATAGCACAATTCACTAACACAATATTACACATTAAGGGTACAGACAACTCAGTAGCAGATGCACTTTCAAGATGCGAGGTAACAGAAGTTAGAACACCCGACCTTGATCTCAAACAATTACATCAGGAACAAATCATTGACACAGAACTCAAGAGCATAACAGACAAAACAACTTACAAGTTTGAACAAGTTGATATTCCGTTTTTAAACATAAAAATTTGGTGTGAAAATTCTACAAATAATACAAGACCATACATTCCCCAAACACTACGGAAAAGAGTTTTTGATCAAATACATAACATTTCACATCCAGGAACTAGAGGTACTAGACGACTAATCACACAACGATATTTTTGGCCTAACATGAACACACAAATAAACAAATGGACTCAAGAATGTATTAGATGTCAAAAATCTAAGGTACATAGACACACTAAAACACTACCTCACAAGATAAACATTCCGAGCGGTCGTTTTGAACATATTCATATTGACTTGGTTGGCCCATTACCGATTTCAAATGGTTACCGATATTTGTTTACCATAATTGACAGGAACACACGTTGGCCTGAGGTTTATCCTCTTAAAGATACAAGGGCTAATATTATTGTTGACACGTTCCAAAGAGAGTTTATATCACGCTTTGGGGTTCCTCTGGAAATTACTTCTGATCGAGGACCTCAGTTTACATCAACTACATTCAAAAATTTTATTACCAAATTTGGTTGCAAACACATCAAAACTTCAGCTTATCACCCACAAGCTAATGGGATGATAGAACGTTTCCATCGTCAACTCAAAGCTTCTCTTATAGCGAGCAATAACCAAAACAATTGGTACTCAGAATTACCACTAGTTCTATTAGGGCTAAGATCCACGTTTAAAGAAGATGTTAAAGCATCCCCTGCTGAAATGGTTTATGGTCAAACACTCAGATTGCCAAGTCAGTTAGTCATTCCTAGTGAGCAAAAATTCAGTCCATCAGAAACTTTGTTCAAACTTAAAGATATTGTTGCTAATAATCAAGCACATATTTCACATCATAATCAGAATTTTAAACAATTTGTGCCAGAATCACTCAAAACTTGTGAGTTTGTATTTGTTCGCAATGACACTATTAAAAAACCACTTCAAGAGCCATACGACGGACCATTCAAAGTATTAGAAAAGTCTCCAAAATTTTTTAAAATTCTTAAAAACAAAAATATTATAACGGTTAATATCGATCGAATTAAGCCAGCTTTTGTTAACATTAATGTTTCAAAAACACTTTTTAATGCAAATAAATCAGCTAAGACAGTTCATTTTAATTTATTAGCAAACACGGTAAGACTAATACCGAATTCTTTGGAGGGGGAATAATGTAGTGTTATCTTATTATTACATTTTAATATTGTTTCAATTGTATGTAAAACACTTTGTTTTAAAACCACTTAGTTTTTAAGTTCTTTTTGTATTTTTTAGAATTAAGTTTTCGTATTTTAAATGTATAAAAATATTTCAAAATTTTTCAGTATCTAATAAATTATTATTCAAAACGTGCGAACAAAAATTTTTATTATATTTCTCGTGAAAATATTTAATTTCCACATACCTATTTACAAACGAAAGTCAAAAAATAGAAAGTCAAAACTAAAAAACGCACTCAAAAATTTGAAGGTATGTAAATGTTTTTAGTGTCAAAATATCAGTAATTTTTTAAAATTTAATTGGAAAAAAGTTACGATGGTAAGAAGTATTTCAATAACAAAATTTTTTAAAAGGAGCGAAAGAGGCTTATTTAAAACCTAGTATGCCTGTATCTAATCTAGGACCCAGCAAAAAAAGTGCTTCCAAAAGAAGGTAAAGTGGAAGGGAAAATCTTGAATTTCATCCCTTCCACTTTCACACCCAGAAGGCATTCTTTTAACATATGCATGTCATTAGGAGGAATGCTTTTCTTAGTCTTCTCTTGAAGTGCTTCCAGAATTTTTTCAATGGAAGATTTCTTGGAGCCCTTAAATGAAAGGATTCTAGTAGGTTTTTTTGAGGAGAACTTTAAGAAGGCATTCATTCCATGGAATTAAATTGTTTTTGGTATTTGGGCGGGCTTTAAAAATTCCACGGAAAATATCCTTTCTCCCTTTTTCTCGCAATTTTAGTGTTGGAAATGAGAAGTGTTTGGGTTTAAAAAAAATCCACGTAAAATATCCCTTTTTCCGATTTTCACGTAATTTTGGTGCTTGAAGTAGGAAGTGGTTGCGTTTTGTTGGTGGTTTGAAAAATCCCACGGAAAATGAAAAAATACATCATAAAATTAATTTAAATTAAATGCTATTAGAATGTCTTGGAGAAGTGGTTTATGAGAATGCTTCTTGAAAGCACTTCTTGATAAGGCTTAGAAGAAGCACAATTGGATCTTTAGAATGTCTTCTGGAAGCAGTGTCCCTAAGAATGCATGACATAATTGTAACAAAAATTTTGCTGGGGATGCACACAATATATGTACTAAAATTAATTGAAATCCGATCAACTGTTTAGATTTGTATTAAGGCCAAACAAACAAACGAACAAACAGAAAAAAATAGATTTATAAAATATCTTTTCATTGGAAAGAGATATTTTGGTAATTTTTCACATAACTTATTTTTGAGATTTGAATATTTTGAAGTTGAACAACACTTTGGAAAAAATAAATTTAGCTAAAAAAAAATCATAAGGAGCCCTTGATGTTTTGATGACTGGAAGAATTTTTGTACAAAACAAATTAAAGTTAAATGAAAGATGAGCGATAAGGATTACATGTGTAATTGATTGCGGCAAGGATTAGGATTATTTTAATCCCAATTTCAAACATTTTTAAATAAGGATTGCGACAATCTTCCATCGAACGATCTTAAATTACGATTGCAGTAATTGTCATTTTGAAAAATTCGAAATTACGATTACTGTAATCGTAATGTTAGCTCGTTCAATGAATGATTACTTTAATATTAATCCCGTTTTTCTCATCGAAATACACTTTCTAAGGTAAGTAACAGTGGTTTCACTAATATTTAATAAAAGAAGTTCTTGCAATAGATTACTGTAATCCTTAAAGAAAAAACGGGTTAATATTTAAAGTAATCCTTCATCAAGTGAGCTTAAATTACGATTACAGTAATCGTAATTTCGACTTTTCAAAATTACGATTACTGCAATCGTAACCTTAGCTCATTCGATGAAGGATTACTTTAATTGTAGTCCCGGTTTTTTTTTATTTTTAAAGATTACTGCAATCATAATCGTTATCCTTATCGCTCAGCTCTGAGTTACATACATTTATTTAAAAACAACGGACGTATGTATTTGTATCGAAAGTAGAAAATATTGATTTTAACACATACTTTTTTTTCAAATGTGCGCATATGGTTTTCTGTGCAATTTTTAATAAATATGGTAGATAACTGTAAATCGAAGCTTTGAATACAAGATTCAATGTTTTTTTGTTTCAGATGTTTTGATTCCATTTAAAACATACCGGCTTTACGGCATGACCATATTCGATTTGGGTCAAATTTGGCATGGAGCATCACTGACGGAAAATGAAACTTAATTTGGTTGCACAAAATTGAAAGTAATCGACCCAAATATAAAAAATAGATTTTTACGAAAAACCATACCTTTAACACTTCTTACCCGAATGTTAAGTTTGAACTACCGATGAAAAATTTATTGAAGGGACTTTTATCTAAATATAATTTTAGGAAATTTTGGTTGTTAGGGACTCCATCCCTTGCGGTAAGGTTATTGATTTCGAAGAAGTGATTCGAAGAATATTATTTAAAAGTAATTTGTTTTTTTCATAAATCTGGCAAAAGTATCTCTTAAACGATATACAAATTAGGGTGGGGATTCAATGGGTTCATGAGATAAGTTAATTGCTTTACATCCAAACAAATATATTTATGAAATCAATTTTTTTTTTAATGTTAAAATGTCCCTATCTCATGAACCCGTTGAATCCCACCTTAATTTTTGTATATTAGGGGTATTCACGCTTCAATGCACTTGCCAGTGCAGTTGAGGACTGGTACACTTTACAAAAACAAAATTCACGTACACCACAATTCAAAGTACTTTTCTACTGTAGCCTCAAACTTGAGGAATTGAGGACTTGAACAGTTGTGCACTTGTGCACATTCAAAATGTTGACAGCTTTGGAAAAGTGATAGTGGTGTGTTAACGAAAACCCAACATCACAAGTCCTCATGCACTAAACTGCACAGGCAAATGCACTGAATCGTGAATACCCCCATTGTTGAAAAGGTAATTTCACTGCTTTAACAAAAAATTACTTTGACTTTTTTTAAAGGTGTTCTTCAAACCTCTTCTTCGAAATCGATTACCTTATCACGAAGGATCAAACCCCCAACAACCAAAATTTCTGGAAATTATGTTTAGAACAAAGGCCATTCAATTACCTTTCCATAGGTAGTTCAAACTTAAAAATTGGTTAACAATTTCGTCTGTTAATAGAAAAATATTTTTACTTCGATGGTAAAATGACCATATCTTATTAACCCATTCAGACCCCACACTAATTTTTATATTTGCAAAGGTAATGTTACCAGGTTATAAACACTTTTTTTATTCTTACCTCCAGTGTTCTTACCTATAGTGTTATTCGAACCTCCACTTCAACACCAATTACCTAACAATAGATAAAAGTCCCTTCAATTTTCTTTTCATCTATTTTTTAAGGTGTGTTTATGCTTTTGATGTCATTGAAAATAAAATTTAATATATTACGAAAATTTATATATTTTATTTTACATGAAAACAAATTTGATTTATTACGCGAAATTCTGAGAAAATTGCGCTCAAACTTGAAATTAATAGCCCTTTTACGGTTCAAAACACAACAGTAATTGCTGTCTTCAATGTGTAAATTTCTATTACGGTAGACAACAAAGCAACTGATTACATTCCACTGTTGTCTGTCAACAATGCTATGTCTTCAATACACTTACTACGCAACACAGCAGTTGTGCTTTATTGTCATATTATCTGCCAAATTTTGAAGACAGCTAATTTGGTGTTGTGTTGAAGAAACGAAATAGATTAAAAATGAAAATTTTATTTAAAATTGCGTTTTTCTTTATTAATTATGAAAATTTCACAGAAAATTGATAATACGTCTCCTTGTGAACAGAATTATATTGAATTTAGCAATTGAATTCGAAATTGTTTGTTTGTTTACTTTTTTATGTTGACAGTGACCAGTTCACAGTTGCATCGAAACGTACTAATTAGATTACGTTTTTATTTTGAGAGTAAGAAAATTCCTGCGATGCTACCTTTTTATTATTTTGGAATATTTATGATAAAAAGAAGTGCTATTTTATTTTATTAGTTAAGAAATGCCAGGAGAGGGGTTTTAAACTAAAAACAAGATTTTTTAAATTTGCCATAATTCTTAAATTATAGTTATGCTATTGGCATCAGAGAACTGCACAAGCCTACTTGAAGTCTATTTCAAGTACTTGCTTGAAATACAAGTTCAAGTTAGCTTGAGCTTGATAATTTTGAATCAAGTATAGCTTGTAATTGAATATAAATAAGCCCACGACAGCCCAAGTATGCTAGCTTACAAGCGAACGGCACGAAGTTTCAAGTAAAGGAAAGCTTAATGGCTTCGGAAAAAAGCTTGAAATTGAAGGCAAGTATCCAATTGAAGCAAGTATTCAAAAAATTCAATGAGTTTGTTTAGAGAGAGCTTAAGAGTAATAGGACTTTTAAGGATTCTGTGAATTACGTGGTTGGAAGTTTAAGGGCTAAATGATTTCGAAAATGATGTCAAACCTTAAAATTTAAGATGGCGGATAGAGTTGCCACCTAGATTTTTTTTTTTATTTTTGCGAACTCTTGTAATTTTGAAATTCTGACAACGGATTTGATTTCGAATATAATTTCACAGTTTTAAAATTTAAGAAGGAGGTTAGGGTTGTTACCTAAATTTTTACCACAGTATTGCCACCTAATAAAATGTATTTTTAAGAGTTTTAAACATCATTTATTAGTGTTAAAAGATCGCTGATTTCGAATCTAAAGTCAGAATTTTAAAATTCAAGATGGTGGATAGTGTTGCCACCTTAATTTTTTTTAGTTTTATGAATTCGGTGCTGGAAAAAAAAATGGAACAACAAAATTGGGTCTCTAAATCCGGAATCCGTTGTCAGAATTTCAAAATTATAAAATTTTGAAAAAATAGGGTTGCCACCTAATAATATGTCTTTTTAAGAGTTTTAAACGTCGTTTATCAGTGTTAAATGGTCGCTGATTTCGAATCTAAAGTCAAAATTTTAAAATTCAAGATGATGGATAGGATTGCCATCTTAATTTTTTGTATTTTTATGAATTCGGGGCTGGCAAAAAAAAAATGGTACTCCAAAAATGGGTCGCTGAATCTGAATCCGTTGTCAGAATTTCCAAATTATAAAATTGTGAAATAAAAGGGGTTGCCACCTAATAATATGTCTTTTCATCTGTCCTTTACTTGAAACTTCGTGCCGTTCGCTTGTAAGCTAGCATACTTGCAAGTCGCAAGTTGTCGTGGGCTTATTTATATTCAACTAGCTGAAACCCGGCGCGTTGCTGCCACTCTCCCTATTCAAACGCCCATAAAATGTTATCAGTTAAACAACATGTCTAAATTGAGGTAGAATACTGAATTCCGAGACTGTGCGACCTATATCCACAAAGCTAATCGATATAACAAATTAGGGTTGTATAGGAAGTGCCACTCCCTCTTGATCACCGCTCATAGAATGTAATCAATTAAACTGCATGTGTACATGGAGGTTGAATACCGAATTCCAAAACTGTGCGACATATATCTCCAAAACTATTCGATAGCACAAATTTAGGTTGTATGGGAGGTGCCACTGCCCTTTTCCTTACGCCCATAAAATTTAACCAATGAAACTGCATGTGTAAATTGAGGTCGAATACTGAATGCCGAGGCTGAGTTACCTATAACTCCAAAGCTATTCGATATCGCAAATTTGGGTTAAGTTGGAGGTGCCACGCCCCCCGACAAACTCTACAAAATTTTATCAGTAAATCTGCATGCGTAAATTTTGGTCAAATACTGAATTCCGATGCTGTGCGACCTATAACTCCAAAGCTATTTGATAGCACAAAGTTGGGTTGTATGGGAAGTGTCACTCCCCTTTTCCCTACGCCCATAAAATGTTAGAAATGAAAGTGCATGTATAAATTTAGGTCGAATACCGATTTCTTACGCTGTCAACCTATAACTTCAAAGCAATTCGATATTGCAAATTTGGGATGTAAGCGAGATGTCAGGCCTCCCTGTCCAACGCCTATAAAAAAAAATCATTGAAACTGCATGTGTAAGTTGAGGTCAAAAACTGAATTCCAAAGCGGAATTCCTATAAATTCAAAGCCATTCGATATCACCAATTTGGGTTGTATGAGAGGTGCCCCTCCCCCTTGTCCAACTCCCATAAAATTTCATCACTGAAACGGTACGTCTAAATTGTGGTCGAATACCGAATTTCTAAGCTGTGCAACCCATAACGCTATTCGATAACACAAATTGTTTTTATATTAATGGGAGGTAAAAGAAGGTGTGGCATTTCTTCTTAAACCATCTCGTACTCAAAGCAAAGCCACTTACAAAATTTGAGCTCAATCGGACCAATAGTTTCGGAGTATTGTGATATTTCCAAAAGTAGAAGTGTGTATTAAAGTTAGTGACAGTCATCATAAGAACTTATTTACCAAATTATAATTTAATACGACCAAAACCTTCTTAAATATAGCATTTTTATTGATTTGTGGGCGATAAAAGGGGTGTGGCATTACTTTTTTCCTAAACCTTTGCGTAGCAGTTACGAACAAACCAGTAGAAGGAAGTATCCTATTTGGTCTAGTCGTTTTCAAGTTTTAAGCATCCGAACAAATCACGATTCATTTTTATATGTACAGATATTGATTTGTGGGCGCTAAAAGTGGGCGTGAAAACATTTATGTATCGTGACTGCCTCTTGGAGCACCTACACAGCAAGTTTCAGTATAAAAATGTGTAGAACTCCGGAATTGCCATGATTTCGAAAAAGTGAGCGTATATATATTGCGACGAAAAAGTTATTTTTGTACAGTTACTGACAGTTACCATCTGAACAAAATGATAATATCTTAGTTTTTACGATCGAAACCGTCTGATATATATCCCTTATTTGGTTTGTGGTCGATGGCGCAAATTTGGCTTGTATGGGAGGAACCACGCCCCCTCGTCCAAACGTTACCAAACCTCACAGGAACAATCTATCTCCTCGGCAAACGTTGTTCTGCCACAGACCGCCTTACTGCTATACATAAAAATGTCAAGAAATGTCAAATATATTCACCATTTTCAGTACAGCTGCCGAAAGTAGCCATGTGCACTAAATAACCACATTTTAGTCTAATACGATCAAAACCGTGCGAAATATAGCATTTTTGTTGTTTTGCAAGCGGTAAAAAGGGGTGCGGTAAAATGTTTCCCTTGAGCCATCTCGTAATCGAAACAAATCGACTGCCCAAATTTCAGCTCAATTTAGGTTAAGCCTGGCGCACTTTACTTCACTGGACACTAACTCCCCGAAAAGTGAGTTTAACTAAAGTAGGGCAGGCCTATTTTTAGTGCACTTGCCGAGAGTAACCATATGTACTGAATTACAAAATTTTTGTCTAATACGACCCAAACCGTTGAAATAAAACGTTTTCATTGGTTTGTGGGCGGTAAAAGGGGGGCGTGGAGACCAATTTTTAGTACAGTTGCTAACAGTAGCCGTACAAACTAAGCCAACATTTTAGCTCAATCGACCCAGTAGTCAATTTTGATGGTTTCATAAAAAGTGGGTGTGGCTATATAGCGCTGACGCCCTTTTTTAGTACAATTGCCGAAAGTAACCATACAAACTTAAGTATCATATGTTAGTCTCATACGGCCAAAACTGCATGAAATATAGCATTTTCACTGATTTGTGGGCGCAAAAGGGGGCGTGGAAACCAATTTTTCGTACAATTACTGTCAGTAACTTCACAAATCAAAGTAACAAATTTAAGTCTTATACGACCAAAACCGTCTGAAATAAACCATTTTCATTTATTTGTGGGCGCTAAAAGGGGGCGTGGAAACCCATTTTTAGGACAGTTGTCGACAGTAACCGTACATACTAAATTACAAAATTTTAGCCATATACGACCCAAACCGACTGAAATATAACATTTTTATTGATTTGGGGGCGGTAAAAGGGGGGTGTGGCAAATTTTTTTCCTCAACCATCTCGTACCTGAAACAAATCGACTGCTTAAATTTCAGGTCAATCGGTTCAGTAGTTTTGGAGTCTATAGACATCACACAGCCAGACACACATCGTTTTGCTTTATGTATATATAGATATTGATTTGTGGGCGTTAAAAGTGGGCGTGAAAACATTTATAAATTGTGTTCGTCTCTTGGAGCACCTAAAGAGCAAGTTTCACTGTAAAAATGTGCAGAACTCCGGAATTGCCATGATTTCGAAAAAGTGGGCGTATTTATATAACGACCACGCCCATTTTTTGTACAGTTACCGACAGTAACCATCTGAACAAAATCCCCAAATCTTAGTTCTTTACGATTGAAACCGTGAGATATTTTTCTTTTTTTTTTGTTTGTGATCGATGGAGCAAATTTGGCTTGTATGGGAGGTACCACGCCCCCTTCTCCAATCGTTACGAAACCTCACAGGAACACTCTCAAGATGTGGCTTTATTTTCCCTGAAAATTTCATAAAGCTCGGTTCAGCGGTTTTGGAGTCTATACGTGATATAGCCACATACCCACCCACATACCCACCCACATACCCACATACATACATCCATTTTTATATATATAGATTCAATATAATTTTTTACAATATATTTATATTGTATCTAAAATGTTATTTAATTATTATTATGTATTAAAAATTATTTTATTATAGAAACAATAAAACAGTTGCATATCATATAAAAAATAAAATAAATACATTAATAACCAGGGCTCGTACTTTGATGACCTAAAAACTGACATAAGTGACATAAAAAACAATTACATAAAAAAATAAAGAAAAAAAAAGCCTTAAAAATTAAACATTACTAAACACGTATTGCTGTAAGAAACTTAAGTAAGTTTGCAGAATAAATTTTCTATTAGTTTTAGGATGGTGATGTGAAAAAGCTGACTAAACTAACGTTTCCGTGTGATTTCACAAGTAGAGTGGATTACAGCTAGTAGCACTACATTCAAAATTATTCTAAGCATAGAATTAGTGAATGAAATTAATAAAAAACTATTTATGACTAATAAAAAAGGTTTAACTAATTTCGAATTTAAAAATTTTAAAGATTTATACACTTGAGTCCTCATTATTGTTAGTTTCATTTACGGGTGTTTTTATAGGTTAGTAATCAAGGGTTAAGCAAAGTCTTTTATATATTAAGCTAATTTTTATTTTCAGTTTTACTGTATCTACTATTAAACATAACCGATTTTAATTTAAATGTAACATAATTTTAAATTGTCCATATTCGCCGCTTTTGATAAATATCACAGACACCTATAATTTTGATCAAATCATATTCTACGCCTTTCTTGAACTTTTCTAAACATATTCTGGCACCAAGTTCTTATAGAAATTTCTCAGTTCTTACACCCGAAATTAGAGGTATTTAATTAAATGAATCAAAATTAAAGACTGAAGTGTTTTTATCAGTTCGACTACACAACATAACCTAAAATTTTAGCCATTCTTTGACAAGTTAACAGTTGCTAAAAATTTGTTATATTAATAAATACCTGCTCGTTTTGAGCAACCTCCACACATTTGGGTTGAATACTCATTTTTCTGGGCTTTTTCTATAAAATTGTTTAATAAAACTTTGCAGCACACGTCGCCTCTTTACAACAGTTGTCAGAAGGATCTCTTTCTCACTTACACAACTTAGCTCAGCTCGTGACATTTGCTAAACCTGCACTTTCTCACATTCATAAAAAAAAAACAAATTAATGACAAGTTTGTTTTGGTTTTCATCAAACATTTTTTAATTGTGTTGGAGCTTTGTTTACGCTTGTCTTGAAGGGATAAAGAATGTTCATTGAAAACAAAACATTGTTGTTATTTTACCGACAAACTTTCGATAATAGTTTGTTTACTAATTTAGGTCGCTTTCAAGATTAACTTGCATGCACTCTTGGTCCAAATTTTAGCTCAGGTTACTTTAAAAATTTACTGTCATAAAACTTGCTACTGGCAATACTGATTGCTCCACTCTAGAGAAAAGAAAACAATAAACTAAAAGGAAACAAACAGCACAAAGAAGAACGTGCTGCTAGAGAAGGTCAGAGAAGTATAGAAACAACAAAAATTCATGCAGTAGCTGACACTCGAGCTTTAAGCGAAGCATCCGAATGATCTCGTGGTCTGGAGGCTGCCTTTGCATCAATTCGCAATCGTGACAAAGTGTGCTTTGCAGCAATCGTTGTTTACGAACTCGAGCGGTATATATGCATTTTTTTCTTGTGTGCGATTACGGCTGACGACAATTGTTACTCGAGTGGCAAAAACTGGCGAATGGTCTCATGCAAATCTCTGGTGCTCATGACTTAATTTTTATTTTTCCGGTACGTTCCGGTAGCATATGAAGTTGCTGCTTTAATAATAAAATGTGGCCGTAGCCTACTATGTATTAGAGTGCGTGGCCCCTAAGTTAAAGAACCGTGGTTCAAACACCAGCTCAGACAGGATATTTTTACTCCAACTCTCTGCAGATAAAGGCAAACCTCAGAGAGTAAAATTGTTATGAAAAGTTTCTATGAAAACATAAGCCGTTTGGAGTAGGTCCTGTAGGTCCAGTTTTCGATAATTTGTTTTTAAACATTCAATAGCACCCACAACACAATTTATTAATAGAAGTTACATCAAAGTCCTTCCAATGGCTGAAATGGCCAGTTTAAGCTCCAATTTCTATCTTTAATGCATAAAAATTGCAGTACTTTTCTTACAGCAACCTAAAAACCATTGCAGAATTTTTAAGTTTTTTAAAAAAGTAATTTAATGTATGAAAGACAAAAAAAAGATACAAAAACTAAATAATTTCCATAGTGAGAAACATTATTATGAGAAAGATTATTTTCTTGCGATAAACTTTGATTACCAGTAAAAATTCTTACAAATGCACTGATCTTATCTTTTAAGTTAATTTTTCAACTTCAATAAACTCGTGAATTTCAAAACAATGTTAATTTTAAAATTGAATCTCTTAATTTAAAACCTTCATTTTATGCTAATGATTTAAAAATAAAAATGTTTTTGCAATTTTTATTTAATAGTTTAAAAGATAATATCCATGAGTGCATGGGTATAGAAAGGTTAATGATTATTAAAAATTAATTTACCATCTATTTTATTTTCATTTAAAATACTGCATTTACTAAATTAACCCAATATATCTTAAATAACTCAAATCATGTTTATGAGATAACTCCAATAAGGTACTTAAACCTCAGATCTCTTTATTCAACTCTCTTTAAAAAATTTTGTTTGATAAACCCCAATTATCCATTTAATTCTTACACTCAAAAAATTTATTAGTAAATATTCTACGAATGATATTAGTAAACAAAATATTCGTTCATTCTACAAATATTCGCACAATATACAAAGTATTTTTATTGTGATATCTTTACGAATTCATTCGTAAAATTTTTCTAATATCTGATGCAGTATCTATGAATGTAATTGTTTTATATACAAATGATATTCGTAAACAAAAATAAATCATTTCGTATTAGTGCATTGTACGATTGATTGTGTACATATAAATAAAAATATTCGTAAATTTCTTGTACGAATAACGTCGTAATTTCTTTCATTAGTTTCGTAGTATTTACTAATGCTTTCGTACTATTGATTTCGTACTAATGAAAAATAATATAAGTGAAACAATTCATTCGTAGGCTGACCGTACGAAATATTAGTAGAATATACGATTTATTAGTAGAGTTTAAAGAATTGAAAACCGAAAGCGTTCATCGAGGTTCAAACCCCAGCTCAGACAGAATATTTTTTTTTTTCGTTATAAGATATTATGATCCTTCGTAAATGTAACAAATGTATTCGTACAATATACATTTGTTTTTTTTAAGAATACGAATAAAATATTCGTTATATGTACTAATGTACGTCGATTCTACGAATCCTATTCGTGGCTGAAAACTACGAATAAAATTCGTAGAATGGACGCAGTTATTAGTAATATTTACTCACAAATATTTTTGAGTGTACTGATGTACAAAAAAATTGATATTGAAAAAATAAAATGTTTTTCTATATAAAAGAATACCTTTTCAGGTTGTTTTACATACAAAATGGCAAAAAGCATTGTAAAAATGACGCATTTTCGAAAGTTTATGTCTTTTGGCTATCAACCAAAAAACTCTCGCTTATCGCATAACTTTCGTTTGTGGTTCTATCGGATACTCGTTTGTATTTGCAAGTTCGTCAACTGTATAAACTCTTTTGGTATCAATGATGCCCATAATTTTAGTTATTTGATTGCATCAATTCAGAAGCTCGTTAGAACTTGTCGACGGGAATACTCTTGAGTATTTGGTCTGACTGATTATTTTCACTAAATAGGTCGAACAACAAAATATTTAAGATGCTTAATCAAGATATCTGCGAGTACAGGCACAATATTTTACAATGAATCGATTCGGTGCAAGTACGTGCGAGAAGTCGCCTCTAGACATGGGTTCGGCGCGGTATTGAGTTGAAGCACTTACATGCGTTACTGCACTGATTCACTTGACTCAAAAAAAAAAAAACACAATAGCGCAGTAATACATATGACAAGCTTAAAGAAAAATTAGAAAATATTTAAACAGCTAGCAAAAACTGCACAAGTTGTACGGCATAGCGATAGAATGTTCGAAGCGAACATTGTTTGCTTATATAAATATGGAAAAATAGTTGCGGGGAAGATGGTGTTAAGCTTGAGAGTTTAGAGTGCGTTTGATAATTATGATTCTTTACCATCCACGGAAGAGTTTTGTCAATACCCAGTAGTTCGCGGCATCATTGTCGAACTTTTAGTGATGATTTCTTAAAGGAAATTTCTACATGAGCTGCTGGACTTGAAAAAATTGCATGCAAAATATAATGCAAAGTAGCGGTTGTCAGCGCCCAACTTTTTCCACTCTATTACAACTTCAGGATATTCATGATTATTGTGATTCGCCGAATCGTTCAGAGGCTAAGCTGTAGAGTTCGCAAACTATCGATAATTTCACACTATCGTGACTACCGACAGTTTTGGACTGACTATCGATTGTTTTCGATAGTATTTAAATATTCATTGACACCACTCTTTAGGTGTCATTGCCATTGCTGCCGAATTCGTTTGATTTTGACAATTTGGTATCATATTTTTCTGTTTTGTAGAGTGAAAGCTCAGGTGATGTTTCATATAAAGTATGAGCATTGTGTTGATTTGCAAGATGGGTGAAAGTTAGAGGTTGAAAAAATGGAGTAGTTTCGGTGAAGATTTGTTTTAAGTTTGCACAGCTCAAAACTGACGGAAAACACGCTCGCAGGGAGACTATTCCACAACTTTACCGTACGATCAAAGAACGAATTATCACTACAAAGTGAGGTCCTGTGTGGCATCAAGGCAATGGTAAAGGAATGTGCTTGGACAGCTGCCCGAGTGGACCTGGAAAAATACGGTGTGGTGGCGTCAGGCCATTACGAAACCAACATTACGTCGATTTCCAATAGAGTTGAGAGAGGATGAAATATTTTTATCCCCTATCAAATATATCGCACGATGTTGAATTCGGTCCAGAAGCACGTTTCGATTTTAATTCCTTAACGAATTTTCTTTACATTTCTGTCTGCTTTTCGTTAACGAAACTTCCTCAATATTTCGATATTGGGTTCGTGCATGATAAATCCCGACGTTTCTGCATTGCGTCTTGCACGAATTTGGAACATTTATATGAAATTTTCGTCAATGAAATGTATGACCAAATCAGCATGTTTCGTCAAGGATCAAGAAAAATCGTACATGATTCATTTGAGATTTCTTCAAGACTGGAACTACTGGGTATGTTTAACAATTTTAGAAGTACAAGCAAACTTGAATCAAACTTTTTACTTGTCTTGCGTACCAGAAATGCGCATGTAGACTAAGGTGTTGTGAAATTTTTTCTATAAAGCGGGATTGAAAAACTGAAAACTTACAATATTTTAAGAAATTTATACATTGAACATATATTTATTTGATCGCCAATATTAATCTGGAATGGAATACAGTTTGACTACATGTTTTAAGTACTAACAATGTTTCTTATTAATTAATAATTTATTGATTACTGGAGTTTTCGTTTCTTGAAAAAATTTTGCATTTTTTCTGCCCTCTTTGAGAATTCTGATTTGAGGTCAACATTTTCTAGAAAAACACACGATTCAATTTTAGAGGCCACTTTTTTTTCTCAAGAGGGCAGAATTTAAAAAAGGGCAGGAAAAATGTTGCATTTTTTCGAGAAATGAAAACACCATAAGTTTTTAAGCAATATGAGCAATAACACGCTATCCAATTCAAAAACGACCTGCGCTGTTAAGCTACGCCATGACGCAATTGCGTTAAAGCATTACGCTGATACAGTAAACTGCGCTTGGGTTGGTGTATCAGAGCAGCATTTTTTGCTCCGCTACCCATGTCTAGTCGCCACACATGCAACATCACAAATATGTATGTATAATATTGAAATGTGTCTCTAGGGATATCCATTTTGTTTTTTCAGTAATAAATCCTTTTGTTTGCTGAGTTTCAATTTTGCTTCATTCAACACATTCTGGTTTAATTTCTATTTTGAGATGCATGCTTGAACTGCTTATTATGTGTGTGTCCAATATTGGATGTATGTGCGCGTGTGTGTGTTTGTGTTTGTGTATGTAATTTAATCCAGTAATATTTATACCATAAACCATTCTTCTTAAGTATTTTAAAGACTTGTTAGTACTCTCGTTTGTAAATATTGTGTGTCTGACTTTCAAAAAATTTGTTTAGGTTTTTTTTATTTTGTTCTTATACTATGCAAATAATATGTTGTCAAAAATCCTGCACTAAATTTAGAGTCGTCTTTTAGTTTTTCTTTTTATTGATTTATTTATTTATTTATTAAAATTAATAGTATATGCTATATTATTACTTACAGGCTAAAAGATATAAAAAACCTTATACATAGTAATTTTAAGATTTTTTTTTTATACAAAATGGAATTTAATATAGATGTCATTTGATTTTTTGAGACAGAATGTAAATGTAAATGTAAATGTAAATGTAAATGAAAATGTAAATGTAAATGAAAATGAAAATGAAAATGTAAATGTAAATGTAAATGTAAATGTAAATGTAAATGTAAATGTAAATGTAAATGTAAATGTAAATGTAAATGTAAATGTAAATGTAAATGTAAATGTAAATGTAAATGTAAATGTAAATGTAAATGTAAATGTAAATGTAAATGTAAATGTAAATGTAAATGTAAATGTAAATGTAAATGTAAATGTAAATGTAAATGTAAATGTAAATGTAAATGTAAATGTAAATGTAAATGTAAATGTAAATGTAAATGTAAATGTAAATGTAAATGTAAATGTAAATGTAAATGTAAATGTAAATGTAAATGTAAATGTAAATGTAAATGTAAATGTAAATGTAAATGTAAATGTAAATGTAAATGTAAATGTAAATGTAAATGTAAATGTAAATGTAAATGTAAATGTAAATGTAAATGTAAATGTAAATGTAAATGTTAATGTAAATGTAAATGTAAATGTAAATGTAAATGTAAATGTAAATGTAAATGTAAATGTAAATGTAAATGTAAATGTAAATGTAAATGTAAATGTAAATGTAAATGTAAATGTAAATGTATATGTATATGTAAATGTAAATGTAAATGTAAATGTAAATGTAAATGTAAATGTAAATGTAAATGTAAATGTAAATGTAAATGTAAATGTAAATGTAAATGGAAATGGAAATGTAAATGTAAATGTAAATGTAAATGTAAATGTAAATGTAAATGTAAATGTAAATGTAAATGTAAATGTAAATGTAAATGTAAACGTAAATGTAAATGTAAATGTAAATGTTAATGTAAATGAAAATATAAATGTAAATGTAAATGTAAATGTAAATCATGAATAGAGTTTGCAGAATTAAACAATACTAAAGCACGATTGATTGGTGCATTAGCTGCATAATTAGAACGATGCATTTCCAAGTAAAAAGGATCAAAATTTCTTAATATTCTAGAAGGCACATTAAAATTGATATTTTCCAATATTGCTGGGCAATCCACTACACCATTGATAATATCAAAGACAAAAAGCAAGGAAAAAACACTTCTTCTACTCTCCAAAGTTTTTAGTCCTATTAAAAAACACAGGGTATTATATGAGGGAGGTAAGCCAAAAGTATAAAAAGAGCGCAAGGCTAACCTCGTGAACGATTTCTAAATTCGGTGCAGCCGAATTTTGTGTGACTCATAAAATGGGTTCCAAATAATCGCTGCATATTCTAATCTAGATCGCACAAGTGAATTGAACAGAGCTTTCAAAGTATACGGATCTGAAAAGCAAGCACTGTTTCTTCGGACGAAAGCTAGCATGGCATATGCTTTGGGAATAATATAGTCAACATGAGAAATAAAATTATATTTACGATCGAAAACTACACCCAAATCCTTGATTTGATCAACGGCGGAAAATGGGGAGTGAGCAATATGATAGGCGGACGGACGGAAAGTTTCAGATTTTGAGAAAATCATAACAACACATTTTTTACGATTCCAAGCAAGGCATTGTTTATTTTCGTGTAATCTTAAGTTTTTTTTTAATAAATTTCAAAACTAAAAATGGAAATGAGAAAAATGCAAAATTAATTTAAAATGGTGAATCGTCACTTTTTAATCGATTACTTAACTAATACGTGATGCCTTGAGTTTGGTATTCATATGTAGCAAGTAAAACTCTCAAATAATCGGACCAAATATACAACATCTGAGAAATTTATTCATTAGAGCCAACATTTCGTTGATTAAACTTCCAGGCGAAACAATGAAGCAAACAATGAAAACAATCGAAATATCTGAATGCAGCAGCATTCAATGTGTGCGCTTCATTAAAATCGTATAGGTAATGAGGGCTTTTAAACCATAGCATGAAGGGCATATTATATGGCCTGCCATTTGCATTCGTGGATTCGGTGTGCATGAATTATTCTTGAACAATGAATACAGAGCGTTTATCGATTACAAATTAATATCTGAACACAACGGCTAATTAAATAATAATCAATTATACAACTGTTGTGAACAGTGGAAAATATGTATTACATTAAATAGCCATCTCTTCTTGTTGCGATCCTTGAACGATTTACACTTACCTACTTTCACAGACTCTTAAACCTATTTTAACAATTATAACTGGCAGTAAATTTTATTTTGTAATAACAGGAAACTGTGCCGTGTCAGAAAGCCATTTTAAAGTTTTAATGGCACTTTATGAGACGAGTCAGTTAATAACAAGTCATAATTAAAAGCTGAAACCTTTTCGGGTTGAAACGGTTTGCTTTCAAACCGTTTTGTTAATGTTAATGCTAATGCTAAGTTAGAAGTTGGTCGATGATTATACCTTAAAGAATAGCAAGCAGTTTGCAATGGCTTTTAATGGAAATTTAACATGTTAGATTAACTTTTAGTGCACAGGAATGTTATGCTGCACAGGATTGCAGAAAATGGAAACTGGTATGGTTCTTGATGTAACCTTAGAAAAAATACTTTATTATTAATTTATCCGAAACTCTTTATTTTATCAATATCAAGATTATTTGGCTCATATACATTATTTAGATCGTAACTAGATATAAACCGTAAACGGTGCTAAAAACCGATTTATATTATAAATAAACGCATAAAAAATTTTAGCCCTATTCTAGCCCTATTCCAGCCCTATTCTGGCAAATTAACAATAGAGCTTTGCGTAGGTGCACTTTAAACCTGCTTCAAAACATCTGTTCATTTCACACTCTCTTGCTTGCTGCAAAGAAATCATGTGTGTGCTTGCAGCGAAGACGAACAAAACATGATAGGCGCAATCAAAACAGATCATAGAGATTGTTGATATAAGATATCGTTCTCTGAGAGCTCACTGCAAGCAATGCAACGAATGCTTGTTCACTGGCAATACATGATTTGTATCAGAGAACGAATTCGGTGCTGGCGCTGAATCTGAATCTGAATCTGAATCTGAAGGGAGTATTCCTGGTTGGAAGGCTGTTTTTGGACCCTTTTTGAAAAACTTCTCATTTGAAAACACAGAGAGTTATTTCAATTCTTGTTCTTAACTGTTGGGCATTGAAAAAAAAGTATGCTGCTTGCGGCCCGGATAACTCGAATTCGGATCATCTGAAATGAAAAAAGTAAACAGCGTGAGATTCAGTACAGATGTAATTCTCGTCCCTACGTCAATCATAATTTTGCGATTATTTTTTACAAAATGGCGGTCATTGAAGAATGAAAAACCGATTTTGGGTTTTTTTTTTACTTTAATGTAAAAAAGCAGGAAAAAATTTTTTAAAATTATAATTGAGGTAAGGACCAGAATGGTGACAATTCTTCGTCGATTGCATTTTGTTTCATCAAAACCGGTTCAGAACTAGTTTGAAATTATTTTTTAGCATAAAAAAAATTGAATTGAAAAATTTGAGCATGCAGTTTTAGAAATTAAACAAGTCTGCGAAACGATTGCACTTGGTTTCATCAAAATCGGTTTAGTAGAACCGGAGAAAAGTGACTTCGAAGTTAAAAAACGTGATTTTAAAAAAACTCAAACAAATTTTTAGACAATAAAACAGTTTTTTTTTAAATACTTACATACTTCAACCTGCAATGCCAGCCCCATAAAGAACTTCTTCCTCTTCTTCGAAAAATGAGGATTCAGCGGTTCTTTGTGCTCTTCGGGCAGTTCTACTTTCTTTTGTTGCGGCCAGAGCTCTGGCTTAGGACCATTTCAAACGTTCTTCGTTCCGAGACATGGCGTAATCATAATGGATGTTGCCAATCGGAATGCTCAATAAGTTCATTATTTGAAGTTTTGGCAAAAAACCTTCGTTAAATATGACAAAAATTTTTTTGCCGATGTACTTGTGAATTCGGTGTCCTCATCTCTTTCGTATTGGTTACCACGAAACTGGCGTTTCAAGGGACGAGTTTTTCGATTGCTACCAGTGTTTCTTTTATTTTTACTTTTTCTATTACTTTTTCTATCCATTGTCTTTAGCACAAACAAAATTTTTTATCAAAACTGTATGCGCGCGCGCGTCCGGTTTATAACTCAATTCAAAGTGAACTAAGCTCTAAAATACCTAAGCTCTAAAATACCTAAGCTCTAAAATTGTAACAGTGGTTTTATCTTCTGGCTGAGGTAGGCTCAGCCTTGCCAGGATCGAGTGAAAGATCCACAAACTTTCATCAAATAAGAACGCAGTCGGTGTTGGTTTAGTATTATAATTTTGTATTTTATTGATATATTCTCCTTAAAAATACTTAATGCAGCGTGACGTCAATAGTTTGGGTAAAAGTGAATGTAGGCGGTCGAATGGTCGGAGGTTGTGGGTCCAGCTGACGGCAAAATCGGTATTCGGTTAATCGGTGGATTAGCAATCGGTAATCGGTAGATTTGCAATCGGTAGTCGGTAGTTGATTGTTGCCATGGGCTCGTGTCCTAAAAGAATCTAAAGTAATGCTCCTATTTAATATTATTAGAGACAATCGTGGTGGAAAAACCTCTATGAAGTTCGCACCATGCAAATATATATAATCAATAAACAATTTAATAAAGGTATGCCGACTGCGTTGGACGAACCAAAGACTGGTTCTCACCGCAAGTGCGACGTCTAAGACAGGTACTCAAGGGGAAGAACCAGCAAGCTGGCTCGCCATTGAGCTACTGCGGCCGAGATAAAATAAACAAAAGTATGCCGACTGCGTTGGACGAACCAAAGACTGGTTCTCACAGCAAGTGCGACGTTTCGAACAGAAACTAAAAGGGAAGAACCAGCAAGCTGGCTCGCCATCTAGTCCCGGCGCCAAAACACAAGCAAACCCCCCTTAGAGTATGCCGACTGCGTTGGACGAACCAAAGATGGTTCTCACCGCCGGTGCGACATCTCAAACAGAGACTCAAAGGGAAGAACCAGCAAGCTAGCTCGCCATTAAGTCACTGCAACCACAAATGTAGAGTATGCCGACTGCGTTGGACGAACCAAGTATTGGTTCTCACCGCAAGTGCGACATCTCAAGCAGAGACTCTAGGGCAAGAGCCAGCAAGCTAGCTCGCCATAGTTACTACTTCGAGCTTACCTGAAGTAATGCTGCTTTGGTTGATTTTATGTCGCCCTTTTATTCGATATGGACAGAAAACCAGTTGGGAATTATACGTTCAGTTTTGTCTTTGACCTGCCTGGCTATGCATAGATAGGTGGTGTGCGTATTAATTAGCGGCTTATGCAGTAGTGCGGTTGTGTGTTGTCTTTGGCCTGCCTGGCTATGCATAGATAGGTAGTGTGTGTATTAATTAGTGGCTTATGCAGTAGTGCGCTTGTGTGCAGTCAATTAGTTTTATTGAGTAGGTATGTAGCGTGTGTTTGTTTCTATGGTCTGGTGTCGTAGTGCGGTTGTGTGTTATTGCTGCTTTAATAATAATAAGTAGAAATATTTAAGTAATACAATATGAATATATATATACATAGATAATATTTAATATTATAGTTTACGTAGTGTATACAAATATAATATTTGTAACGTCTTTATATTTATAATAATAATTAGGAATATTTAAGTAATATAATATGAATATATATATATACATCGAAATTATTTAATAGTTTATTTAGTGTATAAAAACTATATAATACTTGTAACGTCATGTTACAAAATGTGTATTCATTTATTTTTAAAATGTGTATACAAACAATTTAGTACCTACTAAAGAAAGCGTTGAACGAAAATCGGTGGTTGCTTCAAACCGTTGCATTCAAAAAGTAGCCAAATTAAGCAAATCGCATTTTGTCGAAAACATTGCTGGACAAAAAAGGCCATATCTCCTAAAGTATTTCGAATTTCAAAAAACCCTTTTAGGACGATATTCTCAAGTATCCAAGCTATAAAAATATGAAAAATTCGAAAAAAATTTTTGCTAATCACTCTGGGGGGCCAAGTCAGAATTTAAAAAAAAAAATGGTAAATAGGGGTGCCACTTAATTTTTTTAATTTTAACAAATTCGATGCTGGCGCGAACAGTAGGTAAAAATGGATCGCTGAATCCGAGTCCGTTGTAAGAATTTAAAAATGATGAATTTTTGTTTGATAGGGTTGCCATCTTATAATATGTAACTTTAATAGTTATAAACATCATTGAAAAGTGTTAGGGAGTCTCTGATTTTATTCGAATCAAAAGTCAGAATTTTAAAATTCAATTTTGTGAATTGGGCTGCCATATACAATACATTTTTTTGTATTTTTGCGAGTTCTTGTGATTTTTTAATTCTGACAACGGATTTGGATTCAGCGACCCATTTTGAATTAGTGTTCACGCCAGCACCGAATTCATAAATATAATAAAAATTTAGATGGCATTTCTATTACCCATTTTGAATTTTAAAATTCTGACTTCAGATTCGAAATCAGCGACCCCCTAACATTGTTAAATGATGTTTAAAACTTTTCAAAATACATATTAGGTGGCAGCACTATTATAAAAAATTACATAATTTTTTATTCTGACTGACGACCACTCATTAAAATTATCAAAATTATCCAAATGATCTATTGCCATATATTGCTTTTTATTCTCATCCTACCCTTAATGATTAAATTTCATTGCTTGTGGTGTTGACGAATAAAAACACGTCGTGCATGGATTGCCGAGAGAAAAAGTGTGTATTGCTTGTTTTTGTAGGCTTTCGTTTGGTGTTGAGCAAATCAAACTCTCAAGTGTTATTAGATGACCCGCTTGTAAAAATTTGTCAGTGATGACAATGTAATGCAGAACTGTAAGCGGAAACAAAAACTTGTTTGTGCTTACATTATTTTCTTTTTATTGTTCAAACAACAGTTTGACTTTATTCGTCTGTGTAGCAGCATCGTGTTTTCTAACGGAAAATTGTGCTGTGAAGAGTGTTTGTGAAAACTTTTACAGCCTTATTCAATTGATTTTATTAAACAAACGTTCAACGCTTGTTTAAATACGCACTCTTCAAGGCTTTAAGCAAACTCTACGCAACCTTGCTGAAATTATTATTCATAACCACTTTTTTATTCATTGCTTAATTTTGTAAGGTTTGTGTCTAAACAATCGAAACTCTTTTATAAAAACGAAGAATTCTTGTACATTTGCGAGTCTATTACTGAAAACAGTCCAAAAAGGTCCAAAAAAAAAAAAAAAAAAAAGGTCGCATATGGAGCATGTCTATGATATAAATATCATATACATTAACCGTAATCGAAAAGACGACAAAAAGTTAAGGTTACATTTACGCAGCCTTTAAACGCAAATTTCGGCGTTTAAGTTACGCAGATCTTACACAAGCCGGAAAAACATTTATGAATAACGATGTGCTGTTCAAAGCTGGTTTAAAGTTACGCAGCCTTTAAAATGAGATTATGAATTAGGCTGTTAATCTTTACGTTAAAACCAGAACAAGGGTTTGTGTATAAAATAACAAAGTATTATTAAACATAAACTTCCCAGTGGTAAATGGACACATGACGTAACCAATTATTTCTAAAATACAGTGAAGCTGTGGGGCCTCCGAAGTCTGTTTACAATTCTCTATTACATTTGTATGGACATGGCCGCTAAAACACTGATGGCATCTACCTTACATGGTAAGCGACAATGTGAGTAGGAATGAACACGATAGGAGAGCACAAAAAAATGAAACCCAAAATTGGAGAGAACACAAATAAATTGAACGAAAATCCTCCCTACGCCAAAAACACAACAAAAACGCAAGAGAGCAAACAAAAGCAAATGGCACCATAATTTATTTCCACAATAATTTTTACAATATCGGTCGATAAGCAATAATAGCTTAAGTCGATTTAAGACAGAACTGAGTTATTGATATAGTTGTGTTCCATGTATATGTCATTATGAAAACACAAAATCTAGAACTTCTAGCATGATCTTAGCTAAAGATATGACGCAAAAACAAAAGACCCTTTCATATAACTTATATGGCGATTGAAAACTTTGAAGCAAGATTTATGGAAACTTTGAAATAAGACTTAAGCTGTTATTGCTCATCGACACAGATATAATGAACAAATTTATTACCTTTTATCTAGCACTTCAGAGTAAATGTTTAATAATACTTTTTTTTTTATTTATGAAACTTTATTCTGGTTTAAGCATAAAGATCAATAGTTTTCACAAACACACTTCACTGCAAAACTTTCTATTAGAACTGTTGTTTTGACAATGAAAAGAAACTTATTTGAGCACAAACAAGATTTCGTTTCCGCTTACAGTTCTGCATTACAATGTCATCACCAATAAATTTTTACAAGCGGGTTTGAAGTGCTAGATAAAAGGTAATAAATTCGTTCAGTAAATTGTAAAAATAATTTGGCGTCATTTCTTTTTGTTTGCTTCTTTTCGGTGTGTTCTCTTTCTTTTTCGTTGCGTTTTTGGCGTAGAGTGGATTTTTGTTCAATTTATTTGTGTTCTCTTCAATTTTGTGCGTCTTTTTCTTGTTCTCCATACCAACATATCTACTCCCATCTTGTACATACCTATTCCCATCGTCGCTTACTGTGTAAGATAAATGTCATCAGTGTCTTCAGTGATGTCTGAAAAAATGTAATTGAGAATTGTAAACAGACTTCGGAGGCCCCGCAGCTACATTGTATTTAAGAAATAACTGGTTACGTCATGTGTCCATTTCATATAGTAAAATTTACTGCTAAGAGATGGAACTGTAAACATAAGTTTGAAAACAATCAATTTTTAAGACCATATTGATAATCACCTGTATGTGTAAAGACGAGTGTGGATATTTTCCGCAAGAAAATTAAATTTAGATATTTAAAAAGTGCAACTGTTTTTGTTTGAAAAATGAGCTAGTCTGAACAAACATTTTTTTTGTATTTATTATTAATTATTTTAAATTAAGTAAAAAAAAACTTTCAAGTAATTTTAAAATACACGGTCAGATTTTCACCTTTTATTCTACGTTTACATTGAATTTCAATAGGCATTTTGAGTATTCAACATGAAATGGTGCTTTCAAAAATAATTTATGTTCTATGTTTCAATTCACTTATAAAAATTAAGTACACACGGCTAAAAATATTAAATCTATACTTTGGATTAAATTAATTTTTAATCCAAAAAGTACCTACTATTTTTAATACCTACTTTAGTTTAATTTATTTTAATCTAAAAAAAAAATTAAGTTTTAGACTTTTTTTGGACTAAGAATTTACATTAAGCTTTTGTATGAAGAAATTGTTGAAAAAAAAGGTTAAAAAAAATTTTAAATAAACAGTTAAGCTTATAAAAACCAAATCTTAGTTTAAAACAATAAAATAAAATAGAAGCTTTTATGTCCGAGCGGGTCTCGAGCCCACTTTTCCGAAAGCTTACTTGCATTCGTAATGATGTAAAATAAGCGCAACTTTGTTAACAACTGAGTTGGTCGAGTGGATAAGACATTAAGGTTTTGTATGAAGAAATTGATACAAAACGTTTAAAAAAATTTTTAATAAGACAATTTTTTTAAAAATATCTTAAGAACAAAAAAAAAATTAAACTTTGTTATCAATTGCGATAGATGAGTGGATAAGATATCGGACCGGCGGACAAGAGGACTTTCGTTCAAATTAAGAAATGGTTATTGACCAATATGATTTTAAGTAAATGTGTTTATATTTTATTTTTTTTTGCGAATATGCATTCTCAAAATTATACTTTTTTTCGGACTAAAAAGTAATTCCTTTTGGATTAGAAAATTTTAAACTGTTCCTTGAATTAAAGAGTAATTTTTTTTTGTGTTTTTCTGTATGTATTTAAAAAAAAAGTTAAAAATTTTGTCCAATATTTTCAAAAGTTTGCACTTCTATTATGAACTGATACCAACTGAAGAAGACTAGCTCTAATTCAAGCACTGATGACATGAGATAAATTAAAATTATTTTTCTAAAAGTATATTATAAGATTTTTTTTTAAACTAAAATTGTTTAAAATTTTTAAATGGTGATATGTAAATGGTAAATGAACTTATATATGCGATAATTTCAAAAGTTATACTCTTATCTTTTTGTTTAGTAAAAAATCAATAAATTAAAAGCTAATATAGGATAATAATAATTATCCTATCCTATCCTATCCTAACTGGGTATATCAGCTAATTTTAAATAAGCACCTTTAACACTTAGATTATTACTAAATTTTACTTTTACAAGAAAATCAATACACTTTATAAAAATTTGTTTTTTCATATGCTCTAAAATGCGTTAGTTTGATAGCTTATAACTCTGTAAATGTGCAACTCAAAACAAAGAGAAAAATGCGAACAAAACTAATAAGGCATTACTAAATGATAGTCAATAAAAAATTTGAGGAATAAGAAATTTTATAATTTGAATTAAATACCGCTAGATACGCCATTTTGGCCATTGGCAACGAACGATCCCGACCGAAGATTCGACCGACCTATTTCCCTTTTCTAGTAATCTACTTTCATATTCTTGTGCTGCTTGCAAAAATTCTGACTGTTTTTGTGTAACAGCTTCTTTTGGTGTTGTCACTTGCTTATATGTCATAAGCCGCTCATAGAGTGAGCATCCCTAGCAATCTTATTGCTTCTATTTCTTGGAGCACATTTTTGCAATTCCCGTGCTGAAATACTTTTATTTTTTGTCATTTCAACAACTTGATTTACCAAGTTTTCCGGTATTTTTCTCGTTTTTACTAGGAATCTGATATTCTCACACAAACTTTTTAAACGAGCTTCTTAATCAATCAATCATCAAAATAATTGATAGAACCGATAGTTTTGCAAAACATCTGTTTTGATGAATTTCACAACAACTGGACTAACGGTAAAAATTTAATTTTCTTTTGACGCATCCCACTGAACCATATGCGAAGGTTTTGCATAAAGTGATAATTTTGAGTACGTTTTCGGATAGAACTTTTTTCTTTATATTTTTGTTTTCTATTTTAATTTGTATGATTAGTGTTCTTACTAGAGAAGATTCAATTCGTGAAAATGTATTCCATAAAAAATTTTTAATTATTAAGAAGTGCATTTCTATAGTTCGTTTTTTAACTCGTTTTCGAACAAAAAATGTTCGTTTTTGAGAGGCAATTCAGTCCGGCGAATGAGTAAAAAATGGTTCATTTATGAGTGCCAAAAAATAACATTCATTCGTTTTTTTCAATCCGTTTCCGAACAAAAAAATGCAAAAAATCTTAAACGTCTTAAACTTGAGTAAAAATGTTTTTTTTTTGCTTTGAGTTTTTAAAATTTTCTTATGTATCCTAAATTTGAAACTAATAAAGAGTTTAAGTAAAGGGTTTTACACTGCTTATATTATATCTAAAAAAGCGTTTTTTATTTTAACAATGTCCAGTCTAGGGATAGATAGTCGAGTAGTTGAAAAGTCAACTAGTCGACTAGTCGACTAGTCGAATTTTGTATTAAACTTTTCTACTTTTTAAAGTCGATAAATGTTCTCAAATGATTTTTGTTATTAGTCAAAAATCAATTTTTTATCGACTATTTTCGGTTTGTGTGAATTTTTTTTTTATTCATAATTAATATAATTTTGTTACAATAACAATTAGGTTTGCATCGATAACACATAGTTTTCCTTTTGTGAAAACGATTGCTATACAAGAACAACACTCGTGCGTTCAGTTCGCTAACAACGCAGCCAATTTTGAGAAAAAAATAGGGGTATTCACGGATTGTTGCGAATTACAAGAGTGTGAAAATGCAAGATATTTTGCGCACTAACGCGTAAACATCAATATTGCAACTTAATTAAGCAATAAAAATTATATGTTAGCTGGTTAAAAATTATTATATAGCAGTAAATATATTGCCACCTCATTTCAAAATCACAAAAAGTTGTTAGAATCAACGTACAAACTTAAGCTATTTTAAAGATTAACCCAGGTGGCAACTATGTTTGAGAACAACCAAAACATGAATCAGCTGTTTAGCATCATTGCTTGTGCGTTCTCGCAATAGGTTTGGGCAGTGCGTAATTCAAAAAGAATTGCAAAATTACTCCTAATGAGTTTGTTGTTGGAGTGATGCGAAAGTTCGCAATCTTGCCCGTTTCCATCGTCGCAACTGCGTTTTGCATCAACCCGTGAATACCCATAAAATAATGTTAATTGCGAATTTGTACCAGCGCACAGTGCGCTTTTTTCGATTTTAGGATGACATTTGCATTATCTCATTAACTATAAAAGCTAGTGGCATGAAATTTTGTACAAATGAGTTTTAGCTTAAACTAAGTAACAGCACAAAAAATTTGAATTCTAGACAAACTGCATCGCCTACCTCCCATAAAAACCATATTTTTTTTTAATAAAAAAAACCCGCATAGAATTGCTTATTTTTGTTTTTAAAGAGTTAATTTAGTTTATTTCACTTCACTTAAACGTCATGCTAAAAATATTTTAAATCGGATAACTTTTAGATAGATCTACTATAAAACAATATTACCAAATTAAAGAAATTAAAATATTTTTTTTAAAAAAATGGTTCATTCAAAAAAAGGTCACAACTTGTTTTAAATTATGAATTCTATTTTATTTTTCCATAAATTTAAGAGTACCTACAAATTGTATTGGAAATCAGTGCATTTTCGGGCAAAATTTGATTTTTAAGACTTTTTCAAATTAACTGGCTTTTCTTACAGAAACAGAAGGAAGAAGTACGATATTTTATGATAGTTATAGCCTTCGACTTTAATAATGCTTAATTAGCTAGATATTTTACCAAATATTTCTTAATTTTTCATTCCTTGAAAAATTTACAGTCATATTTTAACGATTTTTTTATTTTTATTTATTAACATTTTTTACTGTATTTTATAATAAATTCAATGGCGATTAAGACATAAAAAAGTTCAAAAAACAAAACCTTGAAATATACTTTGTGCTCGAAGTTATTGTTGTTTAAACTTGACTTTATTTTTTGGGTTTAATTGAGCTTAGTTTTGTTAAAAAAGTTTCAACTTTGACGAATTTAATAAAAAAAAACCATACAATACATCAAGTTTTATTACCACATTCATAATACATGTTTTATAATCTGACGAATAAAAATATTTCTTATAAAATTTAAAAAAAAAAAATTAAAAATATCCTAACATTAAAAAAAACACACTGTGCAGCGTTGCCGAAAGTACTACAATTTTAGTCATTTACTCCTATTAGATAGTGCGTACAACTATACTACTCAAATATGAATAATAGTACTACAATTATCAGCAATCTTATAAGCCACATGTTGCAATTTTTATAGACTTTCATTTATTTTCCAGGGTAGCAGGATATGAAATAAAAACTGTAGTAAAGGGTATGAAAACTGTAGCAATTGCTTTCATGGACTTTGCAATACCTTTTAAGAATTTGCAATCTCAACTACTTATACGTAAATCATTAGTATGGTTTTATATAAAAAATATGGTGAAGCAAAAAAAAAAATATTTAAAATTTTTAAATAAATTATGAATTGGTGAAACAAAAATTATAATAACAATCCAACAATTTAACTACGCAAACAACAATCGCTGAGCCCGATATTGTGTGCATCTGATAAACATACCAATGACAACATTTGGGACTTTTTGCACCGATCCGTTAGCAGAGTAACAGAACAGAGTTAGGCCGCGTTCATAGTGGACGCTTTGGCTGAAGCTGATGCATAAAGCTGCTTTGTCAAGCTTTTTTTGATCATAGTGAACGCTTATTCAACGCTGCATAAAGTAGCTTATTGAGCTCATTGGTGTTCATAGAGCGCGCTTTATGCTTGTGGCTGAAATGCTTTGTTTTCATTTGTCTCTTTGGAAAATAATGCACTCAATTGCGTTTTGCAAAGTAAATTAAAGATTTTTTGTTTAATGAGTATTTAGATTCGCGATGATCACCATTGAATGATCAAACCAATAACAAACAAGAGTTCAAAGGAACTTGAACAAAGCATAACAACGGTAGAAAGTTCAGCACAAAAAAAAACCCAACAAGTAAGCAAGAACAACGAAAACTATGTAAACAAACGAGATAGAATACACAAGTGAATACAACTGAAAAGCGCCACAAAACGAAATAACAACGCAGCAACAACACAACAACAGTTAAAAATTCAGCACAAATAAATCCAAAAAATAATACAAAATCAACGAAAATGTTGTTAACAGGCAAAATAAATAAACAAGTGCCAAATAGAATTTTAAAAATGCTCAACAACAAAGCATAAAAAACTAAATTATTTTTCTGTGTGAGCAAGTGAGATGGAAATATAAGCTCTGAAAAGCATTTGAAATTAAGCTTTATGCTAGCTTTCTGCTGTTACTATGAGCACTTTGAGCTTTTTCCATATGATTATACACAAAGCGTTTTTCAGCTAAACCTCTCGGCTAAGCTAAAAGCGTTTACTATGAACGCGGCCTTACACTGGAACAGAAGTTGATGGAATTCCTATTCAACTACTAATTCCCATAGGGGCATTTCACACGGTGTCTGCTTGTTCGTCAAACATTGGAATTTTCGCCATTTTTTTTCCTCTCTCTCATTGTTTTGTCCACGGCATGCTACACGTAGTTTTCTGTTCGATAATGGCGGAAGCTAAATTTACTACGTTTTTGCTACCATTTCGTGCAGGTAATGCTCCTTTATGCAATCGATTCAATAAAACGGCTACCCTCTATAGGTTGTTTATAAGCGGTTTTATTTGCATTTAAAATTGATGGGTTAAATTCTGATCTCTGGGGTTTAAAATTAATAACATTGGCCAATATGTATGCAGGAAGTGTATCTACATATATAGATGACAACGATATGGTCACAATAAAAACAATTGTTGAGTTGATGAAACTCTGGATGGAGTTAAAAAGAGTGAAAAAAGATCCTGCTGGATTAAGCCATGTAGAATTGGCAGACATAAGAAAGGCATGATAAATTTATCAAAGGAGCTAAGATTCACTGATGATAAAGCATTTACAATTTTTTTAAGAATATCTCACAAAGCCGGTTGGCTTTGAAATTCATTTATGAACATTTCAGTAATATTTCTACTCCAATTAATAGCCATAACCTTATCTCTTAGAATATTGTAAATTTTAACGATTTAAACGATATTACAAGATATATGTATATATAAATAGTTTATTTGTTAACTACGCGGCTGTAATGTATGACTAGCTTGATCAGTTATACCATCAGTAAATCTACTGCTCACATTTTCTCTTGACGATTGTCCTAAAATGCAAGGGTGAAAGAGACAACTGCAGCTGTACATACAAGCACTATAAATACTATATACAATGACGTGTTACTTTCATATATGAAATGGAATAGTTTATAAATGGAATATACATACATCATATACGCATTTTACGTTCATATTTTTAATTATAAAAAATACACAATCACTAAAAAAACAATATATTAAATCATTAATATTACATTCACAACAATCACTAATAATATTCAGCTGTTCAGTTGAATCCATTTGCTGCAGCTAGCCGGGCTGCATTTTGTATGTTTGTCAAGTATTCTTCTTCTTTTATAAATAAATACCATTCAAGCCATGTATAGCACTAGCAGCGTACAATTCAATACTAAACAACAAACATCGCATTACTGATGAATTCAAATAGTACATTTCCTACTGCAGTGCAGTTTTATTACTACTAAACGTAAAACATCAAGAAAATGCAACCGTTGTCCAAATTGTTTTCAGCTTTGGGCCGTGAACATTTTTGTCGGTTGCCTGGAAATTTTTTGATGAGTAAGAAGCTCTCTCAATTTCCAGTTTTTTCTTTTACCCGCGAAAACAACAACAAATTTGTCCGTGTCCGCTGTGTGTGGCATGCACCATAGTTACAACGTCCGTACCTTGCGAACGCTTGTTTTCGCATGCAGGTGTTATCGCCAACCAATTACTCAACCGCCTTTTGCCAAAAACATTTCAATATGTTAGTCTTTCTGCGTTCAATTGGTGAAGACATTTGGTTTGACAAAAATAATATCGTAACATAATTTAAATTATTTAATAATCGTAAAATAAGATAAATCAATTCCAATTCACTTTTATTTTTTTACAGAAGTGTTCTTTGAAATCTAGTCAAAAAGGATCTATTTAGTTTTCTGTTTGTTTTCTCTTAAATTGTTTTTATCTTTTTTTAATTAATAAACTTTAATAAGACAAGGATTACAATAAATACTAAAAAAGTTTTATCAAAAAAATACGTTTATTTTCAAATATACATTGACTTGAGGTTAGCACATTTTGAATTTTTTTAATCTCAGTGTATAAAAATGATGTAAGAGATAATGGAAAAAGCCGAAAAACCGATTTTAATTGATTATTGAGGCAAGACAAATCGACTTCGAAAAAATCCTTTATTGAAAAATTTAAAAAAAAATAAAATGTCGAAAATCGATTTTCTTATTTGACTATTTCAGTCGAAAGCCTTAGCTGCTAGTACTGCTTAAATCTGCATTTACATAGTAATTAAGTATTGTATAAATTCTTTAAAAGAAATTAATTATTTTAACAAACTTCTTTTAAGCATATTGAATTTTCGTTTGATATTTTTGTGATATTAATTTTATAACTTAAATATTGGACAAGGCAATGCAATAACTGGTAAGTTGAAATTACTTGGCTGTTTTATGTCATAACAACATCGCATTAGTTTTTTTCTTTCTTTTTTTTTTTTGCTTAAGCACAGCTGGTACATCCGCAGTCATCTGGCCACATTCTAGTAGTTCTTCAAGAACCGTACAGATACGCGACGCCCTCAATGCTTTTCGTTTCTGCTTCATCCCTTTTAATCAGCCTCAGTTCACTTCACTTCTTCACAGTATCGGCATTACTCACTTCCGTCTGCAACTTCTTGTGAAAAACATAAAACTTAAACAATAATACTGAGTTGATGGGTCGGGTTAGTAGACAGCAGGACTGCATTAGCCTGAATTAATTTCAATAAAGTAAAAAGATATGGAATTTTCTACCATAAGCTGCCAATTATGTTTATGTTAAGGATCATTGTTTGCACTAAATAGTTGTATCTGCTTGAAATAATTTTAGAAATTTTTACAAAAACACTTAACAAGCTATACAACAGCGTGTTTTGTAATCACAAACAGCGCAATATTCCTCTTAAAACTTGTTAATTAACACATCAAACTTTATTACACAGTTGAAAATTGCCAAATATTTGAATTCAAATTGACGACTATCAACAACACATATATTTATAGCACATTTACCAGTACACAACTTGATTGGCATGATTCAACATCTCAACTAGAAAAGGTGTGATTTTAAAACATTAAACCCTAATTAAATTATTCTCATTTTGAGTAATGTCATTCATTAGCAAATTACATTAAATCAAAAACTCAATAAGCTATAAGCGGTAAGTGCGTTAAAATTTTTCCTAAAGTTTGGGAAAGTTAATTTAATTGCTTAATTAATTTTCTAAAGAAAACTTTTTGAAGACAAGTTAATTCCTGGAGTAATAAATGAGGCCGAAATAAAATACCCCATTTAAGTCGTAACATTTTACGTTTGGCTGACATTTATTGTGCATAATAATATCAGAGCTGATTCTAGAGTTTTGTCGTAAACGATTTTAATGTTGTGAAAACTTAGGATTGTGTTCGATATTAGTTGTTATACTATAAAGTTGCTAGCTTTATAGCAGCACAAATTATTCTCTTATATCTGGTTCTATTTTACTGTATCTAAGGTTTTATAGCAACAAATTATGTTAAATTGTTGACAAACATTAATGCATTTATTTTAATCTATACTTTTATATAAAAGCGTTATAACACTGCACGGATGTTCCACAATCACGCTTGAATATTTTAACTTAATCGTGAAAGGCTATGTTAGATTTACCACGCCTATTTTTCGCGCGCCCACTATACGAAAAAAATTAAAAAAAGCGAAAAATCGGCAAATGTACAAAAAATGGGCGGAGTCGCACTCTATCCCTCCTTATACTTTTGTATGTTACGTCATCACTTAAAAACTTCTGAGCCGATTTTTTTTACACTTTAGGAATTTATTAGATACGTACCAAGAATGATTTTCGCATTGTAAACGGAGGGATGGCATCTCCCATAAAATCAACTTACACATGCAGTTTCAATTATAACATTTTATGGGCGTTGGACAAGGGGACATGGCAGTATCACATCGGGTTTC
This sequence comes from Dichetophora obliterata, assembly GCA_963920525.1. Classification (NCBI taxonomy): domain Eukaryota; kingdom Metazoa; phylum Arthropoda; class Insecta; order Diptera; family Sciomyzidae; genus Dichetophora; species Dichetophora obliterata. The sequence goes on along the minus strand of OY986435.1, from coordinate 36,649,723 downwards.
AGCTTATTGAACATAAAATAGAAAAAAAAATTAATGTTCTCCGAAATTATATCACAACAACTTATATATCTGTGCTCACAAGCAAATTAAATTTATATATACAGCTAGCTGATATACCCGGTGTTACTCGAGAGTAATTTATATAAACATTTTAACATACACTTCTCGATTAAATGTTTTTTTTAAATCGGGAATAATGAAAAACATGTTGAATTTTATTTGAATTTTATTTTATTTAATTTTATTTATCTACCGTTAGAAAGGTAATTGAACGAACATTAATCCAAAAAAGTTGTTGGTTTTTCCATCTCTTGAGGTGAGCTAATTGAATTCAAAGAAGGGGTACGAAAAACATATTTTAAAAATTTAAAAGAATTTTTATATTTACTTTATCTTAAAGCAAGCACAATTACCCCTTTCAAAAAAATAAAAATATGGGGGGACTCAATGCGTCCTTGAGATATGGGCATTTTAACGTCTAAACAAAGATTTATATTAAAAAACATATTGAACTTATTAACAAAAAAATTTTAATGAAATATATTAAAAACAGCGGAGTTATTGGCATTAAAAGTAAAAACTTTAATTTTCATATAATTTTTTTCTCATTATTATAATAATTATCATTATCAATGTTTTATGAAAATTCGTTGTGCTAAAAATGATTGTACCTACTAAAATTTCTATTAGCTGCGTTTTTTCATTGGAGATCAGGATCATATAATCGCATTTGCAAGCAAAGCAAAAACAACAAAAAGTCCAGCAAGTCGTAAAGCTGGACATTTAAATTGATCTGATTCTATGTTTGTAAGTGTTTATGACGCTAGATGACGCTGCGACTGAAAAAACTGGCAGTACTGCATTGTTTTACTTTTTAAAAGTTTGGTAGCAATAGCATTTTCGCAAAATATTTCACAAAACTTATCTGATAGCTGCATAAGAACATCAGATATTCTTCTGTTAACAGAATATTACAATATTGAAATAGCAATATTGAAATAAATGAAGAAGCAACTAGAACAGATGGCAACCCTTGATAGAGTTGATGGTGGTGATCTAAAATGGCCTACTGCTTTGAAGTGTCATATGATTAGCAGCCATACAATTCATAAGAATGAATTAAGGGATCTGCACATTCAAATGCTAGTTTAAAACAGTGAGTTGATCACAGCTTAATCACTCAAAGACTACTGATGAGGAATATGTAGCGATTTCCGAAACAGACTGTCTAGTCAGCTAAGTGATTGACTCTATACAGAGTTGTTGTTGTTGTTGTTGTTGCCTTCTTGAAAACTCACTTGATCTAAAGCTCACAATCTTAATTCAGAAAATAGCGCCACCTGTCTGTAATCCCAAACGTGTGGGGTTAAATTTGAAGAAACTTTTGCAAAAAAATGTTTTCAGCTATTCACCGCAAGGTGTATGTATAGTTTTTACCCACACATTTTACAAATGTGGCGCCATCTATCTGTGAATTTAACGCACAGATCAAAACTAATGAAATAATTGTGCTGACCAGATGCGCATATGTTTTATTATATCGCCATATAGCTAAAACTGATTACATAAAAATATTAACTTTTACAGCATTCTTATTCACAGTCATCTTTTCGATAAAATTGTAATATATATACAACATTTAAAGTACCATTGATAAAGAACTAAGTGACAACGTTGACACAATAGTGAGAAAAAATAGAGCCATCACAAAAACACAAATTTAACAGGAGGGGGCGGGGGGTGGGGAGGCAAAAAATAAGTAGATCACTATAAAAAAGATTTTATATAATCCAAAATGTTCGTAATTACTTAAGACACACAACTGCATTCTTAGAGATAAATGGGGACGTTCAAACTATATAGAGAATTTTAAAACAAAACTCAGCTTTATTAATAGTCTGGTATGAAAAAATAGATTTTTAGCCATAACTTTTGATTGGAAAGAGATATTGGGGTAATTTCTTCACATAAATTATTTTTGAGACTTGAAAATTTGGGAAAAAATAAATTTCGTGAAAAAAATCAAGGTACCCTTGTTGTTTTGATGACAAAAACAGTAAAATAATTTTTTCGCTTAGCTGGAAGAATTTTTGCAAATACATGCTGTCATATGAAGGGTAGCCAGATGTGCAATTTATAATTGATTTAATTTTTACAATAACAACAACTTTTAAGTCAACAAAAAGTCAATATTTTGGACCTTTTTTGACATAATCATAAAACATGTATACACTGACTTAACGGTACATTTCAACCTATTTTTGTGAAGTGATTTTATTGGACTTTTGAACAAAAAAATTTGAATGAAATATATTAATGGACAACGGAGATATTTGCATCGAAAGACCAAACTTTGATTTTCATGTCGTTTTTTTCTCATTTTTAGGTACCGATGTTTTATGAAAAAGTCGTTGTACTGAAAATTTCTCCAATTTTGAAGATATGTGAGTGTTTTTGACGTCAAAATAACAAAAAAATTTTAAAATTAAATACACAAAAATCTCCGATCGTAAAAAGTTTTATAATAACAAAATTACCGTTAGTTGAAAAATTTCAGAGGGGGAGTGGCAAAAACTAAGTATTTGACATTTTAAGTTGGGATAAACTTAATATGTGTATTTAGTTTGAGCAAAATCCGTTGAGCCGTTTAGATTTGTATAAAGGCCAAACAAACAAACAAACAAACAGAAAATGAGTTTTATTACTATAGATTAAAGAATAAAAACTTTTTTTTTATTTAAAACGTTTTTAAAAACGTGCTTTTTTCAACACATTCCCAAAGTTTGGTCTTAGACTACATAACAATAAGGATTTTATTACCACACTTCTAAAGCAAGTTTTGACTAAAATGCGCAAATTTATATTAAAAAAGAACAAATTTTTCATAAAGTTTCAAACGCAATCAAACAAAAAGGACATTTTTCTTTTTTTATTTTTAAGTATGTTTTAAAAGAAGTCCTTCTCAACACATTCGCAAAATTTCGGAAGCCGAAAATAAAAATGAAAGATTTATGATCTGTTCCCTGGAGCATTTTTTGACGAAAATGCGCATAAAGTTTCATAAAGTTTCACACATAAAAAGTTTAGAAAAATTAGCTTTATAGTAAACAATTTTGAGAACTATGCAAAATAGATCTATTCCATGGGTTACTGATTTCATCAGATCCTTTTATATCTTCTCTTAGAAAAATATTGAAATACAGAATAATTGTAATGAAATCAATGAATTTTTTTATTTTTTTTTAAAGATCAAAGAACCAAGGCTTGTGCCTTATACAAACAAGGTTTGGTCTTTGACCTGAAAGGATAGGGATAGATTTATTTAAAGGAATTGATTAGAACCATACGTGAATTATTGATTAGGCGAAACAATCGTGAAAGACAATTTGAATTGCTTTCAACTTAGGCTAGTGTTATGCCTTAGCCTCGGCAAGCATTTTCAGCCCTTAGTTGTTCCTGTCCTTTAATTCCACATTTTCCACAATTTAGTTGTAGATTTTTAGTTTTACATAATTCTTTAATGTAGGAAATAACAAAGAAATTTAAAAGAACCATGCCCGAACCTGAGAGCGCACACTCCACTAGACTACAAAGGGCGACTGATTTTAAATGAAAATCAGAATGATGACTGTTACGAATGATGACAAAATTGATTCAATTTCTGATTTCTAATTTCGACTTCTCTGACTTTGTGTCGAGTAACTCAACGAGTTATTCTAATAATAGTTAGTAATTGTCTTTGTAATTTTCTCTTAGTTTTAAGATTTATGTAAAATTTAACAAAACCCATGTGTTAATTTTGTTATATTTTGGACCTTTTTTGACATAATCATAAAACATATATACCCTGACTTAACAGTACAGTTCAAACTTTTTTTTTTTAAGTAATTTTATTGAACTTTTTTACAAAAAAAATTTTAATGAAATATATTAATGGACAGCGGAGATATTTGCATCGAAAGACCAAACTTTCATTTTCATGTCGCTTTTTCTCATTCTTAGGTAACGATGTTTTATGAAAAAGTCGTTTCACTGAAAATCTCTACAATTTTAAATATATGTGAGTGTTTGTGGTGTCAAAATAACAGAAATTTTTTAAAATTAAATGCACAAAAATCTCCGATACTAAAAAGTATTACAATAACAAAATTAGCGCTAGTTGAAAAATTTCGGAGGGGGCGTGGCAAAAACTAAGTATGTAACATTTTAAGTTACGACGCAATTTAATATGTATACATAGTCTGAGCGAAAACCGTTGAGCCGTTTAGATTTGTATAAAGGCCAAACAAACAAACAAACAGAAAATGAGTTTTATTACTATAGATAGTCAATTGTATGAAAAAAAAGATTTTTAGCTATAACTTTTGATTGGAAAGAGATATTGGGGTAATAATTTTCACATAAATTATTTTTGAGACTTGACTTTTTTGTAAAAAATGTAAAAACAACATTTTGGAAAAAATAAATTTCGCGAAAAAAATCAAAGGGGGTACCCTTGTTGTTTTGCTGACAAAAACAGTAAATAATTTTTGTGCTTAGCTGGAAGAATTTTTGCAAATAAATGCTATGTCATATGAAAGGTAGTCAGATTTGCTGTTAATAATTGATTTCATTTTTACAACAACAACAATTTTTGAGTCATTTTTTGAGTAAAAAGTTAATATTTTGGACCTTTTTTGGCATACTCATAAAACATATATACACTGACTTAACGGTTCAGTTCAACCTATTTTTCTGAAGTGATTTTATTGAACTTTTGAACAAAAAAAATTTTAATGAAATATATTAATGGACAGCGGAGATATTTGCATCGAAAGACCAAACTTTGATTTTCATGTAGTTTTTTTCTCACTCTTAGGTAATGATGTTTTATGAAAAACTCGTTGTACTGAAAATTCCTATAATTTTAAATATATATCGGTCATTCCATGTCAAATCGGACGCTTTTGTTCAAAAACTAATTTTGACGACTCCGATTTTTTTTAAATTTTGCACGTCGATAGAACTTTAAAAACAAAAAATATTTGCATACTTTTTCTAATTTTTTATTTATTTTTTTGCAGTTATGCACAGTGAAAAATTATAAAGAAAAACATAAACTGTCATTTGGACATGGACTCAAACAACTATATCTTCTAAACCATAAGTCCTACAAAAAAAATGTCTGATACATATTTTAAAGATCTTGAATTGGTCTTTATTGTGGTGTACTTTTTACAAACACTTTCAAGAAAAATTTTAAATTTTTTGACTACTAAAAATTTCATTCCCATTTTTCAAGGTCAGCACCACTATTTTTTTGGTATTTGGAAAATATTATCGTATTAAAGCAATCATTCTTAATGCATTCTCAAAATTATATAGTTGTTTGAGTACATGTCCAAATGACAATTTTTGTTTTTTTTTATAATTTTTCACTGTGTATAACTGCAAAAAAAAAAAAATGAAAATTATAAAAAAAATATGCAAATATTTTTCTTTTTTAAAGTACTATCCACGTGCAAAGTACCAAATTTTTACAGAAATGTCAGTTTCGAAAAGCGTCCGATTCGATATGGAATGACCGATATGTGATTTTTTAATGTCAAAATAACAAGAAATTTTTAAAATGAAATGCACAAAAAACTTCGATACTAAAAAGTATTAGAATAACAAAATTACCGTTAGTTGGAAAATTTGGGGGGGGGCGTGGCAAAAACTAAGTATTTAACATTTTAGTTTGAGAGAAATCCGTTGAGCCGTTTAGATTTGTATAAAGGCCAAACAAACAAACAAGCAAACAAAAAATTAGTTTTATTGCTATAGATTTTGTATGGGAGGTGGTGGGCAAAGGGCTTGGCATGTTAAAATTTTTATATGATAATTATGTCAATTTAGTTAATAAAGAAAAACTTAATTTATTTCTAATACTTTTTACAACTCGAGATGTTGGTTGCACTGTTATTCTTCGTTTTGTATGGGAGGTGAGTTAGGGGCATGGCCGATCTTAATTAAAATTAGTGTGGCGTTTTATATTTTCAGAAACTAGCGAGCTGTCAAAATTAATTTTATTAGCAATATTACAAGTGTATACTGCTCATATCATGAAATTGCTCACATCATGAAACTGCTCATATCATGAAAATTATCTCTTGAAATATTTCTTGAGTATATTATTAAATTTTTAAGACATGCTGTATTTATCATATTTCAATAAAATGTTGTATTAAATTTAAATAGAATTCAAATATTACAATGAAATTTTATACCCTTTGGAATTATTTTCATACTATGGTAAATATTATAATTAATTTTTAATACAAAATCATCAGTATTTAAAATTAATACGAACTGAGCACTAAAGTTCAATATATATTTTTATTAAAAATAATTTTTAATATTTGGACAGTTTTAAATTTTATTACAATTACGGTGTGTTCATATATGTAAGCCAAAAAATATTAAAATTTATTCCAAGATTTCTAACAGTGTAGCTGGGCTTTATTTTGACTAGTTAAACTTTTTACTTGATATTTTTAAAAAAATAACAAAAATCCAAGTATGACATTTTTACAATTAAATCGAGTGGATTATATACACAGAACTAGTACTATGATAAATATACGCAGAAAAAAATTGAGCGATTACTTTAAAGAACCTAGCCGATATACCATTTTTAACAAAAAGTGAAATTTTTTACAAAAAAAAAAAAAAATTCCCAAATATATAAAAATAAAAATTTAAAAGAAAACCATTACTGAAGTTATGGCTTTTAGTCTTGAGATATTTTGTACAAAAAATAAAAAAAAAAAAATTCTAAAGAGAAAATTACAAAGGTTGAAACTTGACTTTTTTTCCAAATTCTTTAAAGTGCCCTTTTCTGGCTTATCAACCACCAAAAAAAAAAAAATGCATTAAAAATCTAAAACATACGTGTATAACTCAAAATGGCTTTAATAATTAATTAAAAAATATAATCTAATATCTATATAATATAATATATTATAATATAATATAATATTTTACATAGATTATTGAAAATCTCTTGCTAGTTTTTTTTTGCAATTATGCTTCGTTATTATTATTATTGTTTCTGTCTGTATTTAATTTTTAAGGTGACCTTTATAATTGTTAAACATACCATGAAAACGAGACAACTACAACACCATGTACAATATACTGCTAAAATTAGATGGCATGTACTTTATAAGCTTCTTTATTTAATCTACGCCATAAACTATTGTATATGTAGTATATTGGGTAGGACGATTTATTTTCTTTATTGTTGAGGAATAGAAAAAAAAAAACCTTATTTATATCTCTCCTTTGTTATTATAAAGAACCTATTCTCTATGGAATTCCACCTGGCTTAATAACAAAGCGTCGCTGCAAAAATGTCCTTGAGCATGCGATCAAAACAGTCATGGCAACAATTATTTGTATTATTTTCGTCAGCATCTGTCATCCTCAGGCTTTTACCTTGTGATTACTTAAGCTTTTATTCTTTTTTATTTTTTGTGTGAAACCTATTGTATTTACTCGTATTCAGCCATTATGGTCAAATATGATATATTAACATGCAAACAGGTAGCAATCGACTGCCATTATTTGTTGATAGTCTGTATTTTTCAATAAATTTCAAGCATTATTTTCACCAGCAATGTGACGGATGTCCTTTTCTGTTTGAAGATACGGTATCACTTTGCAGCTACAGAATGTGGATCTTTAAAAGCCTTTCATGTGGGTGCGAATACGAATGCGAATATTTTATAATAAAATCCATGAACGAGGATGTGGATTAGGGTGGTTAAACAAAGTCATGTTTGATGTCCGCGGCTTTTTCACTTCCACTTGACCTAAGGAACTCCTCCTGTGAAGCGCATCTCAATTGATAAAGGTTTAGAGGTCACAAAATGGTTACAAACAAAGATGTGCCCCCTAAAATTATGTCCTTCATGACATATAAAAATTTCATTTTAATCTGATTATTATTTAGTGATCTGTGGCTCACTTCTTAGAGCTACCTACATAAATAAATACTTTAACTTACTTTAAAGTATTCCATTTTAATTATTGTTTTTGGTCTTAAAACTGAGATAATAATAGTTGGAATGCACAATGAAGTAGAATTTCATAGGGTAGTTATACGTTTTTGGATTTAAAGTTATAACAAGTAGTTCTTTTGTATTTATTTAATTTTTTGTTAGTCGTTTTGGGTAACTATATTAATTTAATATACAGATTTATATAAACCTGAAGTCATTCTCAGACATATTTTGCTGTTCAGGCAGGAAATTGGGAAAATGTGCCGAATTTTACCATTAATTGAGATTTGAGCTAGTTTTTCAGTCAATAACTTCTCCGCTACTATTTATATAACAATTTTGAGTATACATAAACCATCTATGATCAATTCTGATTCGAACTGTGAAAATTTTACATAAATTTGTTCAGCGGTTCTTGAGTTTACCGGCAGCCACAAGCATGCTAACTTTTTAAAGCTTTCATTTTTATATAATAGTATAGATTACAATAGCGAAGTTTCGAGCTTAAATTTCAGCTCTCTTGATAAGAGAGTTGACATTTGTCTATATTTTTAATATCTTATATAAAATTCCTTAAATAGGATTGCATTTGGTTTTAAATGTTTTTTTTTTCTTCGTTAAGCGGTGCAACCAGTAACTTTTTAATTCTCTATTAATTTACTCCAAAGAAATGTATAAATTATGTATGTAAATGCAATTATCCAATCTTATGAAAGTTACAGGATGTCCCATGCATTGTTTTGTTCTTTAAAATGTAAGACTACTAATTATAAGAGGTATAGGTATAAGACTTCTATATACCTATGCGCCTGATGTCCAACTAAATAGAAATATCTATAAAATGGTTTTTCGACTAACTTATTAACTATTCAGCTCATGTTGTTGTTTTTTTTTTAATAAAGGCCTCATCAACACTAAGAATTCTTATTGAAGTTGTAGTAAATCAATGCAATCCTTCTATTTCTGAGCTTAAGTATGTTTAAGCTCCTAGGCGTACGTACGATTAAATCAAATTTAATCTACTTAGTGTTTTAACTAACCGAATGTAACCAAATATGTTTGTTGAAACCAACAAGAAACAAACGCACATAAATACACTTAAGTACAAGATCATAAGGATATTCTGTTTATATCCATACCAATTAAGTAACCTTAACTCAATTAATCATGAATACGTGCCTAAGAGATAGCAGAAAGTCTACGGTTCTTAGACACCATCCTTCGAATTATGTTAGTTTATTATATGAGCGAGCTCAACAATTTGATCGATTCTTAAAAAAGGGACGAACTCAAAATACAATACCTATCGGCAGTAGTAGAATAAAAAATAAGGATGTGTGCACTAGGGTGGTCCAATTTATTGAAATGGTGTTTTTAAATGGATTTTTAATTGGAATAAAAACCATTCTCGGAGTGTATATTTTTATGTGAAATATAACGTACAACACCCCCCCCCCCCCCCCATTTTACTATTTTGTACTGCAGACCGTTTGTGTTTTTTAAAACTGGTACCAAAAATAAAATCCCCGGTTAAAAGAATTTTATCATGCAAATTAGGAACAAAAAAACAATAGCATTTTCTTGTTGTCATTTCAGTTTTTTACTAACATAAAAAGTATGTTAGTAAATTTTATTTCAAATATTTTCATAGAATCTTTTAACTCTCTACGACTACGCTTAAGGTTTTTTTTTTAAAAAAAGGGTTAAGAAAATATCTAAAAAAAGTGCTTTGGGAGGATAAAAATATGTTTCGAAAAGATTTCTCATAAAATTTTTGTATAGATGTGTGACCACAAAAAACTATGTCAAAGCCATATTTATGACATATATATTTACCAATAACAAATTTTTTTATCGGAACTTTAGCAGGGAAGGTTTGTTCAGCAAAGCATTTCAGTACCTTGTACTTAAAAAAAATTTACTTTAAATTTGTAGATAAAACTACAAAAAAGTGTCAAAAAGAGACAGAAAAATTACAAATATTATTGTATACAGTACTAAAGCGCTAAGCCAGGGGGCTAGAGACAGGATAAAAATTATAATGTTTATATTATTTGGCCACCAAGTCTCTGTCACCGTTCTCAATCTATAAAATCGAAATTTTCAGTATAACTTTATTTATTAGACAAAAGTTTAGAAAAAAAAATTTATTACATGCAGTTTTTTATGAGTACCTATACTTCCGTTATTTCACAATTTTCTGAAACATTTGTTTTCTTCGCTGCTGTAATGTTCTTATATTCTGGAAGTATATCCACGTTGTTTCGCATCAAAGACGTTCGGAGTAGATTGTACTTTTCCTTTGAAAGTCCCCAGTCCATGAATAAAGTCAAAGCTGGAGTAGGAATGCTGTCTTTAATCTTCTTCAATCGGATAGGACTAGCAACAGAAAATGCCTTTGTTATATCTCCTCGTTTTTTCTTTATCTCTGTTGTATTTAAATGTTAATGCTGTTGCCAGTTGTCTGGTAGAAATCGCCTCTGTAGCATCTATGTTTCCTTTTTTTTTTTGTGAATGTTGAACTTTCGTCTAATGATTTTCTTGGCCTTCCTCTTGCAGATTTTGAAGTACTTGGCAATTCGTCGGATATGTCTTATACTTCCTCATAGGGGATATTGGTACTTTCTTGTAGCCAATTTTTATATTTGCGATTGAATGTTTTATCTGAACTACATATATTATTCCATTTAACTTTTACTCTATGGATTACTGCACGAATTTTTTCCCGAATTTCAGATTTTTAAAACCGGCCACGTTTAAAAAACGTAAATGGGGTATATTAACTTTGTCACTTCGTTTGACCCGCCGTCAGCATCACCACCTGGGTCGATTTAGCCATGTCCGTCTGTCTGTCTGTCCGTCTGTGGTCACAATAATAGCCGTAATTTTTTAGCTATTGTAACGAAATTCAATATATGTATAAGGTTTTTATTCAAAAATGGAGGTCCAGTTCGAAAATGAGCCAAATCGGATGAAAACCACGCCCACCTCCCATACAAAGTGACTTAACCAAAAAATTAATATAATTTCTTTAAATTTTGCACTGCGTCTCCAATATTTATTATAAACTTTGAGCATGAAATTTGTACAATGGGATGAAAACCACGCCTTCCTCCCTTACAAAGTGACTTACCCAAAACGGTAAAATCTCTTTCAATTCCACAAAAACTAATCTAGTGACTTAAAATTTTGCACATAAGCCTTAACCTTTAACATGCATTTATAGTATAAAATTTGTAAAAGTCGAATAAAAATCACGTCTACCTCCCGTACAAAGTGAGTTCACCAAAATTGTAAAATCTCTTTCAATTCCACAAAAATTAATCTAATGACTTCAAATTTTGCACAAAACCTTTAAGAATAAATATAAACTATATGTATGAAACTTCGGCCCAGTCGAAGATAATTCCTTACTAGTTTTATTTATTTTTTATTTTTATAAACCATTTTTTATTAAAAAATTCGAAAAATGTGGATTTTTTCAAATGTTCGCCATTTTTTTCTAAACAATATTTTAAATGCTCCCTAGGTCCAGCTATAACTAATATATATTTTAAAAATCTTTTTTGTTTTTTGTCCTCTGGAGTGGAAATTCGTCAAATTAGCAACCTAAAACACAAAGTCGTAATTTTTATATGTATAATTAAAGAGTAGATGAAACGAAAATTTTCTTAAAATTTTTTTCTTAATTTTTTTTCAATGATTTATAAAGAATTTAGTTTTAGACCACTGTTTTAGTAAAATAAATTTTGCTTACGGCTTGTTAAAATTTCATGAGTTTTTGGTCAAGTACTCTTAATATATGTAAAAATATAAAAATTATTTCTTAAAAATTTTTTTATATATATAATTTTTTTTATAAAAAAATTAAAAAAACATTGTCGGTAGCTTAGAAAATTTTTAAAAATAGATTACATATAAATACAAATTTGAAAAAAAATAAAAAAAAATGTTGTATTCTCCATAAACAATTTTGGTTTGAAATGTTTTAAATCTGCCCTACCTGCATTGTGCGAGCCATACAGAGCACTGCACAATGGAATGATTGGTACAAACTAGAGGGAATAAACTTTTTTGATGACGTTTTTAGTGCTTTAAGCTTAGATGTAGGAACGAAAATTTTTGAGCATATAAATCTACACGCGAAACGTGGGTGTGTAGTCAAAATTTTTGTGTGTAGAAAAAGCACTTGCTGTTCTGGTTGACAGATTCATATTTTTATTGCTGCAATTTTATCTAATATATAAAATTCTTCTGTCACGGGGTACGTAATCGAACTCCTCCGAAACGGCTCGACCGATTTTCATGACATTTTGTATGTATATTTTGTAGGTATGAGAATAGGTCGTAAAGTATATTTCAACCTCCTACTAACAGTGGGCGTGGCACCTCCCATACAACCCAAATTCGCGATATCGAATATCTTTGGAGTTATAAGCCGCTTAGCCTCGGTATTCGGTATTCGACAATTTACACGTGCCGCTTCGCAGATAAAATTTTGTGAGAGTTGGACAAGGGGGCGTGGCACCTCCCATAAAACCCAAATTTGCGATATCGAATAGCTTTGGAGTTATAGGCCGCACATCCTTGGAATTCGAAATTCGACCACAATTTACACGTGGCGTTTTACTGATAAAATTTTATGGGAGTTGGACAAAGGGGCGTGGCACCTCTTATACAACCCAAATTTGCGATATCGAATAGCTTTTCAGTCAATCAAACAAAGCAAACAAAGCCTCGGAGTTCAGCATTCGAACTCAATTTACACATGCAGTTTTACTGATAACTTTGTATGGCGTTGGACAAGGGGGCGTGTCACCTCCCATGCAACCAAAATTTGAGAAATTCTACAGCTTTTGAGTTATAGGTCGCACAGCCATGGAATTGAGTATTCGACCACAATTTACATATACAGTTTCATAGATAACATTTTATTCGCGTTTGGCAACGGGGCCGCGGCAGCAACGCGCCGGGTTTAAGCTAGTATCCTATAAAAAGCAAATACTTCACATTAATAAACTATATAAATGCAACAATAAATTTGTTAAATTACAAATTCAACACTTAAACATACTTACTTACTTATTTTCTATTGTTGAATGGCAAATCTCCGCGCCAATAAAATGTACGGGCATATAATCGACAGCGAAATTTTGAAATTTCAACTCTCCACTCACGAATGGAAATTTGGCAACATAGCAATAACTTCGCTTCTACAGCGTACTAGCTGGCGAAAAAAAATTTCGCTGCTTGTTCGTTGTCAAAAATCTCAATGTATTTCTTATGGAAATTTTTTTTTCGTTCCTACAGCATACTAAGCTTTAGGCACAAAAAAGTACAAAAAAAGGGTTTAAAATATTTGGACAAGTGGGCGTGGCACCTCCCATACAAATGGATCACAAAACTCCTGATATCCATTTTTACGAATTGCTGTAAACGCCACTGAGGCCAGATTCAGGAGATGCCATTTACAATGGACCATTATGTAAAAATATAAGGTTAAAACAAATGTATTTTAAGTAGGTACTTATTAATGTTTTAAAAATGTGTACAAATTTTTATAGGAATCCATTAAACCGATTTATCTTTTAACTGACTTCAAAAAGGAGGAGGTTCTCAAGTTGGTTGGTTTTTTATTTTTTTTTTAAATGAATGTACATCAATAACTCCTAAAGTACTTGCCCGATTGTCGCAATTTTTTGTCAACAGATAGGGATATTAGATGCGAAAGTACCCGTCTAAATGGGCGGTTATCGACTCAGGGACGTGGCAATATAAGAAAAGCTCTGTATATCGAATGATATTAACACTAAAGCACTGAAATTTAATACAGGGGTAGGCACAATTATTAAAATTTATGTTGCAAAAAGTAAGTGTTATTCGATTGATGGCGTGGCAATATCATAAAAACGCTGTAAATCAAATAATATTGACACTAGGGTACTGAAATTAAGTACAGCGGTACGCATAATTATGAATATTTACGGTGAATAAAGTGGGCATTGTTGGACAATATAAGAAAAACACTGTATCTCAGTTAATATTGACACTAGGGAACTGGAAATTGGTACAGGGGCAGGAACAATTATTACAATATTTGGTCAAAAAAGTGGGCTTTATTCGATAAAGGTCGTGACAATATAAGAAAATTGCTGTAACTCGAATAATATTGACACAAGGATACTGAAATTAGGTACAGGGGGAGGCATAATTATGAAATTGTGCGGTCAAGAAAGTAGCCGTCGTTGGATAAAAGGGCGTGGCAATATAAGAAAAATACTGTATCTCAGTTAATATTGACACTAGGATACTGGAGATTGGTACAGGGGTTGGAGCAATTATCACAAATTACGGTCAATAAAGTTTAAGTTATTCGACAAAGGCGTGGCAATATTAAAAAAATGCCGTTACTCGAATAACATTGACACTCGGTTACTTGAAATTAGGCATAATTATAAAAAATTTACGGTCAAGAAAGTGGGCGTTATTGAACAAAAGGGCGTAACTATATAAAAAAGTACTGTTTCTCAGTTAATGTTGACACTAGGGTATGATTCGTTACAAGAATGGGCAAAATTGTTATGATAATCTCTAAAAAAGAAGAAATAAAAATTTTTAACAAAAAAAAAAACAACTTCAAAACCACTACAAATTTAAATATAATTTTAAATTACTTTTCACATTAACACTTGGTCAAATTTATTTATTTATTTATACATATTATTAAATTGGAAATCTCATTATTATAAATTTTTTCTATTTTGTATTATTATCATAAATATATTAATTTTTCCATGAATATAAAACTTTTAAAGTTAGCGCTTATATAATGAGACTTTTATAAAATAAACACTCCGGCTTTAAAGGTTTTATATTTATGGAAAACTTAATATATTTATGAGAATAATACAAAATAGAAAAAATTGTATAAAAAATAAGATTTCCAATTTAATAATATATATAAACAAATTATCAAATTTGACCAAGAATTATTGCAAAAAAATATTAAATTTTTTTTTTACTTTGTAGTGGTTTTGAAGTTGTTTTTTTTTTGTTAAAAGATTTTTTTATAAAATAAACAAAAAAACACAAAAATATTGCGCTTCTTCATGAGTTAAATAGAAGTGTCGACATTTTCGAATTTCGAAAAAAAAACAATTTTATGAAGTTCACATTTCGAATTTTTTAGCAACGACGTTTATTCATGTTCAACACTAATATTCTACATTTTGAAATGTAACAGTCTTGCACAAAAAAAAATCCATTTATTAACTTAAGTTCATCAAAACGGCCCACCCTAGTGTATACACACACATTCGATTATACACATTCACTGCAGTGATAATCACAATGTCTCAAAATGATAAATGCTTAAGTATTATTCAAGAAAAAGAACTTTGATTAATATGCATACATAAACTGTGTTCGTGTGTGACAAGTGAATACATGAGCTTGACCGACCGATTCATTGACCGACCAAAGCAAGGACATTCAAACTAAGGAAAATTTTAAATGTTCGTTACTTTTAAGGCTTTGGTTTTTAGATATTTTAATGGAATTCGTTTTTTTAAATGCTTTTGATTTATGCGACTTATTTCTAATTAGATAAAAGATACATTATTCATTCAACTTTATTAAAAAAAAAAAAAAAAAAAAAAAACACTCTACGACACCAACAAATATGTACGCTCGAAACTTAAAAGGAATCTAGTTTAATGATGAGGGCAATAAGTGAAAGTGAATGAACAGAAAAGTTTAAGTGAATGCAGCATTATCTGAGGTTTTGTTCTTCTTGATCCACTTTCTTAATTCCAAACAATTGAGAATAGTTTGTGCTTGGTGGATGGCAAAAGTTTGGCAATAAGTAAGAGATGGTGGCCTATTTGTTAGCTTAATGAAGTGTCGATTTTGTGTCAAGCTTTTAGACATTCAATTAGAATTAAACATTGTAATTGTCGCGCGAAATTCAAGTCAAGGCTGGATTAAGAGCTGCAGGATTAACTAAATTCATTCGTTTTGAATTTACATATTCTGCAGATGATGTTGTGTGGCATTAATTGGCTTTCCTCTTAAATCTGAATTATATAATACTTGCAGTTATTGAAATGGTTGCAAATATTAAAGTACATATATAATCTACATATACATTAGAGCAGTTGACTTTACAAAAATGTTAAAATACTTCGTGCATTTTCTGAAACTTCCATTCCTGATGAGAACAAAAATGCCTTAAGACAAAAAAAAATTTGAGCTCGAGATATTGCGAAAATCATTTAAAGATCATTTCGGAGCTATTTCCGACTTAAACCATTATGAATATTGTGTTCTCCAAACCGAAATACATACGGAATATATTTTGATGAAAAATCGTTTATAATAGTATAAGTTTGTTTAAGCTTTTTTTTTAAATATGCAGCTGATATTTTTTTGGCAGAGCTGTGAACATGCAATTTAACTCTTAAGCCAAAATTATCGTTTTCCACACACAATTTTTTTCTTATTTTCTTCCAGCGAAATTATGTTTGTAATTTTGTGTTTTTGTGCGGAGCTCAAGCTTTCTTAAACCATAACAAATTGCACATTTTTTGAACCATAACATTTTTCGTTAAATTTTTTAGTAAATATTTGTATATCTTATAATTTTAACTGAATTGAGTAATTGTTTTTAATCTCAAAAATACTTAAATATAAAAGGTTATAAAAGGTATATATAAATAATTTAAACAGAATTTGATCTTTTTTTTTTGCAAAACCAGCATCGAAACTTATAAAACATAGTTAAGTTAGATCAAAAACTTCTTCGTTATAGACAGGCTTTCAATATTTCGACATTTAAGGTTTTTGCATTATTAATATCGTAAGACTTTTACTTTTATTTTTACTAAAAAAAAACAAACGTAATCAAACTATTAAAAAAAAAATTAAAATGAAATAGAATTCTGGAGTCTTGTAAAAGAAAAGAGGTAAGGAATTACCCTCATGTGGTTGCTAAGTGTTGACAAAGCTGTAAGTTTTTGCTATACTCTTGTATAAGTCATTAATTATATGATTTATTATGACTTTTTTCGTTGAAAACATACAATATAATTTGTCTTTTTAAATCCAAAAACTCGCTATATTGTTTTTATGTACAAAACAAAAAGCAAACTTTGTGAAACTCTTACATTACTCATGTATATTATTATACTCCATTTTAAAGTAAAAAGTCATCGACTAATCTCTTGGGATTTCAATATTCGGATTTTTTATTTTTGGTAAACGAACCTGAACTACTTAGTATGTGTATACAACATACAAGTAGTGGAAAGCAACACACGAACTAGCTTAAGGTGCGTCAGAGCATCGCAGCAGTGAGATGCTTTATGAAAAAGATTTACCCAGTGGGCATTTTAGCTAGCGATACGCAAAAGAATGCATGCTAGTAGTGCTCTTATTGCCGTCAATATACCTTCCATGATCGCTGCATTGATGATTGCTTCTGTAAAGCCTACCTTTTGAAGGTTTGGAGTCTTTTCCTGTTATTTTATATAAAAAAATTTTTTAAAATTTTTTTAAAAATTATAAATGATCAGATCAATTAAAAAAAATCAAATCTTAAAGAAAAAACAAAAAAAAATTATGTTTTTTTTTGTCCGAGTTGGGACGCGAACCCAGGTCTCCGAAATCTAACACATTGCATATCACATTATATGAAAACTTTTATATGGAAAAATTCTAAGTCTTTTCTATTATTTTTGTATGAAGAAATTTACAAAAAAATTCCAAAAAAATTTTTAAATGGACAGAAAAATTTGTAAAAAAATGTAGATTTTAAAAAAAATACAAAAAAAAATTTTTTTTGGGCCGAGCTGGATTGCAAACCCACGCTCCCGAAAACTTACTTTCATTTGTAATGATGCAAAATAAGCTGAAATTTGTTAACAACTGAGGTGGACGAGTGGGTAAGGTGCCATACCGCCAGCTGAGAGGACGCTGGTTCAAATCTGGAATTTGTCGAAAGTTTTTTTTTATTTCAAGTTGATATTTATATTGCTTTACTTTCTAATGTACATTCTAAAGAAGGGCTTCTAGCAGGCTTATTTATAGTCGCGAGAGCGGAAGGCCTAGAAAATTTTCTCGTTTCATATAAAAAAGCTTATGGGCTTGGAAACGAGCACGGAAGGGCTAAGAAATCGATATGATGGCCTGCTAGAAGCGCTTCAAAGACCTGCTTTTGCCCACTGGGTACCTTCTGTTTGTCATCCATCCTGTTTGCGTGAATAGGATGTTACCAACACTTTTAACAAATCAGTCATACTCACGCACACACACAAAGAGGTGTTGTAAGCTATGTTGTCGAACACGCATTCTGTAGAACACCACATGATGGATGCATTTAATTTTTAAACTCTCAAGGTTGTCTTCACTTTCATGAGTTGCTGGTTGGTAAACAGCGACACATGCCTTATTATTGAAAATGATGAACTTTCTGCGTGAATATTTATATGGAGCATTGAAATACACTTACCGTTTTGCCAAAAGACAGCAAATAAAAAAGTACGCACATATAAGGTAAAAGGTTTTCCTTCACAATGCAGCTAAAACTTAAAAAAAACATGTTAATGCGTTTAAAATGCGTAACATTTTTAAAATGTATCTTTAATATATGTAAGGGAGAAGTTCATAAGTTCCGCCGCACAGTGGGCCCAAATGGACGTTTGCGTCTCAGAAATGATTTTTTCAAAATTATTTTTGCAGCCTGTATCATTATGAAAATAATCTAAGAAAAGGCCAAATTTTGTACTACAATGAAAATTTTATAGAAAAATTGACACGATTTAGTTATATGGCTTGCTAAAGTTTTCTCAAGACACATTCCTATATAAGCAGCGAAATGAAGAACAATTTTAATCGAATTTTTTCAACACTTTTTAAATTGATCTTACAAGTATTATATACCGTTGGAAAGCTTAATGTTTAAGCTTTTTGTAAAAATAAAAACAAGTAATGGTTTTATTTAATAAATTTAATAGTTTTTAGCAAACCTGTTTTTTACTTTTTTTTCATTTTTAAGGTTTAAATAGTTGCGCTGTTTTGCGCTGTTTTCTTTCATAGTGCATTTTGTTCCTTAGTGTATTGTTAGCTAGACAAAAAAAAAATAAGTTGCTCCAATTTTGCCATTTTTGAGAAATTTAAATTTTCATAACGTAGGTGCATGCAAAAAATATCACATAAACTTTATATTTTTATTCTTCTATTAAACTCTGTTGATGCAGTTGCAACTGATAGCTCCGTTAAAATCTGCTTGTTTCTCAAATACATGTTTGTCTAAAAGAAACCAATGGCGTAGGAATGCAGAAGGGTACCTTGCTGCTCTTTCTAACTCATCACATATTATAAACTTGTGTTTTAGGTTTTTACGGTAACTTTGTACAGTTCAACTATTTCTTTAATTTTTTTATGCACCCCATGCCTTTGTCCTGCATCGTATTATTCTATAACATATGTTTTCTGGTTTATATCAGAATTCTTCAATAAATACGATTTTTGTGTTGTTTTCCGTGATCATGGTTATATATGTTTAGTATGGAGTCTGCCCCATAATCTAACGCCCCACTTTTACCACATACAATGAAACACTTTACACAAAATACTTTACTTTTAATTTAAATTTTAGATTGAAGACTTCATTTTTAAGATTTAAAAAATTATAAAAATTTTTATCAAAGAATAATAAAAGAATAATCTTAACAAGCTTGCAATAATAAAAATAATGGATTTTGAAAAAAGGAGTTTGAATGATCTATTGAATATCATAGAAAATATACTTTAAATTTGGTTTCATTATTGCAAGAGACAAAAAAGTTACACAATTTTCAAACACAACATCGTATTTTTTGAACTTGAAAAAAATTAGTACTAATAAATAAAATGGATTTTGGAAAATGTAGTTCAAGTGATTTATTGAATATCAAATAAAATACATTCCAAATCGGGCGTTAATATTTCAAGGAACAAAAAAGCTACAGATTTTTTAAAGCCAAAATCGAAAATTGTTTTTTAAATTTAAAACAAAATGCTGGTAGGTACTAAAACCTAAAATGGATTTTGAAAAAAGTAGTTGAAATGATGCATTGGATATCATAGAAAATATATTTTAAATCTGGTTTTATTATTGCAAGGGACAAAAAAGTTACACAATTTTGAAACGCGTATGTTTCGAAACTTGAAAAAAATTAGTTCTAACAGCTGAAATGGATTTTGGAAAAAAGTAGTTCAAGTGATTTATGGAGAATCATATAAAATACATTTTAAATTGGGCGTAAATATTTCAAGAAACAAAAAAGTTACAGATTTTTGAGACGAAAAAGTTCATTCGGGACCACTATGCGCCAGTCCGTAGATTTGTCTAATATGATTTATAATTTTTATTATACTAGAGTACCAGATATTTTAATGGTGTTTGCAAAGTTACGATCCCTCAACACTTTCGGTGTGTTATGTTATGTTATGTTATGTTATGTTATGTTATGTTATGTTATGTTATGTTATGTTATGTTATGTTATGTTATGTTATGTTATGTTATGTTATGTTATGTTATGTTATGTTATGTTATGTTATGTTATGTTATGTTATGTTATGTTATGTTATGTTATGTTATGTTATGTTATGTTATGTTATGTTATGTTATGTTATGTTATGTTATGTTATGTTATGTTATGTTATGTTATGTTATGTTATGTTATGTTATGTTATGTTATGTTATGTTATGTTATGTTATGTTATGTTATGTTATGTTATGTTATGTTATGTTATGTTATGTTATGTTATGTTATGTTATGTTATGTTATGTTATGTTATGTTATGTTATGTTATGTTATGTTATGTTATGTTATGTTATGTTATGTTATGTTATGTTATGTTATGTTATGTTATGTTATGTTATGTTATGTTATGTTATGTTATGTTATGTTATGTTATGTTATGTTATGTTATGTTATGTTATGTTATGTTATGTTATGTTATGTTATGTTATGTTATGTTATGTTATGTTATGTTATGTTATGTTATGTTATGTTATGTTATGTTATGTTATGTTATGTTATGTTATGTTATGTTATGTTATGTTATGTTATGTTATGTTATGTTATGTTATGTTATGTTATGTTATGTTATGTTATGTTATGTTATGTTATGTTATGTTATGTTATGTTATGTTATGTTATGTTATGTTATGTTATGTTATGTTATGTTATGTTATGTTATGTTATGTTATGTTATGTTATGTTATGTTATGTTATGTTATGTTATGTTATGTTATGTTATGTTATGTTATGTTATGTTATGTTATGTTATGTTATGTTATGTTATGTTATGTTATGTTATGTTATGTTATGTTATGTTATGTTATGTTATGTTATGTTATGTTATGTTATGTTATGTTATGTTATGTTATGTTATGTTATGTTATGTTATGTTATGTTATGTTATGTTATGTTATGTTATGTTATGTTATGTTATGTTATGTTATGTTATGTTATGTTATGTTATGTTATGTTATGTTATGTTATGTTATGTTATGTTATGTTATGTTATGTTATGTTATGTTATGTTATGTTATGTTATGTTATGTTATGTTATGTTATATTAAGTTATGTTATGAAATGTTATTCTTGCGCTCAAAGAAATATTCTTGGTAAAAGTGATACATAACTTTTGTTAATCCCTAACAAAACCAAATTGTCCAATCAGTTCAATTTTATCAATAATGCATTATTTTTTCGTCGATTCAAAAGAAAATTTATCCATTTGATTAAAAATAGCAACAAATTCAATGCGTTGTTTTGAGGAAATTGTTTTACTAGCTTGAAATATAAATTTGTTAACTTGATTTAAGCTTATTCACGCTGACAGACTCGTCAATCAGTCGGAATAAAATTTCATCATTTTAATAAATAATTTTAACAAACTACATTGTTGGCTTGATAAATAGATTTGTTATACTGAAGATATAATTAATGTTATTGATAATCGATCGAGTCAAATAAACAAAATTTCCATTTCATAATGATAAAATGGATTATCAGTTTCAAAAAACCTTTTATCATAACAACAGAAATAAATGCTTGGTATTTTGGTGGCGTCATTTGCCTTTTTAGATCAAGTACAAAATAAAGTAAAGGAGATAAAATTCGGGAAATCTTCAAAGTCCAGTGCAATTTTTTAAGTGTGTGGAGGCTAATTATCTTAAATATGATCTTGTGTAATAAACTTTTCTTGTTTTCAAGTGCACCAATTTTGCCGCAATGCAACTTCGACATATGAAGAACTTCTTCATTTTTGGCTGAGTTTCTTAATGCATTTATCATTAGCGGTGACTACAAATGGAGTTATTTTCCAACGAATTCGGCAGGAGTTTTGGTTATTTATTTATTTGCATTACATTGTTATTTATTTCCATTATTTGTTAAGATTATCCGTGCAATTCGTTATTAGTGTTGTTCACACTATAACAATTCACAATGTGAGCAGCAATGTTAACAAACTGTGATTTATAATAATGTAAACAGCGCTAATAACGAATAGCATGGATAATATCAACCTTTGTGAATTCCAGAATTATATTTATAACTAATGTGCTTACTATAATATGTCAAATGTAATATGTTTATTTTATATAAAATGTAATAAAATATTTTTATCAGAACAACAAAACATTTTTGTATTAAATTTAGTATTAGAAAGCATATGTTTTCAACAGAAAAGCCTTTTTCTATTCAACAAACCATTTTTTCATGTTGGTATATTCTGTATTCATACTGACAGATTGTTTTATCAAATCAACAATTAAAACGCGATATTCGTGATAAAGGCTTATATCAAATTGAAGCATTCATTTATCAAATAAACAAAATAAAATTTTGTCAATATGATTTCAACTTATTTCCTTAAATCCAATTGAGAAAAGCTTTTGTTGACTGTATATTGACAAACTATTTATCAAATAAGCCTAGGAATTAGTCAATATGAACAAATATTTCTTTGAGTGTGTGTAATTGAATGCATTTAATGTAATTTTAATGTTGTTTAAGTGTTATTGGATTGTTATAAGATTGTTTTGGAATATTATTAAAATATTATTGAAGTGTAATTGGAGTATTTTTGCAATGCTATTAGATGTATTTAATATAATTTTTTTTCTTTAAATCTTCGGAAAATAAGTAAAAAGTTTTCCTGTAAAAAATAAATTGTTTTAAAAAATAAGTTAAAAATGTAACATTTCGATATAAATATTTTATATTTTTTTAATTTAAATGAATATGGCTTTATACAACGTGTGTATTATTATTTCATTTTCGGATATTAGTCTTGATATTCCGAGATCGACCGATTTCACTAATTTCTTCAGAGTATTTACATACGGTTTTGAAAAATTAAATACTTTAGTAAATAATTTCACTGTGCCACCCAATTTTATTGCTTTAAAATCTTTTATTGCGGAAATAAAGCTGATTATTTGTTTCGGTTATATGGGAGAGGGGCGTGTTAGTATTCAGATTAGAAAAACATTTTTGCACGAGTTGTTAGTTACCTTATTGTAAATTTTGTTTTCACTAATTCACTTATTTCACAAGAAATTTCATTATTCTGCGGCAATCCTTCTATTTTTTTTTTGTGGCTTAAAGGGAGCCACGACACTGTGGGGCGTTGACCGACGCATTATATCGGCCCCATGCTATGGAGCACCGTAGAATTAAGCCAACACGGCACGGGTCTACGCACAACCCAAAAGGATTACTATAAATGTATTTACAAATGTACTATCTCGGAATTAACTTCGTCTTTTAAATGGCTGCTTTTTAACAGAGGAAGCTAATTTTTCCCCCCTTCTTATCTAAACAACGTAAAGCTCCTTGATTTCTTGAAGTTGATACTATGTATAAAAACTTTACTATAAAAACAGAATCATAAGTTTTGCATGGTTTTGTCTATCACCTTAATTTTGCATACGCACACTAAAAACTTGGTTGATGTTAAATTTGTTTATGATATGCAGTTTGAATAATATCCGTTGTTAACATTGCTTATATAATCGCTACGATAAAAGTTTGCTACACTTATTCACTTGGAAATGTGTTGACAGCATTTCGAAAGGGAGAAAACTGCTTCTATAGATTAAATGCTTGTGGAAATCCGAAGCCAGAGACATTTAAGAAGTAATAAAGCCGTTAAAACTTTTCACTTCTTGTCTAGAAAAAGTTTTACACCATTCCATATTGATTTATTTAACCACAGCATAGCTATGAGTGTATATGTTCTTTTTTTTAAATCATAAGATTTAAATTTAAGTAGAAAGTAACATGTGTCCCTTGTTGCAGGCAGTTTAAAATCATAACGTATGATTAAAGTAAAGAACACATATTCAAATATATACGGATGTGGTGAGCGGATGTGATGCATTACCATTTTGCTTTTATTTTGTACTGGTTGTGTTACCGGTTTCCGCCGTGTAGTTATGCTTCTTTGCGAATATATTGTGGCATTGAGATTGTTTGCTGTGGGTCGAGCTCAGTTTTAAATTCGTTTCTTGCACCAGTTAACAAGAGCCTCGTTAATTAAATTATACGACCAAATAACATTCACTTTCGTACACATTTACACATACACATACACACATACAATGTAAGAACAAACACATTGGAAAGTCGAATGAAAGGTATTTCATGCGGTTGAAATGCACGTTGTTTTGGTGCAAAGTCCAACATATGTACATATACATATGTATGTATGTTGGTATGTAATCAGCAATCACGTAATTGGATTTAAAAATTTAAACGACTTCGTTCCCAAACATAAATAAATAACTTGCAAGGTCCACCACGGATACCAATAATGCCAGGTTATAGACTAGCGATTCAGATGCTGGGATTAGCCTAATTGTGTTGAATGGCTGCGATAAACACTGCTTGTCGGATCTTTGAAAAGATTTATGCGACTACTAAATAATCATCTGGCAACGCCAACGTGTTGCCGTTACGCATTGTTTTGAAGTCACGTTTAATGAGCATAAAGTTAACAATTTTTTTTTATTGCCAATTCGCAGGTACACAATCAATTTAAATCATGTTGAGCAGAAATAAATTTTTCTGAGTTTTTAGAACTTTTGATTCGTGACCAAAAAAGCATATGAAAGAAACCATCGGAGTTATTTTCTATAACGAAACCAATTATTTATATCGTTTTAATAAAGTCATTAAAGTTTAAAGTTAATTTGCTTTTTTTTATACATAACAATCAGTTGATTTTTGATTGCCGGTGCGTGTGACTAGGACTCATTCTAAGCTGAGCTAGCTACAAATTCGAAAGATAACTAAGATTTATTACATGCTCAGGATAACATTGTTTGCACTGAACTTTATCACAACTGAATTTTTTAATTTTTTTCTATTAAATTTTCCGCAAGTTGTTATGTGGTCATCGGTGTGGAGAGCAGCCACGAGCTACAAACTCTGCCAAACAAACTTTACATAAGCAACAGAATCCTTGGGGATTATCTTCAAATTTAATAAAAGAATGAGAGAAACCCAAAACACTCCAACATGCACAATACTCACATATACTCACTTTCACAAAATGTATAAAAGTTGTTCGGAAATATTAATGTATGTGTTTGTGTATTCTTTGTGCTTTGTTGTACATGTTTTATTTTTTTGTGTTTCTTCCAAAAGAAAACACACACACACACACACACACACACTCGAAAAGGTCATGAAATGACCTATATAACTTACTGTGTACACTAAGTGAGAAAATCTTTGGAATTAAAATGTTTTTTAAATTTTTTTTAGATATGCATAAATTTAAACATAAGCATTACATTGTTGAGACTTTAAACTACTCTGAGGCCGCCATTGTTCTAATGGGAATTAAAATATTTATAAATTTGCCAAGCGGCAAACTTTTGAGAATTAAAATACAATTCTCAAATTGTACTTAAAATATTCCGGGTTTGAAGTTAGCGGCTAAAAACCTTGGACTAAATTTTAAACATTTTTGGATTACATATAGGACAACACCAAAAAAAAAAGATTACTTTTTAAACCAAGAAAAAGTTTAAAATTTTCTTATCCAAAAAAGATTAGTGTTTTTAAAAAAAGCAATATAAATATCAACTTAAAATAAAAAACACTTTTCTGACCAGTTCATGATTTGAACACACGTCCTCTGATGTGCTGGTCCAACACATTATGCACTCGTCCATCTCAGTAGTTAAAACGGTTTCGCTAATTTTGCATAATTACAAAAGCCAGTAAGCTTGCAGTAATCAAGCAAGCGAGCAAAAACGTGGATTCGAGACCCAGCTAAATTAAACTAAAATACAAAAATTTCTGACCGGTTCGTGATTTGAAAACGCGTTCTCTGATGTGCTGGTCCAACAGCTAACCTACGCTTCCAACTTAGTTGCTGATAAGGTTTCGCTGATTTTTCATTATAACGAATGCAAGTAAGTTCTTTTGAGGAGCGTGGGTTTGAGACTCAGCTAAATTAAACTAAAGTAGGGATTAAAAAATAGTACTTTTTGAATTAAAAATTCCTTTAAACCAAAGTTTGGATTAAAAAGTAGTCCAACATTTTTAACCGTTTATAGTAAAATCTAGATCACTCCGTGATTATCTACTATATGCATGGGATTTACAGTTATTTTAACTTAATAGTTAGTGTCAATCTCTCTTAAAAATTGTTTTTAGCCTGGGTTTAGAGTTCAGGGAGTTGGCATATTTGTATGGAATATTTCTTTAAATAAGAATATCGATCGTATGGATAATCTTTTTACAATACCTACAAGAGCTTAGCTAGCGTTTATTAGTAATATTTTTAAAATAATTTGCAAAAATAGATAAAAGAGTATTAATGCACACCGATAAAAACAAAAACGTATAGAAAACAATAGTATTCTGTAATTATAGAATTCATTAGAATTTTTGTTGTTACAACAATAAACTTCTTATGATAATGGGTTAACAGCCAAATGAATAGTAAAAGTGAAAAGTCCAAAAAATGTTTATTTTACTATAGAAAACAAACTAAAATAGCAAAAAAATGTTTTTTTTTTTATTTTTTGTTTATTTTTTTTTTTTTTTTTGAGAAAACATATTAAAAAAAAAGATGAGAAACAAATGGAATTGACCTGCTTAACAATTGCCAATTAACAAAAAAATTCACTATTGCTTAACAACAAAGAAAATTTTAAAAGTTTAAAATATTTTGCTGTACTCATACGAGTACAGTGGCGCTTAATGGGTTAAGTAAAATATTGTTGATTTTCAAATTTAAGTTTAGTAAAAGTAACAATGAAATTATTCCTTGTACAGTGAAGCATTTGTTCCTTTATTATTTTTTTATTTATAGTTTTTTCTAAATGACCTTGTTATTTATTATGTTGATTTTATATGATTTAAATACAAATTCTAAATGTTTAATAGTTTAAATCATACTTGATTTTAAATAAAAATTCTAAGTGTTTGATATTTTGATAGGGAAAAAAACTGAGAAATTGACACTTCAAATCTCATCGACTCTGTGGTGCAGTGCGCTAGTGCGCGCTTGCACGGGTATCACAAAGATTTCTGATGAAGCCTTTAGCACGGCCAAAATTGCAATAAAATCAGCTAGTGATTTTTTTCTTTTCATATCGAAAAAACGTTGTTGTTGTTGTTGTTTCTTTGGAAAGATTCGTTAGAACAATTAATTTTCCTAACTTTGACCTTAAGGTCAATAAACGATTTTAAACTATCAAACAACTAGAATTTGTATTTAAAATTAAGTATTGTAATTAAGTATGTATTAAATTAAGATTTAAACTATCAAACATGTAGAATTTGTATTTATATCACATAAAATCAACATTTTTTATTTATTTATTTTTACCAAAAATAAAAAAACTCAATTCACGATATTTGAGAAAAAAATATATTAAATTGTAATTAATGAAATTAAAAGTGGGATTTGAAGTGAATAACTTACTTGGCTTTCAATATTACTTTACTTATATCATATTTTGCAAGTGAGTAATTTTTGTGCTTTTATTTTGTAAACAAGTCCTTTGGAAAAAACATAAATATATTATAGAGAGACATGCGAGAGACGCAGTGGGGATTTTGGGGGTTACAGCCCTCCCCAGAAATGTAAGAACTTTAATGAGCTTCGAGAGAAACACTCTGCACAACATGGTAGCCGTTGTGTCTTCATGGTCACGACAAAGATCTTTCGATGACATTCCGCATTGGAAAAAAAATTAGAAGAATCAGTTTAAAACATTTATTGTGAAAAGACTATAATATATAGACATTGAACGGGAAATATATAGACTTCCGCATTGGAAAGAATTAAGAGAAAGACTTAAATTTTTTTTAAGTACACTGAGGGAATATGTATTAAAAATTAATGGAACTGTGTTTACGTTAAATAAATCTGCTTTTGAAATAAAGCTTGTAAAAATTTCAGTTAACTTAAACTCAAATGTTTGTATACTGAGAAAAAAAACATACTTTATAATTAAACAAAAAAACTTTAAAATAGAAATTTAACTCATTTGCGTTTCTACGAAACAAAATTTAAAACAAGCGTGTTTAATTTTCAAATATAAGCTCATGTCCTTTTTTTATAATTTTTTCTTATTATTTTCTTCTAATAACAAAAAATACGTCACTATCAGAGATTGAATTACAAAATTATGTGCCGTAGAATCATTAAATTTATCATTGAAAAAAATGGCGGTTTAATTTATTTGTTTTAAATTTAATAACAATATTTTTAAATTATGTTTTAAGATATTTGTTTCAAATATAACAGTTTTTGCGTTAAATTTTTTGTTTAAATAAATGTGTTTAAACTTAAAATTTTTACATTGCAAGTATATTAAAAAAAATTGTTTTGAAAACAAAAACTTTTGTTTTAAATTAAACTTTAAAAACATTTGTGTTTAGCTTAAATGAAATTGTTTCAAGCTCTATTTTCAAAACATATTCGTTTAATATGAACACAATTATGTTCTTTATGTTCACAATTTTAACACATATTTCCCACAGTGTACAGTTCAATTAAAAACAAAAGTTTTTTTCAAAACAATGTTTTTGAATATGCTTTTATAGTAAACATTTACAGATTAAAAACGTTTGTTAAAAATAATTTTAAAACAAAAACTTTGGTATTGAAAATAAATATTTTAAAACTTAGTTTTAAAATATCATTCTTAAATAAAAAAACAATAAAATAAACCGACATTTTTTCGATTCCATTTTTTTTTATTTTTTAAATTCATAATTAGTGACCCCGAAACCCCTCGAATACCATATTTTAACTCCATTCGATGAAGTTTGGGTTTATTGCAGCTTAAAATATTTAAATATTTTGAACATTAAAGTAAAAAATTGGTTTTTATTTCATCTAATGTTAATTATTTGTAAAACCAATTTAAAAAATATTTTCACACTAAGAAAATGTTCATATTTGTAAAACCAATTTAAAAAATATCAAATGTAAAATCGGGGTTTTTCTTAGCTTAGTCTCAATTATCTGGCAATAATTGTCAAAGATTCTACTTTACATAATTTTTCAATTCAAACTCAGATGGCGAGGTATTTTTTGTTATTGTAAAGAACTGATAAGAGAAAGTTATAAAATAAATAAACGAGTTTTTGGTTAAAAATTTTTGTAAAAACGTAAAGCGTTAAATTTATATTTTAAAAATTTTTGTTTAATTTTAAAGTATGTTTTAATTCTCAGTGCAAATAATATAAAAAAATATTCCAAAATAAATTTTTTGTGTGTTTTTAAATGCTTGCCTTTTGTTTTTATCTTCTCGATAAGTGGCACAAAAAAGCAGTCCTTTTCAGCCGGCGTAAATATATTTTGGTCCCGATTTATCGAAAAAAATTCAAAGTGCATTTTAATAAGGATACTTGTAGCTGCAACCTTTACTAGAAGTATTAAGTTTGATCCGATAGGAAAAATTTAGCACGACTTTTTAAAAAATGCTGTAATTTTCAACGCTTTTAATCCCTGTAGCGGGGGAAAATTGTAACCAAATCTTATAATGCTAGTTAAGGTTGTCGTAATCTTATTAATATGCACTTTGATTTATTTTTCCGATAAATTGAGACCAAAATATCTTGACACCGGCTGAAAAGGACTACTTGTATTTTGTAAAAATGTACTTAAAAATTTTTATTTTATTTACGTAAATAATTTTAAGTCTTTTTGTATTGTAGTTTTTTTACAATAAATATAAAAGCTAGTTGAAATCTTTGAAAACGTTTTTACGCCATAACTGTAGCATCTCACAATTCCCTTTCAAGTGAGCTAATAGACACACCTAATCATAAACTGTTCGATCACCGAATTATTAGAGTTTGTTCAGGTAAAAGTCTCAATGTGTACATAGGTGTCGTTTACATTCCTCCCGGCTCAAGTGAAACAACATACAACGAGCTATGTGAAACACTGACCACCTTTACCTCCTCCCTAAAAGAGGAAGATAAAGTAGTTATTCTTGGTGACTTCAATCGCCCAAATATATCTTTTGTCACCGACGAAAACGACAACTTTCTTCTTCCTGTAAATCTTTATAATGCCATAGACTTCAACTTACTTAGCACCTTTTATGTCAGTGACTTGCAGCAAGTCTCTTCTGTACAAAATCAGAATGGCAGATGGTTGGACCTAATTTTTACTAACTCGTATGAAGAAGTGAAAGT
The DNA here is from genome assembly GCA_963920525.1 of Dichetophora obliterata. Lineage (NCBI taxonomy): Eukaryota > Metazoa > Arthropoda > Insecta > Diptera > Sciomyzidae > Dichetophora > Dichetophora obliterata. The sequence goes on along the minus strand of OY986435.1, from coordinate 36,618,962 downwards.
TAGTCCATGCATGGGAGCAGAAAATTTATTAATCAACACTGCTCATCATACAGCCTTAAAAGTTGTTTTCTCTGCTAATGACATCAACTTTACCCAGTCTTATAATAACACCATTGCGTACGATTACCTCAACGCCGATTATGAAAGAATAAAATGTTATCTTAGTTCTCTAAATTGGAATCACATTCTATTCAATTTAGATTTAGACAGTGCTGTCTCTATATTTTATCAGCACATTTTTACCGCTATCGAAAGTTATGTGCCAATAATAAAGAAAAAGAATAAGCTCACAGAACCATGGCTAGACAACAATCTCAGACTTTTGAGGAATCAAAGAAATAAAATCTACAAACTTCTCAAAAATACTGATAATATAAGCGATGAACTGAAGCTTAGATATGACGAGCTATCAAGAGAGTTCTCTATCAAGTCAGAAGAAGCGTACAAGTTGTACACGAACATCATCGGAGAAAAAATTGTCCAAGAGCCGAGAAAATTCTTTGACTTTGTTAACATGAAGCGCAAATCTAGCGGCTATCCATCGTCTATGTTTAAAGGTAATGTCACTTCGTCCAATTCTCTTGAAATAAGCAACTTGTATGCCGATCACTTTAAGGAGGTCTTTTGTCTTCCTACCACCTTATCTGAAACTTCTCCTAGCTCAACTATTATAGTTGATAGTTTATATTTAACCCAGGAAGAGATTTCTAATGCAATAAAAGAACTGGATATATTAAAGGGACCAGGACCAGACTTAATACCTACAAGCTTTTTGGTGCGATGTTTAGACCAACTGCTATTGCCATTACACATAATCTTTAACGAATCACTGGTTTGTGGGACATTTCCTTCATATTGGAAATCATCCCATCTTACGCCAATTTACAAGAATGGTGATAAAAGATCAGTTGAAAATTATAGAGGCATAGCAATCTTGTCAGCCATTCCAAAACTTTTTGAAAAACTTATTTGTGAAAAGCTAACAAGTTTCATTAACCCACGTCTAAATGAGCAGCAACACGGGTTCCGAAAAGGGCGATCTACCACCACTAATCTCATGATTATGGTATCAGATGTTTTAGTCAAAATGGAAAAAGGGCACCAAATAGATGCTGTTTATACTGATTTCAGTAAAGCTTTTGATCGAGTTGATCACAACATTCTTATATATAAGTTAGAAAAGTTTGGTGTTGCAGGGTCCATACTAAGTTGGCTAAAATCATATTTAAACGGCAGATCCCAGTTTGTTAAATTCCAGGGAGTTCTATCGAAAAAAATTGCAGTCTCCTCGGGAGTTCCGCAAGGTAGTCATCTTGGTCCTCTTCTTTTCAACATATTCATATCCGATCTGTCAGAAGTTCTAAACGATATCCCACATCTTATGTATGCAGATGATTTAAAAATGTACTATTCAATTCAATCAGATGTAGATGTAAATTTTTTGCAATCAAAATTGTTGTCTCTTGAGCAATGGTGTTTTCAAAATAAACTACATCTTAATGTCAATAAATGCAATGTTATTAGCTTTTCTCGTAAAAACAACGTAACATTACATACCTACCACCTCAATAGTACCGAACTAAAAAGGATCAACCATATAGTGGATCTTGGAGTTGTCTTAGATTGCAAGATGCGCTTTAATCTGCACTATGATAAAATTGTGTCCAGGGCCAGCAAACAGCTCGGTTTTATAAAAAGACGTGCAAATGAATTCAAGAATATATGGGTCACTACCTCCTTGTACCGTGCATTAGTGCGCCCAATACTTGAATATGCATGCATAATTTGGAATCCATCTTTCGATTCCCATAGAGAAAGAATTGAGTCTATTCAAAAGCAGTTCTTACTATACGCGCTTAGAGATATGTACAACCCCCATGATTATTGTAGCCTTCCATCATATGAACATAGACTCTGCCTTTTAAATTTGATCAACACTATCAACAAGAAGATCGTTATTGGGCTCATGCTTCACATTTGATGTAATTAATGGTGCTATTCACAGCGAATATATTTCTAATATGATTTCCTTTAACGATCCAATTAGGCGCACTAGGCATACTCGATTGTTAACTGAATATCAGCACCAAACTACATATGCAAATAATGAACCCATCAATCGTTGTTGCAGAGAATTTAATAATATCTCTATATACTACTCACCTTCTATGCCCAAATCCTCTTTCAAGCAAACCCTATATAAATCACTCAGTAATCAGAATTAACCCAGGCCTCAGATAAACTACATACATGTATGGATTTATATGTATAAGCATTTAGTTTAATAAATCAAAATTCTTTAACATCCCTCCTTATAGTCTTTAAGAATAATATATATACATCGTACACTCAGGGAAATATTGAATTTTGTACACGGCTGCCATGAAAAAGATGAGGCTGTAGTAGCCATTCTAGAGTTATAATATTGGGGGTTGGAATTAGTTTTAAAGGTTTTCTAAGAGATGGCGTAACTATCAATAGATCGCATCGGGCACACCTGTGACTATATTCATTTCAAAGCACATTGTCTAAGCTTCATTTTTCAGTATGTGTCATTCCACTGAATTTTAAACAACATATTTTTTTTTCTCTGTGAACATGTCGACTTTCGTTCCAACAAAACGCAATTTGCGGGAAGGTTTACTTTTGTGCTTCCATTTGAAGAAAAAAGCGGTTGAAGCACAACGCACGCTTACTGAGGCTTACGGGGACTATGCTCCATCGATTTCTACTTGTGAGTACTGGTTCCGTCGGTTTAAAAGTGGTGATTTTGATACGGAAGACAAAGAGCGTCCGGGCCAGCCGAAAAAGTTTGAAGATGAGGAATTGGAGGCTTTGCTCGATGAAGACCCGTGTCAAACCCTTCAAGAATTGTCAGAATCATTGGGAGTCAACTTATCAACGGTCGGCAAACGCTTGAAGGCCATGGGAATGATTCAAAGCAAGGAAATTGGGTGCCGTACCAGTTGAAGCCGAGAGACGTTGAACGGCGATTTTGCATGTGCTTCAACTGCTTCAACGGCATAAAAGGAAGAGTTTTTTGCATCGTATTGTCACTTGCGATGAAAAGTGGATCCATTACGATAATCCTAAGCGAAAAAAATCGTGGGGACCACCCGGCCATGCATCAACATCGAGGGCCAAGCCGAATATTCATGGCGCCAAGCTTATGCTGTGTATTTGGTGGGATCAGAAGGGTGTCGTGTACTATGAGCTGCTAAAACCTAACGAAACCACCACTGGGGAACGCTACCAACAACAATTGATGCAATTGAGCCGAGCATTAAAGGTTAAACGGCCGGAATATGCCAAAAGACACGACAAAGTGGTTTTTCAACATGACAACGCACGGCCACATGTTGCAAGAACCGTCAAGGAAACGTTGGAGGCGCTGAATTGAGATGTGCTACCCCACCCGCCTTATAGCCCAGACATAGCCCCTTCCGACTACCACCTATTCAGATCGATGACGCATGGCTTGGCTGAGCAGCGCTTCACTTCTTACGAGGATACCAAAAAATGGGTCGATTCGTGGATTGCCTCAAAAGACGAATCGTTCTTCCGGCGCGGAATCCATATGCTACCAGAAAGATGGGAAAATGTTGTAGCTAACGATGGACAATACTTTGAATAATATACATTGTACCGTTGTTTCTAAATAAATGCTCTAAAACCGAAAAAAAACCTTTAAAATTAATTCCAACCCCCATATATGAAATGAAGTCACCTTAGCTGAAAGTTTATTGCAAGCACTTTATGTAAGCTCTCATAGCCCTAATTGAATCTGCAATAATCATAAAAAAAACAAAAATTATGTTGAGCGTCTTTTGAAAATAAGAGCTGTGGTTACAGTTGTGATACATTGGCCGCATTCTAGCCGAAAAAGTGCTCAAGAACTGTTCCACAACTTTCGGGCTGAATGGTATGCTCTCACAGAACATGTTCCTTGAGATGTCACAATTTATATAGCGAAAATATTTTATGCTACTTCGCTACTTGAGCACTTTTTCGGCTAGAATGCGGCCATTCAGTATTGTGGCTACTGCAACCAACTTTTAAATATTGCGTGTAGAGAAACTCTAATACGGCTATTGTAGCCTCAATACGGTTTTCACGCTTTTACTGAAGATACTAGAACCACAAAAGACAAATTTCTCCATTTTAGTTTTGGCTTTGCAGCGTGCTTGTTGGCAAATATTAAAAAAAATTGCTTTTGAAGTTAATCGGTATTTACTTTGATAATCGCTTTACTTTGATAATAAATATTATGCCTATTGTATTAAAAAAGGCATGGACTATTTTACAATTCCATTGTCTAGGACTATTTGTAAGCATGTTTCAGATGCATGCTAATGATTTGTCGTTTATAATATGCGATTTTTAAAGTTCCATAAAAAAAAAATTTAAAAAATAGTTTGTAAAGTTCTATGAACAATTAAAATTTTATATTTATTTGATCAAAAAAGTAATATTTTTCAAATGATTTGAAATAAAAATTTAAAAAATATTTAAAAATAACACTTTTATTTTGCAAACGGCATTAAGAAATTGGTGATAACCTTAAAAGCGCAGAGGTAAGTAGCTTAAATAGAAAAAGTTCTGACAACCTCAACATAAGGATTTATGGCTATCAAAACCGAATTCCTCTCATCATTGCAAAAGGCGCTGTTATGACCCCTCCACAATTTGACTGTTAAAACCGAATTCCTCTCACCATCGCAAAAGGCGCTGTTATGACCCCTCCACATTTCGGCTGTCAAAACCGAATTGCTCTCACCATCGTAAAAGGCGCTGTTATGACCACTCCACAATTTGGCTGCCAAAACTGAATTCTTCTCACCATCGCAAAAGACGATGTTATGACCTCTCCACAATTTGGCTATCAATACCGAATGCCTCTCACCATTAAAAGTTCTTACAACTTTCTGTGAGGTTGTCAAAACCGGGAGAACATCTCTTAAACAGGAATCTAACAGCCCTTATGAAAGTTGTCAGAGCCTCGCATATTAAATTTTTTGAGAACCGTAATATTACGGCTAGAAGAAGCGAAGTTTTGATAGCATCGCCAGTTCTGTGAGTGTATCTTAAGTGTGTATATAGTCTCTCTTGTTTTCCTCCTCTTTTCTTAGTTTTGACATGGTTTTTGAAATCATGTCAATTCGGTGGGCGGAGTATGCCCACTAAGAGCACCAAATAAAAAATAAAATAAAAACAAGGAAAGGGGAGAAGAAAAATAAAAAACTTAGTAATCTAAACTTAGTAATAAGTAAACAAAACCTGTTAGAATAAGTTAGAATAAGTAAATTGCATTGCCTTGTTTGGCCAATAAATAAATAAATAAACTTCTGAACCCTTAAATAACACACTTTCATTTCATATCTTTGGAAAGGTTAAAAAAAAAACGTTAAAAAAAAATGAAAATAATGAAAATGAAAAAAAAAATTATAGCGCCTGTAGATGCCATGGTATTAAACTTTGAAATTAATAATGGGTCGTGTAACTGCAATTTTTTAAAAAGTTTAATAATTTTCCCTCAAAATAAAATTTCCAACAATATCCTATTTTCTTAAATTTATTTAAATCGCATTTAAATTGACTGAGCTACGTTGTCTCAAAATAGATCCTATTCACATGGCATTCACATGGCTTTGGATCCGCGAAAAAAATTTCAAAACCTTAAACTCCGGATTTTCAGCTGTGGGCTCAGCGTTAATCCTAATAAGACTGAGTTAGTAGTTTTCACAAGAAAACACAATGTACCTCAAATTAGCCCTCCAAAACTGGGAAATACAAGTCTTATCTTCTCAGATCAAGCAAAATACCTGGGCCTTATACTAGATAGGAAACTAAACTGGAAGCCCAATCTGCTCGAAAGAGCCAAAAAAGCGAACATTGCCCTATACTCTTGCAAAAAGGCGGTGGGTAGCAAATGGGGTTTACAGCCAAGTGTTACTCACTGGCTTTATACAGCAGTTGTAAGGCCAATATTGCTATATGGTGCTATTGTCTGGTGGCATGCACTCGAAAAACAGACTCACCATAACCTTCTCCGTAAAGTTCAAAGATCAGCTGAACTGTGCATTAGCGGAGCCCTAAGAACCACTCCGACAGACGCATTAGACACAATGCTCCATCTTACACCACTTGATATCCTAGCTAAACAGATGGCCGCTAATACAGCCATTCGCCTAGTAGCCACCTCCCAGTGGAAAGAAGGTACACTAGGACATTCTTGTATCAGAAAATTTCTCCCTCCTTTACCTAGGTCCATTGACTACATCACACAAAAACTACTCTTTGAGAGGAAGTTCGATGTATCCATTCCCTCTCGAGAAGAGTGGGAACAAGAAAACCGTTCACCTCACAATGTCATTGAGATCTTTACGGATGGATCAAAACTAGATGGCAAAGTAGGTGGAGGAGTCTACTCAGAAACATTAAGCATCAATATAGCCTTCAGGCTCCCTGACCATTGCAGTGTATTTCAAGCTGAAATCGCTGCTATACATGAAGCGTTAACTTGGCTTCAGAAAAATGATATATCTTCCATGGATATTAGAGGTGTTCTTATTTGTATGGCGAAATTTCAAAGTGTTCTGAATTCATTTCGCCGGGCAGATTTTTGTTCCTTTATATTAAAAAATGATATAACTTAAATATTGAACGAATCCGATAACTTTTAGTGGACCCGGAAACGACTTCAATATGCCTCTGTGCGAATAAATAAAACAACATGGGCAATTTTGAAAATTTTTTTCTAAATATTTTTTTTATAATTTTGGTAAACATAAAAAAATCAAAATGAAGTAGGGAATAGTTTTCTGGATATATACACCTTGATATTATGGATGTATTATTAGATCCGATTTTTTATACGATGGATATTTGTGTCTATATGCCTCAACAACCTGGAGCAGCAGTTGTTTTTCCTCTTCATCATTTGTTAATATTCTATTAAAATCTTGAATGAATTTAACTCCTCTCTCTGCTGTATCATTTACAACAAATAATTCCTTACAGAATGTCCAGCCTTCCTCAAATTCAAACGACGTTTCCCAAGTTGAAGGATCAAACTCTAGAAATTCCAGGGATAAATTAAATCGACTGAAGAAACACTTTGTTTTCTCTGATACAAAATCACTTATGGAGTATCTTTCGAAGTCTTTTAAGTTGAAATAGGATCGCCCATTTTTTAATTTCACCGTTGGTTCTTTTAATTTAAGTTTTTCAACCATGTTACGTTTTTCTTCAAAAGATATATTTGAATCAAAAAAGGCTAGAGCTATTGTTTCCTCAGAAATATACCATAAATGGTGGCTAAATTTTTTAAGTATTACTGCTGAGATTTCTGTGCTGGTTTCAGAATACTTTATAGCACCTTGAATGAAGGTCAAATCTTGAAGCGCTGCGTCTATGGCATTCGTACATCTGAACCAGGCTTTAATATAAAGTTTTACTAGAAAAATACATATATCACGTAATCCATTTGATTCATTTTTCGTAAGTGAGAATTGGTCACGGAATAGAAATATTTTAAAAGAATATATTGCTTTTGACATCCAGCGTGCATGACTAGTTGGACCTGGCGTTCGAAAATTATACCGTTCTGCGCCAAGAAAGATTAAGACCAACTGTAACAGTTCTGTATAGTCTTCTCGATTTTGAGATTTAGTCAGTTGATCAAAACAAAACTTTACACAATTTTCACGTTCAGATGGACTTATTTGTAGACAAACAGTTGTATCTTCATTGCCACTTCTGAATAATTCTTTCTTAAAACCTGGCCATGATTTTGCAAATCTTTCAAATATTGAAACTTCTGGAGCAGAGGTTGAATATAATTTGGTTTCGAAAACGCTGCGCAATATAATCTCATACACATGGTGGCGGCAAGGTAGGTTGATTACACTACGTCCAATTTTTTTTTCCAAGAGAACAGCAGCGCCTGTGTTGATACCAGTATTTGTAGACGTTGTATCGTATGAGAAGCCGCTTACTTGATCAACAATATTCCATTTTACTAGAACTTCATAAACTGCGTCTGCAATATTTTTGCCAGTTGAAGATTCCACTTTTGGTGCACCAAGAAACATTGATGTGCCGTTGTAGCTAACCAAAATTGCAATCCGCTCAACTTTTGTGGATCCAATCAAATCTTTCATAAACTTTCCGTCGAAATGAGCTACCAGTGAACCAATTTTACTAGACTATAAAAAGTAATGAGATTCTGCTAAAAATCCTTTTTTTGAAACATTTTTAAAAATCAACTTACATTGTCTTTAAATCCAGTCGTAATTTCATTAGATTCTTTTATACGATTTTCTTGGCGTAAACGATGAATAGTTGAACGATTAATGACAAGGTCCTCTACATGATGTCCTAATGCCTCTGCTGCTGCTATAAGGATCTGAACTGCCATTCCATCAGACACTTTGGCATTGTCTAGCGCTGCTACTAACCGAGCTGTAATAAAACTTTTGCGACCCCGTTTTTGGCCTAACACAGAGTTTGAGCTTAGGTTTTCCTTGTCAATAGATGTGTCGTTAACCGGTAAGTTGACAACACTATCTTCATCATATTAATACATTTTAGATTTGACCGTCCAGTTTTCTATAGACGTTTCTCAACTTATGGAGTGCCATAAGTTGAGAAACGTCTATAGAAAACTGGACGGTCAAATCTAAAATGTATTAATATACAAAACATACCTGCTTGACTCGATTTTTCTTCTTCGTACTTCCTTTTTCGCGCAGCTGTAACGGAGGCGAAAGTTTTTGGAGTCAACATGGACGTTAAAATTCAAAAATGAATTTTAAATTTCAAAATTTTAAAATTTTGGTTGTTGTGGAGCGGTGCTACCATCTCTGCGAGAGGGCGGCCCTTTGCATTTAGTTTGAGGGCGCCTTTTTACAGCGCCCCTGGTTCTCGATGACCAGTATTTATAAGGCCGCTCACGCACAGAGGTGGTACCATCGCCCCGGTCCAGTGACCCGCGGACACTAGGTTGGCCACGGCTGCACGTGCTAGTTAGCCATTGCTAGCAGTTCGGTGAGATGTGGGGTGGGGTCTTGTGGCCGTCCACGTGTACCCTTGCCGTACAAATGTCACGTGCATAAGTCATCGCACGTCGGTGATTCCAAATAAAGAATACAAAAAAAAAATTTTCTGAAACTAGAATTAAAAATCAAGTAAAACAAATATAAAAAAATAAAGGAAACCGTTTGGGCACCCCTGGCCCAATCATCCAACACCTACTCGTTGAGCTCTGGTGGACGAGCTCGGCCCACACTTTTCCCACCCTTCCGTGAGGGTTCAGGGGCTAAATATCTTGGAAACCCTCCCAATAGCAAACATCTTCTCCCCCTGACCAAATAAAAAAACTTTAGTGTTTCATTTTATAACAGAGTTTAATTTAAGTTTAAGTATAGTTAAATTTTAAGTTTTAAAAAGATGTGTCTGTAAATATATGTAGCGTTAGAATATTTGCTGTTAATAAGTAATTATTACTATTATTGAATATCTTTTTTTTTTCTTTTAATTTAAAGTTATGGTAAATTTAGTATTATTTTACAGTCTAATTTTATTGTTTTATGTTATTAGCACTCCTCTTTAAGTTAATTAAATCAAAATTAAAACTATTCTTTCTAAATCAAGCATTTTACAGTGATTCAAATATTTTTTTTTTTTTTCCTTTTTGTTGTTGTTTGTTTTTATAATGTTATTTTAAGAAGTTTACAGGTTGATTTTCTTCATTAGTTTTTATCAAAAATACATTTCTTCAAATAAGATTTCTTCGCTATCGTCTCAATTATAATTATAATCAAAACATAAATGTATGAATGTTCTTCTTAGTTTGTGTGGTGTGTTAAATAAATATATATAATCAAATATGGATAAAATAAAGTATTGTATGTCACTGTATATAATATAGTTACATTAAAATCTATTTTAATCAACGTTTGTCAATTTATACAAAATTTTACTCTTTGAATAGTTTTTGTTTAACAGCATAAATTATTTAGTGTTGATTTAAGAAAAATAAATCAAATTTTTGTTTTATGCAAACAGAACACAATAATTTTAAGACAATAGTTATATATAGATAGCCATTAATTCAATCAGGCTGACAATCTTTTAATGAAATAAATCAAGAGTACGAAAAAACGAGTGCAATAAATACCAATCACCGACCGCACGTTTTTGTCGGTAATTAACAATATCTCGGATTGTTTATACATGTTTGTATATAATTTATTCTTACATGCTGACATACAATTCATTTTATAAGAGAGGCTTCTTTTTAAAAGTGTTGTTAAATAAAAGAAAATGTGTATAGGCTAATTGCAAATTTCTTCTGAGCTTTTAGAAGTCAGCATCTAGCGTAAAAACGTTGTCCAAACGGTTGGTTGTAACACCCCACTTCTGATATTCACCCATTTTCTTTTTAAAAAAAAATTTGTCTTACCCTCCAAAGAAATCAACTCCATAAAACTGAAGGGATTTAGTGTATTGTAATTCTTGTCAACACCCAGCTCGTTCAACAAACGGTCAGCAACGAATTCAATATATTCTGACATCAGCTTGCAATTCATGCCACTAATATGTTTTACCAAATTCTGCTGTAAAAAAAATCACTTGCTGTCCGACCTGCGATTGATCGCGCAGCTGACTGCGATGTCATGCAAGCTGCGCTGCAACTTTGCAATAATGCAATTAGGCAAATAGCGAACGTAAAACGATTGCAAAAGATAATTTTTTTACGGAATTCCAGACTAGCAAATTTGAATTTTTGTCTCTTGCTGCGACGTAATGACGACGGAGTCTTCGATTTTCCAGTTTACTCCTCGAGCAGCAGCTGACTTTGTTCTTTGTTTTGCAAATTATTTTATTTAATTCTGGTTTGACTGCAATTTATCTAGTTTTGTCTATTTGTAAACATTCTTTGCACAGCTTAGCATAAAGATTTTTCTTTTTAGCTACTTGTTTTTCTGTTGAGTATTTAAGCGCAGACATAAAACAAGCCCAACCACAATGGAAATTAAAACTCGTTCACCAGCACGAACTTCTTTCTCTACCGCGTGTTTTTTTCCGAATCTCCATGCCCTTTGTCACACAAGTAGATTTCTTCTCAGCGTTTGCACTATGCAAGTGTATGATACAATTTTGTAACTCATACCCGCTGTGTGACACAATGACTACGGCAAAACGGGTTGCAAACAAACAGTCATGATTTTCAAAGGTGGAAATAGTGTCAGTTGTCATGTTTGACAACGTGTCAACTGTCACATTTGCCAAGTTTAGAAATGTGTCAGCTGTCAAACAGCAAATTGTCAGCTGCCAAATTAAAATCCGTCAGCGGTCAAACAGCAAATTGTCAGTCCACACTTTGACACCGTTGCGAGTTAGGGTCGTTCACGATGCTGTGCACCTGAGATTACCTTGTGTATCTGAACCAAATAAAAGGTTTTATCGATGGTATGTTCACGCTAAGTGGTAAAGAGTGAAAATGTTATACCACAATGATATGACAAATACACCACATCGTGAACAACCCCAACACGCAAATGGTGAGATTTGGTGCCGTTACACAGCTTTTTTATCTTTTCGTTCCTGTGCTTTTCTTTCTCGGTCCCATAAAGCCATATCCACGCCAGCCATGCAACCAGGGCGTCGTTTTTGTCTTTGCATTTCTAGAAACTGCCTATCTTCCACAATAACAATTTGGACTAGTGCATCGGCGGCGGCAATATCAAATAACTCATCCAGATGTTCAACAAATGTTTCAACGGCTTGTTTTTGGGCATTTGATCTTTTCCCAGAGATTGTTTTTTGAAAATTTTTCCACTTTTCATATAATTTTAGTAATTTTTCAATACACTTATGCCCTTCTCGAATCGGTATACGTGCTTGATGCCAAAATATTTGAACTGCATCGATTGCCAATTTTGCACTTTGCTTTGCTGAAAGATTTACAAAACGCATATTGTAGAATAGGACTTGCAAGACCTGACGATTTGACGGAAGCTTTGCGCCAGTAATTTGGTGAGAAACATTCCCTATTAAGTCGATTTTCTGTAAATTTTCAATGGATTTACGTGTTGTAACGATTGAAGTGCTTGGTGCTTCTTCAGTAGTAGATTTCGATGATATTTTGGACATATTAATTGTTATACATGTATACTGAAAACACCACTTGAATTACAAATTAATTAATTTCACTGTTTAGAACTCATTACACTCCGATCCACACTCACATTACAAATGAAAAAATCAACTGAACTACGGATTTTTCAACAATGACATTTGCCGTTTTCCTGATAATGTTAGGAAATGCCAGTGCATGCATATGTACGACAGATGCAGCGACTGACAAGACAACGAAACGCCAGTTGGGACCGCCAACTGATGAACCAAAACAACAACAATAACAGTAGTAGCGGACCGGCAACTGATCGAGACAAACCAAACGATAGTTGGGACCGACGAATGATGAGACAAAACAACAACAACAGCATTATCGGACCGGTGACTGTTGGAGCCAAACGACAAGAAACATCATTACATGATGTTGTTGTTGTGGTGTCGTAGAACAATATATTTCTATGTTAGGGTGATTCCTTATTTTACAGTTTTAAGATAAAATACTTAAATAAATGAAAATGATGGTAAATACTACCGTAAATAAAATGAAATTAATGAAATAAAATAAAATTAATAAAATAATTAAAAATATTATAAATAAATAAAATAAATCTCCAACACCCGTTATCACCAGCAGGGGCTGATCTATTTTTTTGAGGGGGAGGGGGTCGCAGGATTGAAAAAAAAATCAAAAATAAAAAAACTAACCAAATAATCAAAGCAAACTGGGCTGTTTTTTGCGGGGGGGAGGGTTATGAACCCCCTGACCCCCTCTGGATCCGCGCCTGATCATCAGCGTCTCTCGTTGAGAAATAGATAATTTCCAGGAAAAGTCTACGCAAACAGTAGTGTTCTAAACAATACATTCTTTTTCGAATCGCATATACTTTTAAAGCTTCAATAATAACTACTATAGTTGGTAGAGTGATAAAGTGGATTGCGGTTTAGGTTAGCCACCTATATTTTTTAACTTAAAAAAGGTCTATTTTATGGAGTGGACTTTTTGCATAACAGAAAACATTTATTTTGGCTTATAATTGATATTTCACATACCTCATTTGGGGTAACGTGCCACATTTTATATTTGAAAAATTCCAATATTTGATGTCGTTTCCGGGTCCACTAAAACATATCGGATTTACTCCAGATTTGTTTTAATCACCATTTTAATATAAAAGGAACAAGAATCTGCCCGGCGGTTTATAAAAATCCGATATTTCAAAATAAGAACACCCCTAATGGATATATGCATACTTTCTGACAGTCAAGCCGGTCTGAAAGCCCTAGGAACTGTTGAAATAACATCTGAAACAGTTTTCAACTGCCGCAGATCTCTAAACGAGATGGCAGAGCAGCTCAAAATTATCCTATGCTGGATTCCTGGACATAGGGATTTTCTAGGTAACTGCAGAGCAGATGAACTCGCTCGCACAGGTACTACCAAACAACTATCTTCAGACAAGACAAACCTTGGTATTCCTCTCACCACATGTAAACTCCTTACACATGAGTTATCCTGTATCAACACCAACAAAAGATGGTCAGCAGGTAACACTTGTAATATAGCACGGCAAATCTGGCCCAAACTCAATCTGAAGCGTTCAAAAGAACTCATATCTCTTAGTAGAGATCACATTGGCACCATGATAGGGATCCTGACAGGGCACTGCCTTATTGGCAGGCACGCTCAAAGATTAAACATACCCTACAACGACTTCTGCAGAAGCTGTAGAGATGAGGAGGAGGTGGAGTCTACAGAACACCTTCTCTGCACCTGCCCAGCGCTGGCTCAAAAACGTTTTCTTCACCTAAACAACTGGTTTTTCAGAGACCTCGAAGAACTCTCGGAAATATCGATATACCGAATCCTAAGCTTTGTGAACAGCTCAAGCTGGTTTGAATAGAGAAGGGAGATCAACCCCTGTGGTACCACAATGGGCCTTATTGGCCTAAGTGCGTCTCAGTGTGAGGCAGCCACTTTAACCTAACCTAACCTAAACTCCGGATTTGGTTTTTTAAACAATAAACTAATCTAAGCATAAAATTTGAGCCAAATCGGAGATGGTGAGTGCAACTGATATTACACTTAAATGAGAAATGGGCGACATATTGAAAACAATTTGTTCCTACTTTCACGAAATATGTTTAATGCAAATTTTATCATAACATATTGTTAAAAATTGATTAAAAAATTCCTTGAAATATTTTAAAGGCATTGAAGTCATTGTGTTGAATTTGAAAATGTGATGATTATTCCAGTGTATAAATTGATTTTGATCAATATTTTGTACCCCATATTTGTAGGCACTGCTTGAAACAGACAAATCGACCTGTAAAGTTTATATGTCCATATGTTATATATCCATCAACAAGTCGATTCCTGAAGAATAGTGCAACGTTGCCAGTTTCAGTTGCTTCAAGCAAACCCTCGTTTTCGTTGCTTCGAAGACTCAAAACATGCATGAGAAATAAAACTGGAGAAAAAAGGCTCAATGGGTTAGCTCCTCTAAATGTTCACAGAGATGTGGAAGTGAAGAAATTTTAAGTGCACTAGCACAAAAAAAAAATATATACTATTATTATATATTATTTATAAAACAAAAATTGGAATAAGTCTAAACCAAAAAATTAATTAAAAACCCCCCGAAATGTTTTTTTTTGGTACGCGCCTGACAAGCGAGAAGTAATTTTTGTATATTTAGAAATAATTTTTATCGATTCAAGAATATGTCAAAAATATTACTTGAACCAAAATAAAAACTAGTCATTAGGAAATAAATTCTTATTTTGAGTATATCGTCGCTGAGAGTGCAATATCGCGTATCCGCCACTTGCAATAACGCGTATATTCAAACATTTAAAACATTTAAAATTCACAATAGAAAATCAACATAATAAATAACAAGGTCATATAGAAAACTTTAATCAAATGGTATAGCACCATGAAAAAAAGATATCCAGATAGCATACTCCGTGCGCAAAAATTGAAATCTTCTGCGCACTACGTCACTCGAGCTTGTCAGCTGTAACACGTGGTGCATACATACAAAAGAAAATGTGAAAAAGCAAAAAGTAAACACAAGCAGCAAGCAGCACAATTGCAAGCATTTAAGAAATATTGCATTCATTTAGTTTAATTTCTAATATTGTGCACTTATAGTACGTGTAAATTATAATTTTCAATTATCTTTTATGTAATTAAATTTAGTACTAAAGTTTTAAATAGTTTTAATGATAGTAACAATGATTTTAATTTGGGCCATAAAATTAATTCACAACTTTTTTCAACAAACGAGAAAAACAACAAAATGAAAAAGAAGCAATCAAAGTGCTGTCAAACACATCAAGCAACGTAGCTATTTTTTTTTGTGTAGGAGATCCGCCACTTGCAATAACGCGTATATTGCAAAAAGGCACAAATTCATTTCATTTTCATTTCGAACATTCATGATTGAATCATTCATTTTGATTTTTCATTAAATGCATATTTGAAATCAAAGCAAATATCTAATTTCAATAAATGTTTAATTCATTTGAAAATTCATTCAATATTTTAAAATAAAATCAGTTTTTCTGCACTCTTGTAAAATATTACTATCACCGTATGTGTGTATGTGCAACGACGATACACATTAGACCGACCCAAAAAAAGCAAAGGATTTCTTTTTTGAGGCATGTTGAAAAATAGCTTTAATGACATCTCAAAAGCACTTACTGAAATTTTTGTCCCAAAATATTAACCCTTAGGCACTGCTAGTCTCCAATTTTTGAATTTTAGCCACATAAATATAGATTTTTTTCAAAAATATATCAACAGAGAAAGTGATGATCGATGGTTCGACTTCATGTTTTCGAAGTTGCTGAACACGATGGGACTGGTTTTGGTTTTGGTCGATCAAGGCTTCTATTAAAATTCAATCAAAAACACAAAATTTACATAATAAAATTATGAATTTTCACATTCAGTGCTTGACAGTAAGAGCTTAAAATTTTTTTCGACCTATCCAAATAAGCCAGATTTTAGGTCTATCAAAAGAAATAATAATCATTAAATTTTTCCTCAGCATTTTTTAATATAATTTGATTTGAATTGAATTCAACTCTGTTGAAATATTACTGAATGGATAACTCTTCCAATGAAAAACAAAGCCTTTTTGCTATTCACTTTATAGTTATTTAATTCAATTTGTTACTGCTTTATTTAACTAACGTTGTTATCATCTACTCTTTGATATTTTTTGGATTTTCGTGAAATGGACTTAATTGACATATACGCAAATACTTTTGTGAATAAAATATTTTCTCCACTAAATTGTGAAAGTACACTCAAAAAATCTGCTTCCCTTAAATTAAGTGACTGTGGCATGGGTTTCTATATTCTATAGAGGTTTCTCCTTAATTCAGAGAATTTTACATTTTTACATTTTAACGATCTCACGTCTTGAATTCGTTGCAACGTTATAAAAACAGCTTCTTTGTTTTAAGGACAAGTTTTTACTTAAATATAAGAAATGAAAGGTATGATAAAAGTTAAATTTCCAAGAATTTTATATAACATTGTATACAATTGACTACAATATATAAGGAATTGTAAAGTGGCTCTAGCCTACTGGTAAAGTTTTTGGACCGTTAGTTAAAGAGTCGAGGTTCAAACTCCAGCTCAGACAAAATGTTTTTTATTAGTAATATTTATAATAATAACACAGTTATTAGTAATATTTACACACAAATATTTTTGAGTGTTCATTTTGAAAGACCCAAACAGTTGACTGCTGTTTACTTTTAGACTCATTCGCATAGATTTATGATTCGTTACCAATCGTGATATCATAAAAGTCTTTTTAAGAACCGCGGTTGCATTTCTTGAACGTTTCTTTTCATGAGGTTCAAGCATTATCAGTTCACGCACAGCATCAATGTTTTGTGGCTCAACAACAGATCTTGAACGCCCTTCACGAATTTCGCCAGTGAGCGAAGTACGGCTCGCATGAATTCTGTGTACCACCGCTATTCAGAGTTTTTTATGGTGCTTTATTGCCAAAAGTTGAATTGAGATCATCGATAAACTCAGGTATTTCCCGTTCAAAGTTATAACAAATAATTGGACAAAATGTTCACGTGTTGGCTTAATTTTTTGCTGAAATACAATTTTAAATATACAAAATAAAAATAAAAAAATAAAGCAACACAAGAAGATGATATGATGTGATATCCTTGTGGTTAATATTATCAAATACAAATTTATCATAATTTCTTTAAGTATTTCTATACATACATACGTTTAACTAAGGCTCCAGTTTAGTGTTACATACATGGAACCTGAAAGATATGAAGGAAGCAACTTAGGTGGTTCAAATAACATACCAATTTTTGTTTTTACATTGAGTATTTTTTTTTCCAACTAACACTTTATTTCAAAGTTAAAAAAAATGTTTAAGAAAAATTGAAAATGACTTGTTTCTTTTAAGTAATAAAATAAAAGCAAATATGAATTAAGATTGTGAGCTTTAGATCAAGTGAGTTTTCAAGAAGGCAACAACAACAACAACAACAACAACAACTCTGTATAGAGTCAATCACTTAGCTGACTAGACAGTCTGTTTCGGAAATCGCTACATATTCCTCTTCAGTAGTCTTTGAGTGATTAAGCTGTGATCAACTCACTGTTTAAACTAGCATATGATTGTGCAGATCCTCTAATTCATTCTTATGAATTGTATGGCTGCTAATCATATGACACTTCAAAGCAGTAGGCCATTTTAGATCACCGCCATTAACTCTATCAAGGGTTGCCATCTGTTCTAGTTGCTTCTTCATTTATTTCAATATTAAAAGCAAATATTTTTGATCTAATTAGAGATTTATTAGAGGTGATCCGTTTTAAATTCCTTATTCTACTTTTAAAAATGTCCTACAAGTATATGATTTTTTAATAAAAAGTTATGGCGAAAAAATGTAGATTTTTTTAATATAATCTCTTCGTGATTTCGAGTGTTAAATTTTATAAAAAATTTTAATATGAGTAAATTGATTACCTTTTTGTAACCGAGGCAAATGCAAAAAGTTTTTGAAAAGCTTCATTATAGCAGCCTCTGTATAGTCTAGTTGGCTTAGAACGAACTTTTGGTAGATGTCTTAATATTTATTTTCATACATAAATGTTTCAAAAATGAATCAACTGATTTCTGGGACAAATTGGGTTTTTTGTTACTCTAAGCAAAAAGTTTTAAAGCGTTTTCCCAATACTTGTTAAGAGCATAGAAAGAAAGCAAAGGAGCTGGTTTCAGATGTCTACAAAGATATAAAGGAAAATTTTCCCGTTTAAAGTCTTCATCACTATGTTTTTATATATTATTTTTACAGCAGTATGGAATCTTTTCGTGTATAGTGACAAAGAATCGGTGAAATGCTGGTACAGTAATGTTATGTAGTTTAAAATCTACTGATCCAATTCCCGAGCATAAAGCATACCACTTATAAGTTTGGTGATTGATTCTAAAATGATCCATTTCTGAGTTACGAAAGCGTACTAGTCTCTATGCAAAAAATTCATTTATAAATTAAATAAAGATACTTTTAGCTCACTGAGAATAGTACATTTTTCTGGTAATTGAATCTCATTGGGCACATTAATACAAAAAGCAGTAAGAAATTGAAATGGTTTTAATGTTTTCTACCAGTTACAAGCCAACTTTTATGCATATTTATCTTCTTCACACCAAAAATTCTTCAAGTTTATATGCGAAAAAATCCAATTTAATTCAAAAAGTTAAACACATTGCTAACGAAATTCAAGGGCACTGTTTGTCTGACAAACACTCTGCCACGTACTTTCTTATGAGGTATCTGAAATGTTCATTATTAAAAGTTTGGAACGTGATGAGGATATAACATTATTTGAGTTTCGTAAGATGTGCCTGACAAGGTTCATAAGTTGCAAATACTTGAGCTTAAAATAAAGAAACCTAACTATTTAACTTGAAGACACACACACTTGCCACCTTTGCATTGAGCTCCTTTCCGCCCTGTTGATTGTCGCGACATCACTTTCGCCTTAACGCGCCAACTACTTTGATAGTTTAAAATCTACTGAATCCGTGACAGAAGGAAACTACACGTGCATGTGTGTTAATTTGCGTATAAGACAACTTACTGGTAAGTTAACGTGGTTGGATCAGCAGCTTTACTGTAAGTTTTGTCTGCACTTGCAATTAGTTTTTCAGCAGTTTCTCTTTTGAGCTTCTACTTTAAGTAGCTTTCTTCAATGAAGAATTTGGAAGAAATAATTATTCTGGTGCTCAGATGTATTTTTACAACGTGTGAGGTACTTAATGCTTAGTTTAAACTCTCAAGAGCTTTTCACACGCACACAGACACACAGATACAGGCCTAATGATATGTTGCCACAATTAAGTTTGAATTTTAGTTGAATTTAACACCGAGCACTAACTTACAGAAGGGAATCAATGTCAGGATTGTGAAAAAGAACTAATTCTGTCTGTTTCGATGCTTTAAAATTATTGGTTTTTTGCTTTTTATTTTTATTAAGCTAGAGTTAAGGAACATGCCACATTTTCATTTGGCCAATAGGGGATTAAGTTGGGAGATTAATATTGGCATTCACATCATGCCCATAAATATTACACATTGTTATTAAATCTTTACTTCAAAATAAACAAGATTGAAAAAATCTTTCTTTCCATTGATGTGTACTTTAAGCATGTGAATATTCGACATGCTTTCCAAATGTTTTGTAATATGATATTTCAATGTTTTTGAACTTGTACCATGTACAGCACATCTTGTTGGAAGAAAGTTGTTTTAATGGTTGAAAAGGAAATTATTTATGTTAAAAAGTAACTTTCATTGAGTTCATTTTTATGTATCGGTATTAAAAGTTTGAAACATATGGCTTTAAAGAATCACTCTCGAATTATTTAGTTTATTTACGATATTTATTTAACAAAATTTGTTGACATATAAG
Organism: Dichetophora obliterata; assembly: GCA_963920525.1. Lineage (NCBI taxonomy): Eukaryota > Metazoa > Arthropoda > Insecta > Diptera > Sciomyzidae > Dichetophora > Dichetophora obliterata. Next base: position 36,598,837 of record OY986435.1, on the reverse strand, counting down.
ATTAAATCTTTTGCATGGCGTTATGAAAATTGGAGATAATAACATAAAATATAACATCAAATTAAATTAAAATAATAACTAATTACGAATTATTTTGATTTTGAATCAATTAATTAAAAATAGGAAAGAGAAGTAAAGAATAGATAGAAAAAAAGGCAAGAAAGAAAGAGACAGAAAAAGTTAAGAAAAGTATTCAAAAATTAAATGCTTAAAATTCTTATGATTGGAAACACTTTTAATATTGAATGGCAATGAATTCCACGATCTTATACCACTGACGAAACACAATCTACTGGAGTTTACGAAGTTATATCTAGAGATCATAAGGTTCATGCTTCTGCTTGACCTACAGAACTCTATCCTTTCAAAAAGATATGAAGGTTTTTGTGTGTAAATGATACGGTGTAGAAAAATAGTGTGTCTAGTTTCAAGGTTGCTTTGTAGGTCACGACCAAGTAATTTTTTACTGTGGGCAGATTTATGATCAAACCTTCTTAAGCCATATACATTAGAGCACCCATATGTGCCTTTTTCTAATTTTGTTCGGTCCCCGTCCATTTTCTGTTAGATTGAGGCTAAAAAATAAGATCTGCATAAAAAATTGGACTTCGGTAGTGGAAAAAACCAAGGCCCCCTGGGGTTAAAGGCCCAAAAACGGCTTAAAAATGGTATTTGACTTATTTACTCTATATCTCTTAAAATAACAATTTTACGCTCTTAAAATGCTAAACATTTGTATGCACAATAAACAGATACGCATTTTTTCATAACCAACTTTGACCTTGAAATGACCTTTCGTAGTGTTTTACGCAGTCAAATTCACGATTTGTAAGTAATATACTTTTGAACGACCCTCGTAAATTTTTGTAAAGAGATATTTCTGAACAGTTAACACCATATAAAAAAACAATAAATTAAGTTTAATACACAGTTTGTTTTTTCTAAAGTATTGATTTTTGGAGGTATGAGATCATTTCAAATTTTTTTCAAAGTATTTTTTCAAAGAAAGTGACTTATTTTCTTCATTGCAATTACATTTTCAGATGGGTTGACAAGCTAAAATATAATATTTTCAAAAAAGTGAATACATTTAGCTTAAAAAATCCAGCACACTTTTGGTAGCTGCATTACTACAAAAAAACATAATATTATTTTTTAATATTGTTAAAATTAATTATCGTTTTGAAAAGGTGACCAAAACACAATGAAAACACAAAACTCTTAACACTTTAAAAAACCCCTATTTTTTAATGTGTTATTATTCCAAATACGTAGTTAATTAATTTTTTTTTAGTTTTTTGATCCTCATGGGGTATATCGCATTGATGTACTAAAGAATCAATAAATTTTTTTGCTCGAAATGGACTTTTTTCTATCTCATTTTGTTGTAATCCTTAAAATGTCTTGAAATCATTTTTCGATGCCTTCTTTTCTTTTTGTTGGAATTTCGAAGGCCTTATATGCTTTCAATAATTCGTTTGTGACAATAGAAACACATTCCTTAACACTCTTATTTTCATCTTGAATCAAGTATAGTATTCTAGCGAAAATGTCTTTTTTACAAGGAAGCATCTGTTTGTTGAAGTTTTTTTTCTGCCTACAATAAATAAAATTATATGAATATTGGAATTATCTTATTTTACTAAACGAGCAATATTTGTTTGTATATATGTTTGCTTGTAAATGAGTTCTCAAAAACGGCCCATCGATGAAATTTTCAGTATAAAATTGTTATTTTAAGAGATATAGAGTAAATAAGTCAAATACCATTTTTAAGCCGTTTTTGGGCCTTTAACCCCAGGGGGCCTTGGTTTTTTCCACTACCGAAGCCGTAATTTTGAAGCTACCGTAATGAAATATAGTATTTAAGCTGGATGATGGATGAAAACTACGCTTACTTCCCATACAAAATGACTTTATCAAAACGGTAAAATCTCTTTAAATTCCACAAAACTTAATATATGGACTTGAAATTTTGTTTATGAGCTTTGATATTTAATATCCAACTTAAGTATGAAATTCAACCAAATCGGATGAAAACCACGCCTTCCACCTATACTTTATTACTATTGATTTGAACATAAATTAGTACAGTAAGATACAAAAAGGTCTTTAATTAGTACAACGCATAAGAATATATAATCAACTAATGAAGTTGAAGGTAGCACTTAACAACAAAACTTAATATATGGACTTGAAATTTTGTATTTAATATCCGCCTTAAGTATGAAATTCAACCAAATCGGATGAAAACCACGCCTTCCTCCCATACTTTATTACTATTTGTTTGAACATAAATTAGTACAGAAAGATACAAAAAGGTCTTTATTTAGTACAACGCATAAGAATATATAATCAACTAATGAAATTAAAGGTAGCACTTAACGACAGTAATTTTATAGGTAAAATAAAATAGAAATAAAAATAAAAAATCATAATCAACAGATCATAATCTAACAGCAAATAAAAAGCTTAAAGTTAGATAACTAATTATTTATTTATTGACCCTATATACATACAACATATGATTATTTATAATTAAAATCAAATTGATTAAAACATAAAATTTTTAAGGCTTTTATTAAACCGTTTTAGATGTTCGAAAAATATAGCATAACATATTGTTTGAATTTTTTCGTACTGACGATAGATTTAATATTAAGTGGTAGTGAATTCCATAGCTTAATAGCGTTGATGAAGAAAAGACGTTTAGATAGTAAGCAACTAAATTTCGGTATTATAAGATTGCATGTTCGATTTGAGGCACAGAAGCGCAATTTTTGATTTGAAAAGTACGAAGGAGTCGTGTAAATAATGAGCTAGTAGAAAGATACAGTTTCTCGCGTTCAAATAGCTAATTATGCTACACCCCAAAATATTCTAACTGATCGCAGAGATATTTTGGCAAAGTGACTTTATCAAAATTGTTAAAATTCCACAAAAATTTATACAATTATAAAAATTTATGGACTTCCAAGTCTTCACATAAGTTTTGATTTTTATTACGCATTCTGAGTTTGAAATTTCTTACCTCACCTACCTCCCATACCAAATGGCGTAGAGGCTGCACTTGCTTAATTTGATGATAGTGTCTGCAGTTCTTTTGCAAAAAGTTCAATAGATTCTAAGACGCACAAAATTGCATATAAAAATTGTAAACACTTAACAACAACAAGCTTTATTAAAAGAAACTCATAATGAGATGACAACAGAACACAACAAAATAAACTTTATCTCCACATGTACAGAATAAAATCGAATTTTTTTGACACATTTTTTAATAAAAACACAAAAATTATATTCAACACTTTATCTGATAAATTTTAATGACATTAGACCAGCAATAACTTGAAGTTGAAGGTTCCAATAAAAAAATTTTGAACAAAAGTCTTTTTTTAATAAAAATTTTATATTAAAATGCTAAAAAATTGCGAGTCTCCACTACGTGCAAACGAAAGCAAAAAAAGTTAAGTTTGACAGCTGTAACTTTTGAACTAGTACACTTAAAGTATCCAAAAAAATTCGTTGCTTCCATTTGGTTTTTTCAATCTTAAGTCAAAAATCCAACTCAATACTCTGTGAGCCGGCTGCAACAACATATTTTCAAGATGTTTCTAAAGTAATTTATCGATGTTTCAAATTTCCATTTTCAAAAAAATGTGCATGTATTGCTGGCCTTAAGCAAAATAAAACCGATTTTGTGCGTCGTTTTGTAACTACGGCTGAGACTTGGATTTACCACCGTGACCCTTAACTGAAAAGAACGTTTACAGTGGACTTAAGCTGGTTGTTCACCTCATAAAAAGAAATGAAATCAGAAAGAACGGCAAAAGAGGTTATGGTATCAGTGATTTGGGATGCAAAATAATGCTGTTGCTTGATGATCTGGAGAAAGGTAAAACAATTAACTCTGAATATATTGCAACCTTTTGGATCAGCTGAATAAAAACATTCGTAAGAAAAGATTTGCTTTACAGAAGAAAAACAAAAACATTTTTCGTCAAGACAATGCACGTCAAGACAACGCAAGTGCTTTAACGATGGCTAAATTGAACTAATTAGAGTACGATTTGCTGGAACACACACTGATTTTACCCGATTTGAGACTAATACCTTTTAAGAAACTTAAAACAATTCTATTGTGGAGAGCGTTTTTTGTCGAATGAAGAAGCTATTGCAGCCATGGAATAGTATTTTGCAAAACTTCCGGAAAACCATTACAAAGATGATATACAATTATTGGAGGATCATTGAAATAGATGTATTGAAGTTGATGGAGACTATAATGGATAAAAATAACTAATTAAATTAAAAAAATCACACTCTTTCATTTTTGCTTTCAAGACTTTTTAACCAACCTGTTTAATGTTAGATGACACCAATTTAAACTTCATTGTTAGAACCACAAAAATTTTAGTTTGCAGCTACTTGTGTGCTATGGTTGCTATGAGTTGAAAGTTGCTGAAAGTTGCTCCTTTGGAAATAACATAAATTTCTTTGCGGAACATGCATATAAATATAAATTTTATATAATAAATATGTATGTAAATATGTATGTAATATGTATGTTATATATGAGCGAAGATGATAGTTTCTTAAGTTTTCATTTATCAGTGCAGTCCACATCTCTTTTAATCATACTGTTCGTTATGGCTTAACATGTTTTATGTTATGACTGTTATGTGTTATGATGTTGTGTTAATGACTGGAGATTTGTTTTAACTGGCTTGAGCACCGAAAAGGTATTGAAGCTTAACCCTTTGACGACGAATGGTTGAAAAATAACCCATTTACATTTTTAAGTCGTATGAGCACAATTTTTGATATATTTTCATAAAGTTGGGCTTAAAGAATAAGAAATCAATGTGGCTTTTGACGTGTGCCACATTTTTCGAACTTGTTTTAATTTTAAGAGATAGAAAAAACTAGGAAGATAAAATATTTTTTTCCATAGGTATGTATTAATCCCTAGACTACAGATATATGTAGGTACCACAAACAATTTTCAATTTCGTGCAGATATAATTTCTCATCCCAATAATGTTAAAACCTTTATGAATCAGCTACTTCAAAAAAGTAAAAAAAATTCTGGATGGATTTTTCCGAATTTTTTCACTACATACAGCAAATTTAAATTTATTTTTTTTATTTCATTTTGTACTGAAATATGCCATTGGTGATGATAATTCCACAAAAAAAATTTTAAAATTTGCAGCAGTTTGTTTGACGTCTTCATAGGGTTAAACTCAATGGATAAGTAAAGCAATGCTTTACTAACGAAGCTGTCTAAGGAGACGGCGTTTTTGTTCATAAAAGGATTTAATAACTTGAAAATAGAGTAGTTCTTAATGGGAAATTTTGAGTTGTTGAATTTATTACTTAGATTTATGTGAAAAAGTTTTTTTAATGTGGATTAATGTTCTGTTAAAAATATTTTCATTTTATTTTCTAATTCACAAATTGTCTGCGAAAATAGAATTGATGGTTAGTACTGAAATAAAAAAGGAATTATCTAATAGACGAATGCAAGGCAATATTTCCATCATAAAAAAGAAGAAAATTAGTAAGATTTCTCTATGGTTTTCATTTAAGAAGATTGTCTTATTAAAACCATAAAGCAAATCTTATTAAAACTTTGATCACTTCTTATCAGGCTATCCACATAATTTTAAGAAGAATTTTATTGTTTTGTATAAGAAAACTTTTAAAAACAATAAGAAAATCTTATCAAAACTATGTGACTTACTTAATGATTTTTAAAATTGCTCTTTTAATTTTTAATAAGGAAATCTAGTTAAATATATAAGATTCCTTTTTAAATTTTAATAAGGAAATCTGTTTAAATCAAAAGGGAATCTTATTAACCTATTACTTTAAAATATACTCTTAATTGCCGGTAATATTAAATAAAAAGACATTTTGATGAATTTATTACAATTTATTTGGAAATAACACTTTTTTTTTATAACTTCTAATATACAAAAATCTCGTGTCACGGTGTTTGTTACAGAACTCCTCCGAAACGGCCCGACCGATCTTCATGAAATTTTGTATGTATATTTGGTTGGTATGAGAATAGGTCGCATAGTATAGTTTACCCTCCTACCCTAGTGGGAGTGGCACCTCCCATACAACCAAAATTTGCGATATTGAATATCTTTGGAGTTATAAGCCGCTTAACCACGGAATTTGGTACTCGACTACAATTTACACGTTCCGTTTCACTGATAACATTTTATGGGTGTTAAAAAAGGGGGAGAGGCACCTCCCATACACCCCAAATTTGCGATATCGAATACCATTGGAGTTATAAGCCACTTAACCTCGAAATTCGGTACTCGACCACAATTTACACGTTTCATTTCACAGATAACATTTTATGGGCGTTAAAAAAGGGGGAGTGGCATCTCCCAAACAACCCAAATTTGCGATATCGAATAGCTTTCGAGTTGTAGGCCGCACAGCCTCAGAATTCGGTATTCCACCACAATATACACGTGGCGTTTCACTGATAACATTTATGGGAGTTGGACAAAGGGGCGTGGCACCTCTCATAAAACCCAAATTAGCAATATCGAATAGCTTTTGAGTTATAGGCCGCACAGCCTCGGAATTCTGTATTCGAACTCAATTTACACATGCAGTTTTACTGATAACTTTGTATGACACATTCACTTCTATTCTTTTATAGTACATACTCCGTATTAAATTGATATCACAAAGAAGCACAATTTGTACCAATTCAACAAAAAAAAAAAAAAAACCAAACATAAAATTTGACCAATCGTTTTTGTAATACATGCACAAATACATATTTTCGGTTTAAGCTTAGTATGCTGTGGAAGCGAAAAAAATGTTCCGTAAGAGCATCGCGTTTTTGACAGCGAAAAATTAGCTTTTTCGTTGGTTAGTACGCTGTTGAACCGAAAAAATTGTTCAATGCAGCCAAGTTCACAACCATGATTGTAGAGTTAAAATGTCAAAATTTCGCTGCCTTTTATATGGCCGTACATTGAATTGGCGTGGAAACTTGACATTCAACAATAACGTTCAACTAACACATTGAACAAACACTTTATGGTAAGTATGTGTTAGTTTTGAGTCTACACCAAAATTTTGCGCGTAGAATTAAATGCCTAAAAATTTTTGTTCCTACAGCATACTAAGCTTTGGCTGTAACTGCTTACATAAAATTCTTTTAAATTAGTATTTAAACAGCAATTGTTTTAATATAAAATTTTTTTAAATTGATTATTGTTCAATTATCCTTCAATAAATCAATTCCGCTTATAATACAGATTCTACAGCACTTAAAACCTGGTGCGCCAGAGTAAATTTAACCAAGAAGAGTAACTTTAAGCACAATTTTTCTTGAAACATACTTTTTCAAAACTGGCTACACTGCTGAAAACAAACTAATCGACTAATGAAAATTTATTTTAATCTTTTTTTATTATAATTCTACACATCGTTTACCAAAATGAGCGTCTTTGGAAAATTTTTCTTGGTTTTACACGCAACAATATGGTCAAATATAATGTCAATTTTTTCCACGCTTCGTAATTTTCTTAATTTTCCATTTTGGTAAAAGATGTGCATTCAAGAGTCTTTCTTCGAAAAACATTTAATTTTCAGGCGATTAGCGTAAAACTCACATGCAAATTAAATTTTTTGTGTATGTAATAAAATTTTTTAGAAAACATCTTCTAAAATATGCCTTAATTTTAACCGCTTTGATATAAAACCTCCCTTTAATTATATGCTATAGCACATTCAAATTAAAATAAAAAAGTCAATACATTTAAGTAAAAAATAAATACAATACTCTTTCTATTTTGAGCTTAGTAAAAATATTCATTCTTTTGATCAAAATACGATATGTGATAGTAGTTTAAAAAATTTTAGATTTAATTAGATTTTAGAAAAATTAGATTTTAAAAAAATTGTTTTCAACAATCCCGGGATTCAAATCGAATAATCCCGGGATATTCTGGTCTTAAAAAAGATCGGGATCCCGAGATCCCGGGATTTCGGGATCCCGGCATTGCCATCCCTAATTCGAACCCAGTGAAAAGTTCTGTAAGTCTCCATTTTTCCAAAAACCTCCTTCGAGTTCATACCGTAAATTTTTTACAAAGTCGAAATTGATTCACTCAAGCCCCAAGACCTGATGGCCTGAGTTTCGAGTATTTCAACCTCGTCGAACACAAGTTATGGAACACAAATACTATTTTCTATTATTTTATTTTTTTATTTTACTTGATTTATATCCACGGATGTCTTATCGAATTCACTTCACAACTACGACTGAAAGCTATAGCAAAGAAAGCTAGAATAAACACCATTTTAACCATTATTACCTTCATAAAAGGGTGTCTATTAAGAAAATCTTATATAAGCAGAATAATAAGATTTTATTATTATTTTTAAGTGAAGAGACAACTTTAACTTAATCTTTGGAGAGTGAAAAAATTTTTCTCATTTTGTAAAGTGTTAATAAGATATACACATAATTTTATTCATTCAATAAGAATTCTTATTAAAAAATTTTTGATAGTAGTTTTAAATTTTAATAAGATTTTCTCTAAGGAATTAAAAAGATTTCTCTATGGAAAATTCTTATGATTTGGTTAATAGTGAAACCTAATAAAATACCTCAATTAGGTGATTTATCTGGTTTTATTTGGTGGTTTTTGGCTCTGTGTGAATTTATAACATTCAAGTAAATGCAGCAGATACCTTTATTACCCTGTGTGTTGTTCTCTGCTTCTTTTGATTTGTTCACTCACTCTATTCCAAAATTATTCACTTACTCTATTCCTATCGTACATCATTTACCCTATTTTAATTTTCATATTCATTTAATTTTATCAGAATTCTCAGCATATTAAACTAAGACGATGTATAATTAATTTTCATACCACTCCCTTGAAAAAGCACCACCACGATAGTGTACAGACACCTAACGTGTATTTATACAACAATTATCGTTGTCCATTAAATGTCCACATCAATTTAACGCTAACGTTAATCGTCACCATTAATTAATCAATTGATTTTGCTTTTTCTTTTTTGGTGTAAAAGCAGCAGGTCATCAACACGTTTCTTCACGTTTCTTCACGTTTCTTTGACTAGACAAATTCAATACCTCAAGTCTGACCCATAGCCCAGCTAGGGGCATTTGGGGTTTAGCCCTCCCAAGTCCGAAAGTGTAAAATAAATCACTTTAAATAAGACAAATTGAGAAAATTATGAAAATATTACACCAAAATTTACCATCCCAATAGCAAAAATTTGTAAAAAATCGGTGTAAAAATGGAAAATTTTCCAGTTAATCTCGAATTTAATTTAAATTTAATAGGACGTGTGGAGATGCCCGTCTAAAAAAGTGGACGGTATACGACACAGGGGCGTGGCAATATAAGAAAAACTTTGTATATCGAATAATATTAACACTAGAGTACTGAAATTTAGTACAGGGGTAGGCACAATTATTAAAAATCATGTTTAAAAAGAGGGCGTTATTTGATTAAGGGAGTGGTAATTTTTTATTATTAGAAAAATAATATTGCCACTCCCTCTGTAACTCGAATAATATTGACTCTAGGGTACTGAAATTAGGTACAGGGGTAGGCATAATTAAGAAAATTTACTGTGAAGAAAGTGGGAGTTGTTGGAAAAAAGGGCGTGGTAATTATATTGACACTAGGGTACTGGAAATTGGTACAGGGGTTGGAACAATTATTACAAATTTCGGTCAAAAAGTGGGCATTGTTCGGCAAAGGCGTGGCAATATTAGAAAAACACAGTAGTTCGAATAATATTGAAACTAGGATACTGAAATTAGGTACAGGAGTAGGCATAATTATTAAAATTTATGGTCAATAAAGTGGTCGTTATTGGAAAAAGGCGTGGCAATATAAGAAAAGACAATTTCTCAGTTAATGTTGACACTAGGGTATGAAAATTCGTTATAAGAATGGGGAAAATTGTTATTATAATCTCTAAAAAGGAAGAAATAAAAACTTTTCAACGAAAAAAAAAAACCAACTTCAACTTCCTAACTAATTCCTTACTAATTCCTCATTCTTGGTCAAATTTGATAATTTATTTTTATAAATTATAAATATTAAATTGGAAATCTTTAATTATAATTTTTTTTTAAAGATTTTTTAAATCTTTAATTAACTGTTTTTCAATTGTGTACCATATTTAGGATGGAATCGATATATTATTACGCAAACAAAAAAATTGTGATACCATTTTACCTGTGTTAACGTCAGCATATTCACATAAATCTTACCTAGTTTTAAAGGTTTTTTCGAGTACATTTGCAGAATATAATTTTTATTCGAATAAGTTTTCATTAAGCTAGGTAAAACTAAGCAAATGTATAAACCTTTTTTCCCAATGGGACAGTGCAAACCAACAACAACACAGCTCTGTTGAACATCGTTGCTGTAGCGTACACGAGAGAGAAGAGAGTGACTCAGAACACTTCAACAGAGCTGTGTGGCATTGTTGTTGTTCTTGTTCTTAATTACTCTCTCGAACTGATAACCTGAACCAGTGTTGCCAGGTTAGGGGATTTCCCCCTAAATTTAGGGGTTTTTAACTATGTTGAGGGATTAAGGGGTATTGAATCTTTAGGGGTTTTTTAGGGAGATTTAATGTTTATTAGGGGTTTTTTTAGGGATATCTGAATTGACCTATGGAAATACATTTTTCTTACTATTCCTTAAAATTATGCAAAAACTTTCAGAAATGAAGATATTTGGCTTCTTGGGTATTTCAGCAACGCTTTATAAAAACAGCTGAATTAGCAGCACTTCAAATTAACTACCAATCATTTCCCACTTCACTTCAAACTTGCTTCGCGATTTAATTATAGGCTAAAAAAAATAGGCTAAACCAAGAACAAAATAGTTTTTTGAAATAATATTCCTCTCATTAAGGTTCTAAAAAGATAGAAAAAAAAACATAAATTTGATTTTTACCTGCGCTACTTACGTTTTGCAAGCTTGTACAAAGAAAATATTGTTTTGCTCCTGTTCGGTACAAAAATTATTTTTAATCCCTTGAAAGTTTTTTAACCCTTTAGATCTTTGTATCGTAAACCCTCTTGATATTATTATCATTAAAGCTATAAAAAGATAAAAAAAAACATAAATTTGATTTTTGTCCGCTTGATGTTTTCTCAAAGCATAGACCAAAAAAAATTTTTTTGCTTTTCTTCGGTACAAAATCGAAAACTAACTTTAATGTCAAAAATCTTTCTAAAGTTATTTTTTTCATGTTGGTTTATCTATTTTTTTATAGAACTAAATGATTTGATTTAAAAAAAGCGTTGCAAAATAATAATAAAAATTTATTTCCATTATGTCCAATATATTGGGAAAATTCACTGAAAGGCTTAAATACATAGGCTTGCATTGCAGTTGCAATACTTTTCATTCGCTTCTTATGAAATTGTTGTATGTTTTTAAAAAAAAAAAAATTTGGGGGTATTTTAAGGGGATTTGAAATCCAATCTAGGGGTAAATGGTGAAAGGCACCTGGCAACAATGACCTGAACAGAATGAAGTAATTTCATTCAATGAACCCAGTGGTAAGTAGACACTTGACGTAACCAATTATTTCTTTTATACCTACAATGTAGCTGCGAGACCTCCTACACCTATAGAGTTAATAATTGAGTTTTTGAAGTGAAAACTTCTTCATGCGCCTTTAGTCATTTTGTGTAGAGGAAAATCTTTACTTTAACGAAACCCTTACTCATGACACGACATCCACAAATTATTATTATATTATTATATTTCATACAGTTGTAGACGTATAAGCAAAAAATGTATAAAATGTAATAAATTTGGTATGCTAGTGCTATTTAAAAAAAGTTGACATGACTACTTTCAACGGCTCTTAAACGACAACACTGTTTGTTTGTTTGTTCGTCCTTTATTTAATGGATAAGTTCTTTATGATTTTTGGAGTAAATTAACTTGATATGATCTGAAAATATATTCAAAGCCAAAACTTTGATATTTTCATGTACTTCAAGGATTTTCAAGAACCAAAAGTTTATACTGAAATTATTTTTTTTGCACTAAGTGACCTCAAATCAATTAAGATCTTAAAATATATTATTTTATTTGTTAAAATGTGTCCACGTCACTAAAATTGCGCTATTAGTACTTAAATAAATGAAAAAACGACTAACTTCCGCTGCTCATTTTTTTAAAAAAATAAGTGTGATGAAATTTTATCTACTAACACTACCTTTTTATATATACCTTTATTAAGATAAAGAACACATTTTCAAATCATGAACTGTAGGAGAAAAATATGTCATTTGAAAGTTTAAAAATTTAGAGGAGCTCTTCGATATATGTAATTTTTTTTAACATTGAAGAAAATTTATTGCAGCGGTGTTTAGATTCTCCTGAAGATAATTGTAGGTAATTGTTAAAAAAATATCAAATTCATAAAACATCACTAATAAATGCACCATTAAGAGCGGTTTAAACTAAATGTGGTTTAAAGATAACAAAAATTTTTAATAAGGGAATGAAAAAACCTCTTTGATAAATTGACTACGATTTAAAAATTGGAACGCAAACTGTGATATATAACTTTTGATTCGGTTTAAAATACAAATTTCACGTTCATACCTTCCATACAAAGTGACTTTGAAAAAAAAGCAAAAATCTCCTTAAATTAAAAAAAAAAAAAAAAAAAACGAGTACAATGGCTTAAAATTTTAATCTTAATTATTCACTTAATGTGATAACAGTTATCCTCTGCCAGCCTTAAAAAAAGCGATGGAAATTTTACTGAAGATGAGCAAGAGAAAATGCATCTTATCGTTATTACTCTTTTCCAGGTTTCATCACTTCAACAAAGACAGGACATGGACTAGGCAAAATCAACACGAACAGCTGGAATCCAGCAAAACAAATATATACAGAGCTGAGGTTAAGGTGGGCGGTTAATACCTCTAAGCTACTGGAATCACCAGGCGTTAATGGAATTTTTCCCGGCATGGATTCAGGCAATTGTGGTCTTCATTCTTTGTGGCATGGAAAGAGATACCCTCTTATACTAAAATCCTTCAGGCCAATCTGTCTAACATCCTTCGAAAAATGGTGCAAAAAGGTGGGGCTGAACATAAATATGGCAAAAATATCCATCATTTTATTTACTAAAGATAATTTTGAACACCTTAATCCAATAAGGTTAGACGGAACAGAGATAGAATTCGTTAGGAGTACTTCTAGTCCAAAAACTACTTTGGAAAACACATTTGAGCGAAATACCAAATAAGGCTGTAAGAACATTTATGATTTACAGCTCCATCGCAGGAAAAAGCTGGATATGCTCCCCAAAAATATTGCGATCGATATATAAACCGATCATACGTTCCATGACTGTATAAGGCTCAGTCATCTGGGTAGAAAAAACAAAGCAACATACAGTCAACGCTGTGCTAAACAAGCTGCAGAGGTTAGCCTGCATGTGCATCACCGGATCTATGAGAACATGTTCAACAACATCAATGGAGGTTCTACTAGAGCTAACACCTCTTCACATTTACATTCAATCCCAGGCGAAGAGGGATATTCTAAGGATGACTCGTGAAAATATTGGGCAAAGGGATTGCGTAACTCAAAAGAAGTTTGATATTATATTGAGACAATATCCTGAAATAAAATGATTCCAAACTGAACTAAGTAGTAAAAATAAATGGGAAGATCTATCCAAAACTTATAAGATAAACCAGTATATGATTACATGGTAGAGTAGAGGGGGGGGGGGGGTAATGTCGTGCACTCAACTTTAAAGTGCTCGTAAAGCCGTACATGACAAGCGAATACAACGAGTAAGCATCCGATCGAAAGATAATTTGGTTGGTAACATTTATGTGTAACAATATTCGTGTAGCATGAAATCGTGTTAGTAGAAATAAAAAAAAAATGTGCACGACATTACCCCCCTCAAAATTTGTGGGGTAATGTCGTGCATTGTATTGTAAAGGTATAAGAATGTGTGAAAAACGATAGGTAGTGGTTCGATTCAAGAAGATATAGCATTATTGTTTATTTATTTATTATTGTTAATAATAAGGCAATATACACAAGTCCGAAATATGATCAAAAAATACAATTTTATGAAAAGAAAAGTGAAAATAGGCAATTTGCTATATGAAACACGGAAAGAAAAACAATATTTTTTCAAAAAGTGCTTGACATTGAGAAAAAATTTTGGAAAATTTTATTTTGATTGTAGCGTTTTGTTATGGCTTCACGACTCCCTTGGTACACTAGGGCGACCGCGTTTCCTTCCCTTTTCTTTTCTGTATAGTGCACGACATTGCCCCAAAGGTCGTTTTCAAGGTTGACTTCGACAAATCGGTAAAGAACTAAAATTTTTTCGATCACAATACATCTTTTTTTTCTGCGGAAAATTTGCTTTAAGAAAACACTTATCTGAACTAAGTTAACTAAGTTAACTAACTTATCTGAATAATTTTTCTGATCCGATAAAAAAACACTTTCGTCGTCCCGAGAACGTGCGATTTTTAAAAAACGTCGCACATATTACCCTTACACATGGATATTGCTAGTATTGTATGCATGAGCTCTGTAGGTCAGTAGGCCCATACCTTACCAACGGCTGGTATATCATTCAATTTTTTATGCTAAAAAAGCCAGTGCACGACATTACCCCCTTCTACTCTACACTGATGGCTCTCTTACCGAAGAAGGAATCGGAGCATGAGTCTACGGGCCAGGGATTCAATTCTTCGAGCCCACAATGGGCAAAAATAGCAGCATATTCCAAATGGAAACATAGATGATTGACAGGTGCGTACACTTTAACCTGGAACATAAATACCGGAACCAAAACAAAGCTGACCTATCCGATAGTCAAGCGGCTATCAAGGCACTCAAATCGCATCAGGTAACCTCAAATCAGGCGTCTTGATAAACTAATATGCTTGGGGAACAAAATGGGGTCTGGATCCTGTGTGCTCCGGGACACAAAGGTATAGCAGGAAACGAAATTGCCAACGAACTGGAAAAGAAAAGAGCATCAATTCCTTTGATTGGTCCGGAATCATTCTGTGGAATAGGTCAAGCAGTCCTCTTCCTTTCGATAAGGAAAGCTGAAGAAAAACAAAAAAGGAACATACAGGGTAAATCTAAGTGATAGCACACGTAGGCTTTGCATGGAAGACGAACAATTTGCGATGCACATTCTGGGACAGTGTCGCGCAAGCTCGACAGAAATATCTGGGTTACCACATAACACCAGAGAATTCATTGAAATCAAGAGATAAAACTATTATTAGCTTTTATCTCTGAGATTGTACTGGAGGAAGTTTTTTAGTTCCATGAAGGGGCACAATGGATATTAAGAACGCAGTGCGAATCACAACAGTAACAATAAAAATATTGCACTCGATGTTTTGAATTTGAAAAAAAACTAAAAACTCCATCCACCTCCATCCAACATATTGGTACCAATCAATTCTTTTTCATCAAAATCCTCCTCCCAGAGAGAATCCGCGCTACGGGCCTGCCTGAAATCATCTACCATTTAACTATAACGGTAAAAAAATTAATACATATGACGTGCAAACAGTTGCGTTCGTTCAACACGTAAGCAAAGGAAAGTCTCGGCAGCATAACCATTAACTTAATAGTTCCTTTAATTTTACACACCCACACAACAACGATATCAGCTGAGTAATCAACATTTAACAGTGATTAAATCAAATTACATTTTCGATTGCTTTTTAACATATAGTGCAAATAAATTTCACCCTTGTTTTACACAACTCGCCCAGGGAATGGCATTTGTGTGATTTTTATGCAATGGTTTAAAAAAATAAGGATATTTATTTACTCAAGCAAAGTGACTGCAAGTCATTATTGAGGGTAGTGGCATGCTATTTGCTTTAGAGGATTCATAAAATTTGAACAAATGCATTTTTGGTTTTTAATTAGAATTCGTTGCTCTAGACGCAGTCGCTAGGTTTGCTTTCAGTTTAATTAAATATTGTATTCTATTTCTTGTTAAAATTCTAGTACAAACACATATGCAGTAACTGGTTATTTTTTTGTTTTTTTTTTTTTTAAACATTTGGATACTACTAAGTTTTTTTCATGAAAAATAATTCAGTGTAAACTTTCATAGGATTTCAATTGTTGAATCCACACAATGGGCAGATTTATTCAGATGCGAATAAGTTTGAATATTGTGTATTGAAAACCCTTCCGTCAGCATGCCACGGAGCAAATGTGTTAGAGAGAATAATTTTTCAAAAATGTAAAAATTTACTTTCGAGAAACAAGTCAGTTCTGCAAATGTGTGTATGGTATCTTTTTCTTCTCTCGAACATATTCTTTAATTATGAATAAATGCATGGCTATCTTGTCTAATTTTAGCAAATTCCGAATTGCAAGGATCATAGTTAAAATTTATTTAGAATGTTGTGCCATGAATACAAAATTAAAAAGAAATTTATACTTATTGCTTAGGTTTCGATTTCATTCTTTGGTGTTGTGGCAATCATTAGAGTTGACTTTAAACGAAAAAAATGTTTTAAAAAATGTATGCTTCGAAATTGAAGCATTTACTTCATTGTAAACTTTATGTAACTTTAGAATACGTTAATGATAGCAGTCTTTATGATTCAATTAGTTTATTATATTAAAATCTTTGCTTTGTTTTTCGCCTCGAATTTTCGAAAAATTGTGCTTAGCCTTGGTGCATAAAGGAATAAAAGACTTTTTACAATAACAGAAATAGAAAATGGAAGAAATAGTCTATAGCTAAGACTTTAATGACCTACCTACACCCAAAAAAAAAATAAAACAAATAATTTGCATTTGAAATAAAATATTTTGACAACAAATATGAGCCATTGGCGAAAATATTTCATATAAATAATCGAATATTTATATAAAAAAACTCATGTTATTTAATGGAAATATTCAGAATATTTAAATATAAATTGTAATAAATAAATAAAGTCGTTGACTTTAAACGAAAAAAATGTTTTAAAAAATGTATGCTTCGAAATTGAAGCATTTACTTCATTGTAAACTTTATGTAACTTTAGAATACGTTAATGATAGCAGTCTTTATGATTCAATTAGTTTCTTATATTAAAATCTTTGCTTTGTTTTTCGCCTCAAATTTTCGAAAAATTGTGCTTAGCCTTGGTGCATAAAGGAATAAAAGACTTTTTACAATAACAGAAATAGAAAATGGAAGAAATAGTCTATAGCTAAGACTTTAATGACCTACCTACACCAAAAAAAAAAAATAAAACAAATAATTTGCATTTGAAATAAAATATTTTGACAACAAATATGAGCCATTGGCGAAAATATTTCATATAAATAATCGAATATTTATATAAAAAAACTCATGTTATTTAATGGAAATATTCAGAATATTTAAATATAAATTGTAATAAATAAATTATAATTGAAATAAATACATTGTCATATTTATTTCAAATGAACAAATATTGATTTGAAATATTATCTGTATAGTTTTATTTATTTATTTATTTATTTATATATTTTATTGACATACTAAGACCGAGGTCTTATAATAAAAGCACTAGCCTCAAATTTCATCAGTATTTGTGATAACAGGGTTAATTATACAAGTTACTAATAAAAAAACTTAATAATAAAGCTTATATAAAACAGTAATGTTTGAATTTAAATTCGAATAAAAGTATTGCTTGATAGCTTAAATTACAATTCTGCTTGTGTAAAAACTGAAAATTTACAATTATTGCAATGAGGAGAAAAAAAAATTCAATCGAAATATTTGATTTTATAATTGCAAATCTTTCTCTTATATATTAGCATTTTTTAATAAAATATTTTATTTTGATTTTCCTTAGTTATGTTTACCCAGTTGGAAAAATTAGCAATATATAAAGCTTTTACTTTTTACATGAAGGCATAATTTTTTGAAAATATGCTTTATTTATATGTTATGATCAACAAAAGTTATAAATATTTTTAAATTAAATTAATGCACAAGAATTATAGACTATTAATAAATAATTGCGATTAGTTCGTTTTATTTTTAATATAAAATAAATATAAACTTTTAGATAAAGTATTAATATATATTCATTACGATTTTTATAATTGAGCTAAAAAACAATTAACTTCACAAAAACTTATTTCTAAGATAAGTTTTGCCATTTTTAGCAGGATATTAATGTAAGGGACTACTGCAGAAGTTTTTCACTATTTGCAGATTTTTTTCATTATCTACGATTTCAAAGTAAACTTTTTATGACAAAAACAAAAAGAAAAAAATTAAAATAAACATAACAAAAAAAGTTGTATTTATAGCGGCATCAGCGGGCATACATTACTTTTCGTAATTATTCTAATACTTGAATTAAATATTTATGAAGCGTATTTAAAAAAACATTCAAATATTTGAATGAAATATTTTAAAATAATGTTCGAATATTTGAATTAAATATTTAAATATTTTAAATTACTGTCGAATATTTCAATTAAGTATTCAAATAATTAAACATAATACATATGTATTATTATAAATAAAGATTCTCAGTATTTAAAAAGAGTTTCAATATAGTACTTTCAAATATTTGGTTTCTTAAATATCCTTTACTGAAAGCAATATTTAAATTAAATATTCTCCCCTTTCATATCCATTTTTTTCGCAATGAATGAATGAATCGAATATTATTTTCAAATACTTTGTACTATAATAGTAATTTATAATTGAAAAATAATATACACAAATATTTAAACTAACTAAAAAATATTTAATTTCTTGGGCTTCTGTTTTTGAGTGTAGAAACCTACAAGCGTTTGTTTCTGGATTTTTAAAATCGCTCAGCTAGCTTGCATCTGAATTATTTCTGATCCAAAGAAATTCTCGGTTTTCATAAACTCAAAGAAGAAATACGATGGATAACTTTCATAATTTAAAACTGCTCATATATATAGTAGGGCGTAAACTTTTTTTGTCAACATTTTGGTGGGGTGAAGCGGAATTCGAAAGTTCGTCACAAAAAAAAATTTGAGAATTTTTTTGAGATTTTTTGAAAAGGTCGCTCAAGGTCGCTTTTTCCAAAAAAAGTAGTTCTTAAAATTAATACTTGCGCTTTCTACCTAGAATAAGTGCAGAACTGCAAAATATAATGTTCCAACGATCTTATTTGGAAAGAAAAATATTACAGAAAAAAATGATATTTTTTTAAAAATTTTGCTGTTTTTTTGTTTTAAACTTAAATTTCTCCAAATTTTCGCTCTTATTATAAAATCTTAGTATGCAGTTTTTAACAACATTTAATCTTAAGTAGGTTAAAGAAGAAACGTTAGTTTATCTTATTTTTACCAAAGTTATGCGCATTTAAATTTTTAAAAACATGTCTTTTTTCGGTAAATTTATTATTGTACGCACCGATTTTATAAATAGTAGTTCACGAGTAGATCATGAGTAGATCACGAGTAGATAACGAGTAGATCAAGAGGAGAATAAGTTTCATTTAAGCCAAAAACAATTGCAAAATGTTAATGTTTTTATTAATTTTTATTCTCTTTTAACTCTTTTTTTGCAGCCGTACTCAACCACCTGTGCATATTTGATTTTACCTTTAACTAAAGTAAAAGTACCCTTTTTTTGTGACGAACTTTCTAATTTCGCTTCAGCCCCCAAAATTTTGACAAAAAAAGTTTACGCTCTAATATATAGTCACATGTCGCCCTCTAGATGCATACTGCCTTGCTAAGGAAAACTACTGTACATATTTGAAAAAAAAAATTTAAATTGGGTTATTGAGCCAAATAACAATATATTGAAACCCTTCTACTTATTAAACATTTGCAAAATTTTTACCTTCTTTGCGCCTTTAACATCATCAAATATGATTCTGCATCAAAAAATTTTAGAAAATAGCTCCTTTTAACGTCAGTTTTGCTACCGAGATGAAAAACAAAGCAAGCCTGCCGATGGAAGGAATGTAGCAGGTTATAATTTTAATGCTAAGAGGTCAATTTTTTTATATTTTAAAAACTTAATCTTTACTTTTAAGTGAGGTGCATTATTATTATTATTTATTATTTACAAAAAGCGTCAGTACAGTATGAACTAAACATTTAAAGCACAATATAAATGCATTTAATATAAATACAATAACAACTGCGTCATAATAAAGTATCATATTTGCTAATGCCAAATTCCGGTTAATATTAAGGGACAACAACTTCAATATTTTCATGATTGTTGTAATTCGCCGAAAATTTGTGTTTTCGTTGAAGCACTTTTGATAACAACAATGTTGTTATGTAAATTATTTCAGCAATATCGCAACATTGCAAGTGGCTCAATCGGCTAGGGCTTTAGTTTTTGTTCATGTATTTTGGAATCTTGAGTAGTGGGTTCAAATCCCATCAAAGACATATTTTTTTTTTCATAATGGCTTTTAATTTGTTTTGGTTTTATTTTTACTGTCTTCTGTTTTATTAAGTGATTTCGTTCTTTTTGCGCATAATTTGCTCATAATAACAAAACGAAAGCGTTAATTTTCTTACTCGATTAGTTAGCAGCTGCGATGGTCGAGTGGTAATTTTTCAATTGCCAGCAACATTAGTTGGAAATTCAGCATACATGCTCGCCTCCATACCCGCTTATATCTTTTTTCTATAGGCATATCCTAGGACGGCACGCCTGTCAAATGAACTGCCGTAGCAGCAATGCAGCATGCATCTCATGGTATGAATGCAGCATTAATGCCGAGAGATGCATGCAGGCTAGGGTAGTACATTTGGCAGACATGTATACCTTTTGCATTCGTACCATAACATGCATGCTGCATTGCTGCCACGGCAGTTTATTTGGCAGCCATGCCGGCCTAGGACTTGCCTATACAAAAAAGATATAAGCAGGTATGGAGGCGAGCATATCTTCTGTCCTTCCGAAGCATGTTGCCGGCAGACATACAGCAAGGCCCTTTTTCCAACTGGTTACTTAGGGTAAATAACCATAGCAGTAAACAATGAAAAAATATGAAAATAGTTAGCAAAACTACCGTATATCGCACAGATACAGTAGTTTACTGTTGTATGGTCACTAAAAATACATAAATGACTCCAAAATTGCAAAAATATGGCAATGAACTCATGTTAAAATATTTGCAGGTTAAGGTTAGTGTTTCCACTGATGGGAGAAGTGATCTTGGTGCCAAAGATTCCTCTGTGACCAAGGATTCGTACTTCATCGACACTTTTGTAGGTTTTATGTGTGTTAATTGAAATTTTATAGTTTTATGAGCTTATCAGGCAAAATAAAAAGGTCGTATGAAATTCCAAGCTTTACCTGAAGGATTTCATGAGGCTATGGGTGCGCGTCATTGGAATTTTTATTAATAATATGAGTTTCTTGATAATTAAAAAAATTATTGAAGAGTCTACTTCAAACAGTACGGTATTTGAAATTTTTAGGTTGTTTTAGATCATACTCAAGTTTTCAAGTTACTCACACATTTATGTGTTTACGTCACACATACGAATGCTTCTACTGGCGTAGTTTGACACAAATACCACCCCCTGTTGCCCTAAAAATGCCTAAAAAACGACATTTTCAAAACTGTTTTCAGACTACTTTCCTGCCTGTTTCCTGAAAAAAATTGTATTTAGGGTAAAGAGATGAGAGAATGTTTTTTTTATCAATCCGTAATATTTTTATTCTGGTAAGACTTCTAAAATGTATGTATATCCTCTTTATATAAATTAAAATATATATATAAAAATTCAAATGATGCATTCATAACCGAAACAAATACTCTAGGTATAGCTTGGAAACAAATACGATCCTTTTATTTTGTCTGATAAACTCATAAGACCATAAAAAATCAAGTATTCATTTTAGTCCCAAGCCATAAATAAAAATTACAAATGAATAAGAAATAAACAATGAATAACAAATGAATAATGAATTAAAAATTAATAATGAATAAAAAATTAATAATGAATAAAAAATGTATAATGAATAAAAAAAATAATGAAAAACAAGTGAATAATGAATAAAAAATTAATAATAAATAAAAAATTAACAATGGATAACAAATAAATAATGAATAAAAAATGAATAATCAATAAAACATGAATAATGAATAAAAAATAAATAATGAATAACAAGTGAATATTGAATAAAAAATGAATAAAAAATTAATAATGAATATAAAATAAATAATGAATAACAAGTGAATAATGAATAAAAAATGAATAATGAATAAAAAATTAATAATGAATAACAAGTTAATAATGAATAACAAATTAACAGTGAATAAAAAATGAATCATGAATAAAAGAAATAATTGAAAATTCTGAAATTTTTTGTGAATTGCATTCTTTGTGAAAATCATTCAAATGAATTAAAAAATATTCATTACTCTGAATAACGAAAATGAATAATTGAAATAAATACTTAATCATTTTTTTAAAAATGGATGTGAATTAAAAATTTTATTTATGATGCAATTTTGCATTCATTGAATGCATTCTTGTGTCATTATTAAGCTACACTTAAAATTCTGAAAATGAATGCCGATTTTACAGCTCTGCAAACTCTGCTATACTCGCTTTAGTCGTCTGTCAAATACGAAATAGATTGAAGTCTGCGGCAGCAAAAATAGCCGTCGTGTTCTCTCTTTGTCGTGTTGTCTTAAAAAAATACATCTTCATAAGAAAACATGAATTCTATTTTTTGACAATTGGCGTTCGTCGCGTGTCGCAGTACAACTATTTCTCCAACTAGCATAGAATCACAACTGTGCTTCTCATCTGCAGGTTATATTTGTAATAATATCCGAACAAAAATGTCTAATGAAAATTAAGACGCGTTGATCAGCTTAATTAATGTATTACTTTAAAAATAATTAAAACAAAAAATTTAATTTTGAAAAGTCTTTTCCAAGCTTAATTTGCCTTAAACGCAAGAAAACATGAAGACGGTGTCAAAAAAAAATGTTTAACATTTATATAATAATACCTTAAACTGTTCGGTATTTTAATTTTTATATTATTTGTTATTTAAGTTAAAATAATTTGCTAGTCATTAATATTATATAAGTTCTTTTGTGTTTATTAACAATAAGGGTATTCACAATTGTGTGGTATCGTGGTATTGTGGTTTTTTTCCATAGTTAAAAATCCCTTTAAAATAGAATTTGTTTTTGGGAAACTCCCAATGTAGCTTTTTGTTACTATGCAAATAAATTAACAATCCAATTTGATATATTGTATTAATATGTGACATAAAAAATTTTAACTTGCATTTTAAGCTTCTTCCATTTTTGCAATTAAAAAATAACTGGCAACCGATCAGTTTTTTGATGGAACTTTAAAAACCACGTTCGTTAAACATATCATTGGGTTACTTAAAATTACCACACTTTTGGTTTTTAGAGATTTCATGTAAAACAAAAAAAAAACCGCTCGGTAGAGTGGGGGATCTATACCGTGGGATTTTTTTAACGACACTGATAACGCAATTTTGAATACTCTTAACCGTAGTCCTACGTTGGTGTAGAAAACTACATATTTTTTTAATTTTTATATATTTCCAAAACCATTTTGTTTTTGGGATAAAAGCAAGCTTACATGATTTTTATTTTATGCTAAGTGTAGACCGAAATCATGTTCCTTGTAGTATCTCAATAATAAATTTTTTCAAAATATTTACAAACTTCAATTCCTCATCTACACCTTAACGTGGAATTTAAAAGTTTTTCTCAACGTAGTACTACGGTTAATGTGTTTTGTTTTGTTTTGTTTTTGTTACTTATAAATGAATTAATTTATATTTTTTCGTTTCAAGTAATAAATATTTCTATTAAAAACGTTTTGAATTATTTACTTCTGAAAGTTTTGAATCTTGAACTAATGCCGGAATCTCGGGATTGGGATTTCAATTCCGATAATCTAGGGATTGAGGAAAGCTTCCAGGATTGGCCTTCCTAATATGTACATACACACATCTGTTAAACGGTCAAACACATATACCGCTCCTTTTGAATTGCCGTAGTCGGGTAAAATAACACACAAATTAATTTTTTGTAGACTAAATCTAATGGGATTTCTAAAATATAAGACAATTCGAGTCAGATTTGAAATCCTTTGAAGTTTGGTGTTCTAAAAATAATATGTTTCTTAATCCAGATAAATATAAAGCTGAGACTTTTTCGCGTAAAAGTAACAATTTAATTTTTGACTATAAGATAAAAGATGCTGCAAGTTGTGTAGATATTGCTAAAGGTTTTGGTGTATGCATGCATTTGAAGCTATCGTTTAACATTCTTATTGATTACATTTGTAAAAAATCATCATCTATGCTAGTGTTTATAAAACGCTGGGCCAAAAAATTTAATAGCATAATAACTACTGCAACATTGTATTATGCAATTCTGAAATCTCACTTAGAGTATCTAAGTCAAGTATAGTCCCCAAGTTACAATGCATATCCCTTTTAAACCTGACGCCAAGCTACTGAACATTTTGTTATGTTTTTTGTAGTAAATGGTCTTGATATGATATGAAAACATTTTCATTGACTAAATTTTGATATTTTCATATCCTTCAAGGATTTTTAAAAACCAAAAGTCAGTACTTAGACATTTTTTTGGCACCAAATGGCCTCAAGTCATTTCAATGTGACTCCTGAATTCTGTGAAAATTTAATAAAAAGCTAACAGCAGAACTTCAAAATTAACATCAAAACAATATGAGAGGCGAACATAAATAATCAGCGCAATTGATGCATGTAACTTTGTTTAAGATTAGTGAAAGAGAAGTGAAGATATTGAGACTGAAGGTTACCCGCACAATCGATGCGTCCCGGTCTGAAAGGGATATGTTGATCGTATAGAAAGAATACAAAAATATTTCTTTCGGGTTACTCTAAAGGTCTTAAGTAAAATAGAGTATTTAAACCTGTTTAGGCCGCAACCCTAAAGGTTAAAGAAAGTACAGTGAAACCTCTACTAACGGACACCTCTCTTAAGCGGACACTTCTCTTGAGCGAACAGTTTTCCACGACCAAGTTTTTCGTCCGCTTTTTCGAACAAATTAACTTCTCTTAAGCGGACCCTCTCTTGAGCGGACGCGGACAGAACATTTTCGTCTAATTGGGCGAAAAACCTCTGTTAGGCGGACGCGAACCTCCCTCAAGCGGACACAAATGTCTGTTGAACGGACGCTAACCTCTCTAAAGCGGACACAAACGTCTGTTGAACGGACGCGAACCTTTGTTGCATGGACGCGAACCTCTATCAAGCGGACACGAGTGAGAAAAGTAACTGACAAAATGTGTGTAAACATACAGAATTGAAATTGGGGATTTCCCTCACAAAGCGCCTCGCTGGTTTTTTATTCATTTGCCTTGCCATCGCTTCATTGAGCTATAGAACGTTGCAGTGAATAGACACACGAGATGGCGAACCCATATGCAAAATCGTTTTTTTAAAGAAAAACAAAAAACTTACGTCAATCGAAGATTGCGTCATTGAAAAAAATTGCCTCTAACATTTGCTCATTAATCTATAACAAAATTAAAAGATATAAAACTCAGCCTCTCTACTAAGCGGACACCTCTATTGGGCGGACAAAAATGGGCTGACGGTGAGTGTCCGCCCAAGAGAAGTTTCACTGTAATAGGTTTACTTACTACTTTATCGACTCGTTCCAGTATCGATTCTCGATACACGAACGAGTCGCTCGATCGGCTTTTCCGACGAGTGGCTTTTGCTTTTTACTTTTATGACAAATTGATTTCCGAAAGTATTACACTTCATTTTGTAAAACCGCGTTCAATTAAATATTAAATTATTTATCTCCACTAATTGGGAACAATTAATCACTTATTGTTTATCAGCAAGCAATCACTTATTGATAGCCAGTAGAATAAATGAAGTTTTCTTTAACGTTCCTGTATATGCACTTCTTGCAGCAATAAGCTGTAAATTTCACATATT
Organism: Dichetophora obliterata; assembly: GCA_963920525.1. NCBI lineage: Eukaryota > Metazoa > Arthropoda > Insecta > Diptera > Sciomyzidae > Dichetophora > Dichetophora obliterata. The sequence goes on along the minus strand of OY986435.1, from coordinate 36,572,793 downwards.
AAAGATTTGCCTAACTGTCTGACCAGAATCATGTCGCTGTCGTGTCGGCAGGCAGAGCGCTGGCAGAGACAATGCAAACCTTATGGGAGAAAATTGCTGCAGAATACGACAACGAAAACGCCAAGATAGAAATGTTTCTATTTCTATTTTGACTTTGTCGTTTATTTGATAGCTCTCTCAGCTTCTCTCTAAAAATGTTGCCATATTTTAACAAAATTTGAAGAATCTGTCAACCAATGAAGCGAGTAAACAGTGTTCCTACTTGCTCTTATAATGATAGGAGTAGCCTTCAGTTGAAAATGCAGTAAATTTATATGAAGAGTATTGCAAAAAGTAGTGTAATAAATGGAAGTGGAGTAATTATTAGCTCAATCGGAGTACGATGAGAACACTGAAGCTCTGAATTCGCAGATTGAATAAAAGCAAAACGACAAAGCCAACGCTACAATTCTGGGCCAACTCTTAGCGATTCTCTCTCACCGACACGACAACGACATGATTCTGGTCAGACAGTAAAGCATAGTACTCTGTTCAGTTTCATGTGAAATTCCACTCAAATATCCATACAAAAAGTGACAGCTGCGAAACAAGCGTGTAAATTTTCACAACATGTACGTCAGAGCAGTACTCTGTTCCGCTGCGTGAAATTATCGCAACATGTTTCTGAGGAACATTTTTTCACAATTTAATAGTAATGCCTATTTATTTTGAAGTGAAAAGAGAGATATCATATGAAATCTCCCAACTCATTCTCTGAGTCTCTCTGAGAAACGTTGACATAGGAATTCCTCGCAACAAACTTTAAGTCAGAAATTTCACGCAACAAATAAATAGATGTTTCCAGCGAAATTTCACGTAAATGAACAAAGTACTAGGCTTAACAAAAAAAACGTAAGAAATAAATATTGTACATACATCAAATCTAAGTAAACTAATTACTGGTGTTTTGTACTTAGTTTGTTCTTCTCCGTTTGCATATAAACCGAGGACAAATTGCCAGAAGATTATATGCAAACACTAGCTCGACTTACCAAGATTTGCAGCTAAAGGCCAGTGCTCTTTGGTGAATCATTACTTCACCGGAACAGATCCACCTGCTCTGTTTTGATCCTACCAGTCGGATGGTCTTTCTGGAGTTTTCTTGGATAGTTTCAAGTGCCTAAGGAAAACCGAGAATTTTTAAACAAAGCACCAATTTCATCAACTCCACCAAAAAAAAAAGATTATTTGATTGGTTTCTTTGCAAGTAGCTCAGGTTATAATAGTGTTTTTATGCAAGTTACAGATTAAATTAATAAATTATTAAATTGGCAAATATTTTTGCGAAAATATATAATTTTTTCATAAGTGTTGTTTTTGATACGATCATCGCAGCACACAGACACTCGCGCACAAACGACCAATTCGTTTCGCGAATTTTTGTACTTTTTGATACTTTGTTTTGTGTCGTAAAAATATTTTGTCCGTCCGGCGAAATTAGTTTTCTACTTATTAGAAAACTCGCGGAAAAGTGGACGGAGTTTTTTGCGGTGCACCAATCGGAAATTTATGGAGCACAAAATAATTAATGCCATTAACTTGCAACTATTGCAATTACCTTGGTATATATTAAATTAACGCAAAATAAAAACACACCTTCACACACGCACTTGTTTATTTGGCCGGCTTCGTTTGTTTACTTTGTTCGTCACGATTTTATTAAAACACAACTTTTTAATACTTTTATTTTGTTCGTTATTATTACGGACTTATTATATTACTGCTTTGTGTTATATTAGTTATTATTTTCACAATAAATAAAAAATAATTAAAACCGATTAAAAGCGAAGAAAACGAGCAGGTTAATAAACACGAATAGTGCAGCAAACAAACAAGACGAAAAAATAAAACCTTATCGAAACAGCTGGGCGACTTCGAAAAAGTGTTGCCAGTTCGTCAAAATTTATCGCACATATTGCAATTTTAATTTTTGGCACTTTTTCGGGATTTTAACTATTTTAAGTTAAATTCTAATTTGTTTACACCAAGGCGGGTATAAAAATATTTTACCCAGTACACGGTTTTGTTTGGGATTTTTAAAAATTCAAGGGATTTTCATTATCATTATAAATTCTACCGGTTTAACTCCAATTCATCATTGGAAACTGTTTTCTATCTAAGCGTTGCAATTCAAAGATTTTTTTTTAAAGTGAATAAAAACAGTATAAGTTAATGAAATTTATTCATTTAATAAATAAAGTTGATTTCTTTATATAAAAGTTGGCAAATACTTTATATATAACAGTTTCTATAAATTAGAAACTAGGTAAACAAATATTTTAGTGGTATTAGCTTAAATTTACCTAAACAAGACCTATTAAATTTACCTATTAGAAACTAGGAAAACATTTCTTTTTAAGCCATTCTGTCTTAAAATTACCTAGGACCGAATTACAGCATCCGTGATCGGGCAAATCGTTAAAATTTAGCTGCAATTGTCTCGTCGTGCTGTTCTTAATTTTGTTCGATAACGGATGGTTGTTCGAATTCGGCCTCAGCTTTGAAGGTTTCTACGTACTAGAAACAAGGTAAAAAAAAAATATTTTAAGCAATCTTAGCTGAAAATTACCTAATATATGCAAGTTTCTACGTATTAACTGGATAAACAATTTTTAAGCAAATTAAGCTTTATTTTTACCGACAAATAAGGGTTTCTTCTTATCAGAAACCAAGTTAAAAAATATTTTAAGCAGTTTGCTTAATCTTATATAATATTTTAAGTTTCTACGTATAAGAAACTAGTTAAAAAATATTTGATACTATTTAATAGCTTGAAACTAACTAACATTTTAAAGTTTCTACTTATTAGAAACCAATTAATAAAACTTTGAAGTCATTTAAGCTTCAATTCTGTTCATAAACAAAATTTATTTTTGTTTCTTAAAGAAACAATGGCGAAGAAGAACTCCTTTATGAGATCTACTGACACCATTTTTGAGCTGGAAACAGACTTTAATGCTATTCCTCAAGACAAGCACAATATTTGCGCTCTTAAAATTCACGAAGAGTAATTAAAATCCCAGTGGACAAATGTCAAGGCATCTTACGAGTCATGCCTACAAAAGCTAGTGGCAACGAATGACGATGATGATAATGTCAGCGTCGTGAAAATAAAATATCGCTCATGTTTTCAGACATTTGCTTTATTCTTATGGGGATCGATAATATCTATTATAAAAGATATCTTGAAATGAGCGAAAGAAATCTGCTGATATCGTCTTTTTACACCAACCTATAACCGGTGTAATCGATTCTCTAGAATTCCATACTCTTGTAAATTTAAACACTAACCGTAAAAACAGTAAAAATGCTAAAAATTTCATTTACTTACCTGTTAGTAGAGCACATTATATGGCTACTGCTACTTTAAACCGCATGAGGTTATTAACAAAGGTATTCCTTTGTTAACAACTGTATTGTTTTTTATGTTCACTTATCGAAAGGTCAACTCAAAAGTAGATTCAAAACTAATATATGACTGGATCGATGTAAAATCGGTCTAAAAATGCGATAAGAAACTTAAGTCTTAAATGCCAACATTATTTGCAAATAAATAAAAATAAATAAACCCATGGTTAGTGGTTATGTTTTGTGCTGTCCCTGAGCCCAACTCATATCATGGTTGATACATTTATCGATATAATTGATATATTTTAATGATATTTAAGTTGTGTCTGAATATGCTGAGATCCTGAGAAAGGGCAAAAAAGCTGCAGTAGCTAAACTCTATTGATATTACATATTGTTTTAAAAAAAATTGTTTTTAACATTAACATTGAATCTTTGTACTTTATCTAATCAGCTTGTCATGTACACCCAGAAAAAATATGGTTAATTTAACCAAACTTTAACTAAATTTCTGGTTAAAATTTGCCAACATGAATCGTCAGATTAAGATTACCACATGCCATTCAGGTCAATTTAACCTCTTTTTGTGGTTTAATGAAACTGACAAATGTGGTTATCTTAACCATTATTTGTGGTTAAATCGAGTTGAATCAGGTCAGGAAACCAAATGTCAATGATGAGATTTTTGTAATGGGGACAGAAAGGAGGATGAGAGCGAATAAATCATAGTCACCTTTTTTTTAATCCCAAATAATACAGAATAAAATAAAATTAAAAATTGAAAGACAGGACATTTCATCTATCTTATCCCGAGGCACCTTTTATTTCAAGTTCTGCATCACTAGTGCAGAATTTAACAGCTGGCAGGTTGTTTTTTTCGCTATAATCCTATTTTCTACAGGTATTTCTGTGAACCAGATCTGTCAGGTAAAACTAACGTTGATCAGGTTAATACGATGTGGTTGGCTCTTCCAACCAAATTCGTCAGGTAAACATAACCTGGAGAAGGTAAGAGCATTTCTTCCTGAGTGTGTTTACTAATCATCGGCTGCAACTAAGAGAAAATTTTTCTTTGAAAATAAGAAATTTTTCTTCGAATCCCTGGAAAAATTTTGGAATTTTTGCAAAAAAAAAACACCAATTTTTAAGATTTTAAACAGCATCCCGTGGGAAATAACATTTTTATACTGATGAAAAACTGCAAAAATTATTATTATTACATGAACTAAAATGCGAGCTTTAGATCAAGTAAGTTTTTTTTTAAGAAGGCAAAATTTGGTTGTGAAAATAGCCACCTTTCAGTTAGAACACTAGCTTCTGGCGAAGCAAAAGATTCGTTTCATTTCTATGGTGCATTTCGACGAACTGTCGAACACCAATGAATATTGAAATAAATAAAGAAGCAACTAGAACAGATGGCCACCTAGGTAGAGTTGATGGCGGTGATCTATAAATAGCCTACTGCTTTGTAATGTCATATGATTAGCAGCCATACAATTCAAAAGAATGAATTCCAAAATCTGCGCATTCATATAATAGTTTAAACAGTGAGTTGATCACAGCTTAATCACTCAAAGACTACTGAAGAGGAAAATGTAGCGATTTCCGAAACAAACTGTCTAGTCAGCTAAGTGATTGACTCTATACAGAGTTGTTGTTGCATTCTTAAAAAAAAACTTACTTGATCTTAAGCTCGCAACTTAATTCATGTTATAATTTAATAGATCATTAAACTAATTAACTAATTATTATTACTATTAACATTAAATTAAAATAAAAAATTACCACCATCCAGAGACTTGAACCTAGGCCGCGTGAGTGTAAGTCCATCAGCTTTTCCATTCGACCATTGCAGTTGTTAAACAATAGCCGCTTGAGAAATATAAGAAAAGCATCCTTAAAATAAATCACTTGTTGTGTACAAAAAAAATAAAAACTTGCATGTATTTCTATGAAATATCTAAGTATTGTAACTTATATTTCTCCAAATTTAAGAAATTATGCTGTAGAGTGTTGCAAGCGGATTTGATATCAATACAGTTTTCTTAAAAATATTTTTAGCTTTTATACAATTTTTGGAAATTTAATTTTTATCAGACCTTCATTTCTTATATTTAAGTAAAAACTGGTCTTTAAAACAGAGAAGCTGTTTTTATAACGTTGCAACGAATTCAAGACGTTAGATCGTTAAATCATGTAAAAATTCTCTGAATTATGGATAAACCTCTATAGAATGTAGAAAAACCCACGCTTTTGAATTTATGCCACAGTTTTTTAATTAAAGGGAAGCATATTTTTTTGAGTGTACTTTCACAATTTAGTGGAGAAACTATTTTATTCACAAAAAAATTTGCGTATATGCCAATTAAGTCCATTTCACGAAAATCCAAAAAATATCAAAGAGCAGCTGATAACAACGTAAGTTGAATAAAGCAGTAACAAATTGAATTAAATAACTATAAAGTGAATAGCAAAAAGATTTTGTTTTTTATTGGAAGAGTTACCCATTCAGTAATATTTCAACAGAATTGAATTCAATTCAAATCAAATGATATTAAAAAAACGCTGAGGAAAAGCAAGGGAAACTTTGTGGATACTCAAGTTTTTGCAGAATTTGTAATTCATGTAAATAAAAATATTGAAAAAAAAAAAAAAAATCAAACATAAATGTTGTTTGTGTTCAGGTTTTCTTTGCTTAATATTGCTTGTTTGCTTACCAGTGAAAAAATAAGACAAGCGAAGTGCTCTGTTAATAAATATCTATAAATAATATATACGTAAAGTTGAGTGTTTGTTTGTAAATATGCGTGCATGTATGGATGGTTTTCATACAAATCTTTGATTTTGAATCGATGTAAAATAAATTTGGCACAGTAGTTCTATGAAACCAAGCGGAGGTCACTGTTTATATAAAGTTTACCACTCCAACCTTTACCAAGAACCACTTGATAAAAAAACTACTAGTAACTAGTGACTAAGAAATATATTATCCGAAGTTTTTTAATGTATTTGACTTAAATTTTGATTTAAGATCGTATTTTTGTTGTCTTCAACTTTGCCAAAATTAAGCATTCACTTTTTATCAATCCAAAAATTCTTCACTATATCCATCCGATACATTATTTTTCAAAGACATTTTGGAATTCTATAGCTAAAACTATGTAACTAATAAGGTGCTTGTAATAAGTATAATTCACACTAGGGCTTTCAATCCAGGGATCCCGAACCATTTTCTAGTCCCGGAATCCCGGGATTTAGTATTTGAAATGTACAAGAAAATATAAAAGTTTTGAGAAACTATAAATGCAACTGCAATGTAAACGATGGTTATTTTTGCTATCAAAATACGCCTGCCCTTATTTTTATCTCTCTCTATACACTTTGAAAGACCATTTTTTCAGTTTGTTGTGATTGTTACTCTTAAAGGACTTTGCTTAATAGGCCGTTTTACTTTCACGGAATTTTAAAAGAAGTAATAGTGTTTTTACTACACTATCGTTTTTTTACTATAAAAATAATATTTAATTACATCATACTTTTTATTAGCCGCTTACTGATTTAAAGGAATATGAAGTTTGGTTTTATTTACAATTTTTTTAAAAGATAAATTTATGTTTGTTTTGATTATGTTTATAATAACATGTTTATATTAAAGTGAAATATAAGATATTTTTGAATATTTTTTGTTTTCATTCTGAAATAAATGTAAAACTTTTCTGAAATATAAAAAAGCGTAACGTGTTTTATTAACTTCTTATTTTATTAAATATTTTCAAGTTTAGCAAACAGCTTTAATTAAGGACCGTAAAGATTATGAATTTTATTAAAAAAGTCATCATACTATAATCGTTATTTTCTGATTTAATTCTTTTTCGATCTGGTTTAATCAGGTGATATATATTTTTTAATCATAACATTAACAAGTTTTCCCCCTAAAAATACATAATATTATTTTAGAATTTAACTTTATATTCTAATTTGTGCTGCTATTGTTGTCATTATAGGTCAATAGCCCGTGGTTAGAGTGGTGAATTTACAAACTGTATGTCGAGCGTTCGAATCTCGATGTGGTTATTTATTTATTTTTTTATTTTTATATTTTAATCCAAGGCTGTACTAAATTTGAAACCAAGCTGTATTAAAACCCTATTTTAGTATTTTGCAAAATCTGGATTTTTAACCAAAGCCGGTGTAGACTTATATGTAGTACAGCAAAGTTTCAATTTTAGTAGGGTAACCTGGGGTACCTTTGACTTTGGGGCACATTTGACTTTGACGTTTTCGGTGTGAACGCACCACAATATCAATAAATTTTATATGAGGAATTTGGCAGCATTGCATTTTACTAAGCTTTGCAAATTTTTACAGTTCTTGCATAACGATTATAAAAGCAACACGTCTTTTTGTGTTCGGGACTGCGTAGCTGGAATTTATGCCTACACAGAAAAAAATAACTGCTGTAACGACAAATAATTTTTGCATTTGACGATTTTTAAGGAAAATGCTGTTGCCCCGAATGTAAATTTGTTGAATGGAATGCAACACTATTTGTAAATAAAAATTTGTCAACAATTTTTTCTTTTATCCCAAGAGTTAAAAATTGTTGACGATTGACAACAGCAAAATCATTCATCTCAAATATTATATAATTTGTGTTAAATAGTTTTCGTTTGAAATTTTGGCAAAAGAAGAGTTGCTTTTAGCATAAATAGTTTGTGTTTGCGTCAAAAAATAATATGCTGTATTAACAACAGCACTTTTTGTTGCCCTAAAAGTTTGCATTTGGCAATACTATGTTTTTGAACAGCGACGGCGAAACACGTGCACATTGATATGTTTAGTGGTCTTTGTCTAACAAGCATAAAATGTAAGCAATTGATTGTAAAAATGTGATTGTCTCTTTTTGACACATTCTGATATGATAACTGAATGTATTTCACCATCAGTGCTATCATTTGAGTAAATGCATTTGGGAAGAGTGGCTGCTGCTACAATTAATTAATTTTTGTAATTTATATATATGGCTGAAAATAGTAAATTCCTCTATGAAATAGAGGAATCAAACGAAGTTGTTGATTTGTTGCTGCTGTGGGGCCTGTCAATTGAGAGCATAAATGCTGTATTATAATTATTTTTATATATAATTATTTGCGTCAAACAATACTTTTTTTGCGCTAACAGGAATTTCTATTTTTCTTGCATTTGGGGCAACAACAATGCATTTTGCGTCAAATAATTATTTTGTTGTGTGAACAACAATTCCTTTTTTTTTTGCATTTTGGACAACAGCAATTAATTTTGCGTCAAATAAATATATTGTTGAGTTTCAATGAAAATTGCATTTGAAACAACAGATTTAACTTTTGCCGCAACAAAATCGTCAACAGCAATTTAATATTTGCGGCAACTACGAAATGTTGTTGAGCACGATTTAAATGCAAAATCTATTTGGTGTAAGGTTGAAATTTGTTGGCATTAAAGTATTTTTTTTTCTGTGTACATTTATGTCTAAGGAAATTGTAATCGAGTTTTAATTGATGTTGGAAAGTGTGTTTTACAAAACGTAGGAATAATTCTTTATTTATTTGAAAATTTAAACGAAATTTATTAAAACTAAATAAAAAACAAAAATATAAAGGAAAAAGTTGCCGAGAGCTTATGGGAAACATTTGACGATTTTGAAAGGGGCACTTTTAACATATGTCAATTGTACCCCATAACTACCAAATCATTAAAAATTTAATTTTGTTAAATATTTTTACATAGTTGTTATACAGAAATGGTTCGAAATTACAAAAAAAAAAAAACCAATCGCTGTGGTATTGATGAAGAAAATATGCAAAAAGCACTTTTAGACATCAGGAATGGGATTGGAACTCAATCATCAGCTGCGGAAAAATATGGCATCAAGAGAACTACGTTGATTATGCGGATGAAAAATATAAATCCAATACAGATTATTGATTCTGGTAACGACAGTAGCTCTGAGGAACATTTTCGATTTCAATCAAAGTTCACAGCGCGTCAAATTTTTACAAAACAACAAGAAATCGATTTGGTTGAATATGTAAAAAGTGTGCCTTTTATTCGCATGGTTTAACCTACCAGACTTTCAAAAAGTTTGCGTTTGATTACGCCAAAGCTAACGATATTTCCATTCCCGCTAGTTGGGAAAAATATAAAAAAGCAGGGGATGATTGGCTTTATGGCTTTCGTAAAAGAAATCCTACAATTTCACTCAGGAAACCAGAAAAAGTAAGTTTGGCAAGACTTATCGGCTTTACAAAATCATGTGTAGAAGGCTTCTATGCAAATCTCGCTACTTTGTATGAAAAGCATTCATTTCAAGCAAAAGATATCTATAATTTAGACGAAACAGGCGTTACCACTGTCATGGATTCTCCTAAGGTAAGACTAACAGAAAAAAACTGTTTTATATAGGTATATTTCTATTTCTTATTATTTTCTTAATATCTGTATAGATTTTCTCTACAAAAGGCAAGCGAACAGTCTCACAAGCCACGTCAGCTGAACGTGGCAGCTTGGTTACTATGGTTGGCATAGTAAATGTTTCCGGAAATCGTCTACCTCCGGTTTATATATTTCCTCGTATTCGTTTCAATGAACGATTCGGTAATGGATGTTTTCCAGTCTTGAAACCATTGCTTATAGCCGAGACAATGGGATTGTGTTGCTGTCTTTCCCACTACATACCTCTCATCGACTTCAGCCATTGGATGTATCAGTATTTCGTCCATTTAAAAAGTTTTGTCGTAAAAGTTTTAATGGCTTTATGACTACAAACCTTGGAAAACCAGTCACCATATACGATTTGGGAACCTTGACTAATCAGCCATTTCAAAGATCGTTTTCATCAGAAAATATTATGAGTGGTTTCAAAGCATCTGGAATTTATACCTTTAACACACAAATGCTTAATGACGACGACTTTACTTTAGTAAAGTCCGCAGAAGATGAACTAACAGATGACGAGAAGTTAGTTGTTGGCGACTATGTGCTGGTCAAATTTTGTGCCCGAATCAAAAAGCCGTTGTTTACGTTGGCGAAGTTATGGAAGTATTCAGCGACTTCACCTTTAAGGCCTGTTTCCAGCTCTCAAGTAAAGCTTATTTTCATACATAAATCTAAGAAGTAATCCAAAAGTAATTTTTCCTTGTCAAAATTACTTGAAAGAGAATCCAGCTCGTAAGAAAAATTTTCTGTTCTTACTACTTTTTTTTCATTGAAAAGTGACAACGGTAACACTGTGAATGTCAAGAAATATATGCAAGTTATATTATTACTTCAAGTAAAATTTTGGCAACCAACATTCAAAGGTAAATAATTTTATTGATATCATTGATTAATTGATTTAAAATTAATAAAAGAATATTTTAGACATGCACATGAACATTTCTACGGAGGGAGAAGAAGAGGCAGTCAATTTTGAGGGGCAGATGTCTTCCGATAAGCGGTCGAAAGCTGTCCGGAAGAAGCGGTCTGCCAACATGTAAACAAAATGTAATAAAATGTAAACAAACGCTTTTCTCTATTACTTACCTTTGCAATTCAGCCATTACTCATTTAATGAGTTATTTCAATATTTATTGCAACAAATTTATTTCAATGTTTGATGAAAACAAATCAGCCTAAATTTTCAATACAAAGTGATACAATGCTGGAACTGTCAAAACTCTCGCCGTCAAAATTACTTGTCTACTACTTTTTTACACTCAAGAAACTTAAGTAACTTTTTTCTTGAGTAATTACTTGAGAACTGGATAGAGACCTTTAATGTTAATTATTTGCGTAGAGCACCGACATCAGGTTGGGTTTTTGTCAAGCCGGTTGTTGAGGATATCGCTCTAACGTTACGCAGCGAGATTGAATCAAAGCTGCCCACTCCTGAAAATCCAGCTGCCACATCAAGAAGCCGCACCAAATATATTTTTAATACTGATTTTGGAAATAATAATATAAAATGAGTTAAAAATATGAATGCTGGGTTTTCTGAACAATCTCAGTTGTATCGAATTGATCTCAACATTATTATTTTTTTAACAGTATTGAACTTTTGCATTACAATTGACTGAATTTTATTATTTTTTTAGCGTTTTTTTTCTTAAAATACACAAATAAAAGTTTTATTTCATTTTCGTATTAATAATGCTGGTATTTTTATTTCTCTCAGAGAATATATTTTTATGTCAAATGTTCCCCTTCAAAAGTCAAGGGTGCTCCATGGTTGGGGCACATTTGACAAAACGCATTTTTTTAGAAATTGTTTAAAAAAAGACGTTTAGGGTTTTTATATTACAATATCCTTACAGTGTTTAAAAGTTAAATAATCAATGTTTATAGGGAAGTAAAAAAATTTCGAAACCGGTTAACAAATTTCAGAGTAACAACATTTTTAAAAAAAGTGTCAAAGCTATCCCAACTTACCCTACAAGATTTCTAACAATGTAGTGGACGTCCAAAAAGTGCTACAACACCAGAAATCATTGAGCAAGTGCATGATATTGCGAAGATTGAAGTTTGACTAAACTCAAAATTGCTGATACCGTAGGTATCTCAGATGAACGACTGCTCCATATTTTACATGGAGAATTACATATGAAAAAGTTGTTCGCAAAGTTAGTGCAGCTTTCGTTAAAAATAATCGAAAACAAATTTCAAAGCATAATTTGAAGTGTTTAAAGCAGAAGAAAAAAGATTTCGTGCTTAGTTTCATAACTATGTATTGGACTATGGATCTACCACCGAGATCCTTAACTGAAACAAGAACTCAAGTCGATGGCTAAAGTGAATAAACGTAAATACGAATTGCTGGAATACTCACCATATTTACCAGATTTTGATTCCAGCAACTACTAACAATTTAGAAACTTAAAACACTTCCTTCGTGAAAAGTTTTTTCATTAAATAAAGAAACTATTACAGCCTTGGAATGGTATTTTGCAAAACTTTCGGAAGATCATTACAGAGATGATAAAAATTATTGTTGGATCATTGGAATAAGTGTATTGAAGTTGAGGGTCAATACTTTTCAACCAGCCTGTATGAAACGCACCAAACAAATATTCCAAACTTAATCTGCTATGGCAGAAAGTGTGCGTGAAGCGCCATCAACATCAATTCACCGTCGTTCTCAGCAATTGAACATTTCGGAGATATCATTGAGACGAATTTTGCATAAAGACCTTGGCATGACGCCATACAAAGTCCAATTGGTTCAGGAGTTGAAGCCAACTGACCATCCAATGCGTTTTCGCTTCGCTAAGTGGGCCTGCGATCGACTTACAGAAGATGCCGATTTTGCCAAAAAAATCATCTTTTCAGATGAAGCTCATTTTGATCTTGGCGGGTATGTAAACAAGCAAAATTGTCGCATTTGGGGCACAGAAAACCCGCACGCATACATTGAAAAGCCGCTGCACCCAAAACGAGTCACTGTTTGGTGCGGATTTTGGTCCAGAGGCATGATTGGAGTGGCCATTACAGTCAATGGCGATCGTTATCGGGCCATGTTGAACGAATTTTTGTTCACAAAAATTGAAGAGGAGGATATTGGCAACATTTGGTTTCAACAGGACGGCGCTACGTGCCACACAGCCGAAGCTACACTCGATCTTTTGCACCCTGTTTTTGAAGATCGCATTATCAGCCGCAGAGCTGATGTCGTTTGGCCACCTCGGAGCTGCGATTTGACACCGTTAGACTATTATTTGTGGGGTTTCCTCAAAGATAAGTGTTGCGCCGACAAGCCAGAGACAATTGACGCTTTAAAGGACAATATTCGTGAAGCCATTGGTGAAATACAGCTGCACACAATCGATAATGTGCTTAAAAATTGGACCGATCGTGTAGTCTACTGCATGGCCAGCCGAGGCAGCCATTTGAATGAAATTATTTTCCATTATTAACCGGAAGGATTGTACTTTCCAATAAAAAAAGAAATTCAGTAGGTTTTTTTTTATAGAATTTAAAAAAAAAAGTTATTTGGCGGACCCGTAGTAGATAAAAGTAGAATTACTTTAGGTCTAAGTTAAAAAAGGCTCCAACGACCAACAAGTTTTACTGCGAACAATATTGAAAATAAACACATACGAGACGCTTGGTTCAAAGTCCTTTATTGCTTAGAATACTTTATAAAGTTAAAGATTAAAGACTTATAGGTACCTCTCTTTCCAAATATTTTTTAGTGGATCTCAACAATTATAGCAAGAAATTTTTTATTTTCTTTTGCAGAAGAAGCTAGCTTCATCTTGGAGCTATTTTAAAAATATTTTACCCCTGATGAAGCTTGTTGTATTTCGGCTATTGTTTCCACCTTCAACCTTCAGCCAAAAGAATGCAGCTGTCTTATTCACATATCTCTGTGCCTGGCATAAGTCGCAGATACTGTCACAACTTGATATGTGTGCGTGTGTGTTCCAACTCAGACTAACCCATTCGCAAGAGCTGCTTGACGCACGTGGAACACTGCACACAAGAGTAGAAAATTTAATTGCAACACTTTCGTGGATTCTTGAAGCCACAAAGCACCTTTGACATGGTTTTCCACAGAAGTTGGCGGTTTATGAATGTGTAATTAAATTCGCATTGCATCCCATACCAATGTATTTGGTTTATATTTTAATTACATAGCATGGGGCCTAAACAATGTTTCTGTCATGTTATGTAGCGCTATAAAAGTGTTTTGAGAAAAGCCCGTGGCACCGGTTTATGTCATTTATTTAACGGAAACAAGCAGGAAGTAATGTCGATTCATGCAGACTCGTTTTAATTGGTTCAGTGAGCTGAAAAGGTTTCGCATAACTTATCACTTTAATATTTTAAGCACACCAGCAGCATCGAATCAATTGATGATAGTCGCATCTGTATGAGAGTGGGGATAAAAGGGGTGTGACAAAATGGCAACATTAAGTATGGCCCTCAAGCCAAACTTCAGTGGCTGTCTGGCAACACGTTTCCTTGCCTCTCATGACAGTGACATAAAATCAATAGCTGAAGAGTTCTTTCCGTTAGCGTGCTTTCTGCGGTGTCAATAACTTAAGCTTACTCCTTTTTTCTGTTTTGTTTTGTTTTATTTTGTTTTGCATTGCATCTTCATGTTCAATAAATAATTCGTGAAACATATTTGAAACGCTTTTCCTTTGTGTCTGTCAGCTCGTAACCATACATGGCTTGATAGCAACATAACCGGATGGTTAAAGTCAGGCGTTACACAAACTTTTTCGTGAATTTTCTAAAGTTTTTATGGGTTCGGGAAAGTTTGAGAATCCATTCTTCTCGGGTGTTAAGTGGTGGAATAAAAAATGTGCTTCAGTGGCAAATTTTCGAATTCCTTTGTGTCGATTAACATATCAAAAGAGAATTTTTTGCTTTCGGAACAAAGCTCTGTGCAGTATTTAAATTTGCATAAATGCTCGTTGAAAAGTTGTCAGCACTTGGGTTTTGCTGTTGTTTTTTTTTAGTTTTACTTGTTTCACTGTCACTTCACACATGAAGTTGGAATGTTGGTGGATGAAGTATTGGACAAGTTTTGGATTTTGATAATTTTTACTTACTAATAACTTAAACAGAGCAGGTTAACAATAGGTCTGTTGCCGTACTAGCTTCAATTATTTGTAATAGATTAGAGAGTGTCATTTTGCATGGTATTCCTCTCTCTCCAGCTTCAAGCATTTTATTAATATACTTAATGTAGTTGAACGACTTATGGACAATGATTATCCATTAGTTCTCGGTGATTTCAACTTGGGCAATACTTTTTGGTCATACTCTAATGAAATTATGAGTATGATTCCAAGCTCTATGAGTAATATTGTTGAAATAGAATTTTTAGACTACGTCTTCTAGTTGGGATTATGTCAATTGAATTCGGTTAAAAATAGTTTAAATAAAATTTTGGACTTAGTTTTTTCTGATCGTGATCTTAATGCTAATTGTAACGAAGCTGATTTCCTTTTGTCAAATAACTCTTTGCATCATAAGGCGCTTTTAATTCAGTTGGACACGGCAACCTTAAGTATACCTGCTCTAGAAGAGGATACTTTTGTATTTGCTTTTAATAAGGCAGACTATGTTGGCATGTCTAACTTCTTATCTAGTGTCGATTGGCGTACAGTTTTTGGGGAAAATCTTTTAGTTAATTATGAATTTTTCATTAATATTATTAACGAAGCATTTGTGACTTTTGTTCCTATAAGGAAAATTAAGAAGAACACCAAGCCGGAATGGTTTAGTAGAGATCTCTTCAAATTAAAAAACCGTATGAACAAACTATACAAAAAGAGTAAATTGAACATGTCCTTTCGTGAAAACTATCTTGTGGCTCGTAAACAGTATGAAACTCTGAAGATCTCCCTTTATAGAAGTAATGTCCGGGCGTTGGAATCGGACATTAAATGCAATCCTAGAGCTTTCTGGAAATTTTTTAATAAAAAGAGAAATACTAAGGGTCTTCCTAAACATATGTATTTTAAAGATAAAACATCAAACAATATTGAGGATGCATGTAATATGTTTGCTGACTGCTTCCAATCAAATTTTGTTTTAGATAATGTTCCTATACATCAAGATCGATCGCTATATAATGGAGAGCGAATCACTGATTTGGGCAGTTTAGTTCTTTCGGTAGAAGATGTTTTAAACGAGTTATTCCCACTCGATATCTATAAGGGTGCTGGCCTCGATAATATCCCACCAATCGTCCTTAAAAATTGTGCTGCTGCACTTGCTCAGCCTCTTTCACTAATTTTTAATTTGTCCCTTGAGAAAGGTATATTTTTGGATATTTGAAAGATATTTGGTGAAAAAGCAGATCTATCAAGGCATTAAAAATTCGATATCTGAAAGCCAGCATGGTTTTGTCTCTGTAAAATCAACCTCTACAAACCTGGTTCTATTCACTCACTTAATAAAAAATGGATTGGAGAATGGTAAACAAATAGACGTTATTTTCACAGATTTCGCTAAAGCATTTGATAGAGTTCAGCACTCTATTATAATTAATAAGCTCAGTCTTATAGGTTTTCATTCTTCACTCTTGTCTTGGCTTAGTTCCTTTTAGGTCGTAGCCAAAATGTATGCATCGGAAAGACAATCTCAAAAGCAATAATTAATCATTCAGGTGTGCCACAGGATAGCCACCTTGGGCCGTTGTTATTTATTCTTTTCATCAATGATCTTCCTAATTTTATACAGTACTCAGAATGCCTTATGTATGCTGATGATGTTAAGATTTTTAAATCTGTAAGCTCTCTCAGTGATCAATGGAGTTTACAAAGTGATTTAAATAGTCTGCACTCATGTTGTATGCTAAATAAACTGAATTTAAATTTGTCAAAATGCAACATAATGTCATTTTATATGATAAGATCTCCAATGTTTTTTGATTACTCAATTTTATGCTACGCCTTGATTAGAGTAGATTCTAAATCTGATCTAGGAGTACTCTGTGATAAAAAGATGCCATTTTCAGGTCATTATGACAACATAATCAGCAAGGCTAATGCTATGATGGGATTCGTTAGACACAACACTAGAGAGTTTGCTGACCCGTATACCTTAAAGACTCTTTTCATTTTCATTATAAGATCAATACTTGAGTATGGGTGAGTAATATGGGACCCATTTTATGAGTCGCATAGTACAAGATTGGAAAAAGTCCAAAAACGTTTTACTCGTTTTGTTGTGAAAAAACTAAATTGGAATTTTATGCCAGAGTATAGCTCCCGATGTGGACTTTTTGGGCTTAAATCATTGAGTTCTAGAAGAAAATATTTTCTTATAACTTTTGTTCGAGATCTTTTAATGAATAATATTAACTGTGCGCCAATCCTCGCCCGTCTCAATATTTATGCTCCGGAAAGACACTTTAGGCAAAGAGATTTTTTTACATTCCGCACCATAGAACTAACTATGGCCGGAGTGATCCGATTTTTAACATGTGCACTGTCTATAACAGTGTAAGTGCTCGTATAGATTTCACTCAAAATAGAGAGGCATTTAAGCAAACTGTATTGAGTATTGTATAAATCCTTAATTTCTATTCTTATAATAATTCCATTATAATTATTGTTTTTGTGTAATTTAAGATGCAATAAATAGACTGTTAAACATTTTTGTCGATAGCTTATAAATAAATAAATAAATAAATAAAATAAAGCTTTCAAGCAACTTCAAGCTACTTGAATCGAGAGCGGGAACAGACCTAATATATGAGTGATTCCATCAATTATCGGCCAACAATGGTGCTCACCATCTGGCATATTTTTGAAACTTTCCTAGTTTTAAGAGAAGGTTAAAAAATATGTAAAAAATTTTTTTACCGTTATTATTTCAGCTATGATCAATCATTTTATTTTTTTCATAAAAGGTTTCAATCATGGTTTGTTTTATTTTTAATGTTTTTTTGTTGAACTAAAAGAATGAAGTAATTATGTGATGTTGTAAAAAAATGATGACCTTTAAAAAAAAAATGCTTCATGTAAATGTTTGAAAAAGGCTCTAAAAAGTGAGGTTAAAACCGAAAATATTTTTTTATGCTCTTTCCCCCATTTTTAAAAGTGTTTCATTTTTCTTTTAAAAGCTCATAAAATTTTATGTAGATTTCGTCAATTATCAAGATGGGTTCTTTGTAAGCACAGCTAGTACACATAAAAGAATAATATTTAAAAAAAAAAAAAAAATGAAAACACTTAAAAAGGGGGAAATTGCATACAAATAAGAATTTCGTGTTAGACCTCACTTTCTAGAGCCGTTTTCAAACATTGTTTTTTTAATAGTTCATAATTTTTTTATACAACACATTATTACTTCTGTTTTTTAGTGCAATACCAAAATATGAAAATTAAAACAAATCACGGCAATGTCGTGTTGTATTTATTATTTTATTTATACTGGCTGTGTTTACAGAGCACCCATCTTGTAAATTGACGAAATCGACATTAAATTTTCTCAGCTTTTTTAACCCTGGATAACCAATGTTAGTCGTTTCGACTAACACTGCTCAATTTTTTGCTTACAGCCTTTTTCTCTCTCATCTGATCGTGTTCTCTATCATACATATCGTAGTAACGTAACATAACGTAGTTACATATCGTAGTAACCACATTACAGTCCACCCTAAACAAGTGCGCGTTGCGCTGCGTACCCAAACGCCACCCAATTTTATTTTACGCTTAACCTAAACAAGTGCGCTGCGGAAAGAACTGCTGCTCTCGAACCAGCTCAGTCTGATGGTTTAAAAATCTTAAAGAAACTTTTAGAATTGTGTAAAAATCTATTAATATAGCAAATACTTCCATTTGCAATTGAGATTAATTAATTAAGGGGGTCCTCTGGTAATCTATGCCAAATTTTAGCCTTTTTTCAAAATATTGTGGAAAGAGAACGAGTAAAGATATTTTAGTTCCGTTTTTTGATTTGGGTAGCTTAATTTATTGAAAAAAATACAAAATTTTGAAAAAGTGAATTTATGGACCGTTCAGAAAGTTCTCGGCCTGGTAACGAGGTTCTCCGGAAAAAAGGTGGGTCCAAATTGCGCACGATTCCAAGAGTAAACATCGTCTGAAAAAAAAAAAAATATTCAGTTACTTAGAATGAATGTCCCTATAGCCCCTACCTCGGAAACAAAAATCGAAATTTTTTTAGGGGGGGAGCCGCCACTTTGAAAATGAAAAATCGAATTTCGACCTTTTTTTTTGTAGTCTAGTGTAGAAAAAAAATAGTAAACATTATTTTTTCGGCAAGTTTGAGGTAGGGGCTATAGCGGCGTAAATTCTGCGTCGTTTCATGCCTCATATATCAAAATCGGTCAAAAACTGTTTGAGTTATCGTGCGCAAAGTTTTGAAAAACATGGTTTCGAGAAAAACGCGTTTAAAGTTTTGACTTCAATTTTGAGGCACACAAATGACATTAGCACATATTTTTTTAATACAATACTTACGAATATTAATCGGCAATTCCAGCCCCATAAAGTGTGCCTTCCTCCATCTCATAAAACGAGTTTTCCATGGCTTTTTGGGCTCTGCGGGCTGTGCGACCCTCTTTCGATGATGCGTACGTTTTTAGCTCTGAGCGTTGAAGTCGTTCTCCGTCGCGAGATTCAGCATACATCTCGGCTTGTGGGCTGATGACAATACCCATTGTTGACATTATTTTTAAAATACTTGTGAAGCCTTCGTTGGAAATGCAGGTTGCCAGAAAATTTGCGATTTCGACTGTGGTAGCACCACAGTGGATATGTTTCGGCGCAAAGGTCCACAAAAGCGAGTTGAACGATTCGTTACAATTTTGCGTTTCACCTCCAGTGCATCGGTTGAGTAGATCGTCGGATGATAACGCTTCGTATATGGGCTTCATTACTTGCAGAACCTTTCCATCAAGTGGGGCGTACGTGTGGTGAAATGAGGCTAATGAGCCTTCTGCTGCTGACTTTTGATAGGCGCACCAGCTGGACTCACCAGGTGGGCAATACATATGTTGTGGATTACTATCACTTGAACTTTTGTGATAATATGTTGGCCATATTTCTTTTCTCATGTTTTCCACAGAGTCCTTATTACGTCGAATAGCAAGTCCATAGTAAGTAGTCAGCTCGCTTATGACTTTGTCTGTCAGTTTGCCAGTGCCTTTTCCACCGATGCCTTTGTTTTCTTTTTTGGCATTGCGCAGCCGTGTGCCCATGCGTTTTTGCACGTGAGCGATGCACTCCTTTTTTGTGACAACGGGGTCGCCGTTATACGGATCAAGGTCTATAATGGCCTTGAAGGTTTTGCTGTCGCCATCGCCAATATATTTTTCATATTTTATGCCATATTTTTCGATCGATGAGGCAAACATTTCCTTCACGGCATCTACCTCCATCTTTCCCGCACTCCCACTGTGGTTGTTTGTGCATGTTTTCTGGTGCGATTCGTACCATTCTTCGAAGTCTGCAGAGTCATTTTTTTTTCCCCTCATTTTGGATGTCTGGCAAAGGCTTGATTTGACAACGGAGTCAACCACTTTTTTGGTATGTTTACCGACGAGCGTAGTGACACCAAAAAGAGACGAGAATCCCCGTTTTTTCCAGGTGCCATCCCCTGAAACGGTCAGCACTGAGGAGTCACAGTCAGGATTTTTTTCTTTCTGCTGTTCCTGCTCTTCTTTAACCGCATTCAACAGGCACTGCTTGTAAACTGCTTTAGCAGACACATGCATGTTTTTCAAGGTGCCATAGTACGCATCAAGGCACAATCCTTGGCATATGTCCATTAATCCGCAGAACATATTAATACCTTCTCTCCCTATTCCAAGCAATCTCATGGCAAATATCAACCGGCGATTTACAACAAAAGATTTACCGACCACCGGCGAAGAATTAATATACTGTGTAGCTTTACATTGGCACTGCAGACTCACTTTGAAGCCGACTCCACGCATACATGTTTTTCCAAATCGAATTTTTTGTTTACATTGGGCGCAGATAACCAGAGCAGCAAGCGTTTGGAAAAATGAAAAAAATTCCAAGAAACAGAACTGGAGGTTGTTTTCGATGATGACTTCATTGTCTTGCGTTTTCTTCAATTTTTTGGCCGATGTGCTGGCAAAGTCGGTGTCCTCTACTTGGGAGTGCTGGTTTCCACGGAAATGCCTCTTTTTTGTTCGATACGCGTCCTTACGCGGCGCGTTTGGGTGGCTTTTTTTATCCATAGCAAAAAAAAAACACAAAACGATTTTTCTTTTATTTTACAACAGCAGTTATCGCGCACGCGTAGCTTTCAGCGTTCGAAAATAAACTGAATCTCGTTCGTTTGCTTCTTTCATGTGAACACCTGGGCTCAAAATCATTTCAACCCCTAAATCAAAACATGCATGTATACATACTGCATGTATACATACTGTGTGTGTATATTTTGTAATATCAATACATATTTTGGAAGAATTCCACAGAATTTTCGACTAATGACTGCAGGCAAATAAACAACTTTGCTGATGCGTTATTTTGACGAAAACATACCTACACAAAAATGCCTGTATCTCCTAAACTATTTCGAATTTTGAAAAATCCTTTTGGGTAAATGTTTTTGAGTATCTGAGCAATAGAAATATGAAAAAAAAATCGAAAAAAAATTTTCGGATTACCAGAGGACCCCCTTAAAAGCAGCTAATTGCTCTTTGTTCTAATACTTTGGCTTTATGCAGCCAACTTCACATCCGAACGCACTGTCAAAATTGGAAATTCGATTCATGTTGCGGTAGTCCGGTGCGTGTTTCGGTAGGCTTCATACAAAATGTATGGGCATGAGCCGATTTTGACAGTTAAACCACGCACGCGCACTTGTTTAGGGTGGACTGTTAGTTGTTAAGCTGCTCTCGTTTCGTTCGGATGTTTTTGCCTTTTTAATTGGATGGGGTGATTTTTTTTATAAATGTACTGTAAGTCGAAACGACTAACATTGGCTTTTACGTAACTTTTTATACCTCCACGTGTATTGCGTAAGGGGTATATTAACTTTGTTACTCCGTTCGTAACGCTTATAAGGAGATATTTTTTTGATCAGCATCACCTCCTGAGTCGATTAAGCCATGTCCGTCTGTCCGTCTATTCATCTGCCTGTCTGTCGACACGATTACAGCCACAGTTTTTAAGCTATCATAATAAATAAAAGAGGTATGCTTATATTCAAAAAAATGAAGATAAAATTCGGGAATAAGCAAAATCGGATGAACACCACGCCTACCTCCCATAAGAAGTGGCTTTATAAAAACTGTATCTCTTAAAATGCCACAAAAATAAACTTGGAATTTTGCACATTAGCTTTGGAGTGAAATATTCACCACATATTTGAAATTTGTCAAAATTAGATGAAAACCACGCCCATCTCACACACAAAGTGGCGTAATTATAATACAAAACATTAATAAATTCAAGAAAATTATGTTTTCACCTCGATATTTTACACATAAGCTTTGATAATTAGGATGAACTCTGAGTTTAAAATTTTGTGTATTTGGATGAAAACCACGCCCCCTAAAAGAGGTGTCATCAACATTATACAACATTGACAAATTCTTATATACTAAAATACGGATGTGGGGGTATTTTAAATTCGGTTCAGTCAAAGTTGTTGTAGGAATATAGTGTTTTGGTTATAAGTTTTTTATAGTGGTGCAGCGAATTGTGTCTCTTGTGTTAAACAATTGATTTAAACTTTTTTATTTTAATAATAATAAATAATGCTTTATTCGTATAATGATAAAGAGCCTTTTAAGTTTTTTATGTTTATTTACTATTTTTTTTTTCAATAATCTTATGTGTTATATCTCAAACTGATAAAATAAGTAGCTTATAAAAAAATGTAAAAAATAAAAAAAAAACAAATGCCAATATTAATGTTTTTCTTATTTCTAGTAGAATATACATAGGTTTTCCATTTTCAACAGCTTTTTATATATTTTATGTACTAACATCTCCTCTAAACGAGTTTTGGAGCGTGTTAGTCGAATCGACTAAAATTGGTTTTAACGTATTAGAAATATTTATTTATTTATTTATTTATTTATTCATCAATGGAACAGGTTCCTTACTGACTACAAAATATTTGGCTAAGCGACTTAAAATATATAAACTACAAAATTTTTGGGAAAACCACTTTTATAAAATTAAGATTAACAATTTTTGATAATAATTTAAGATAAGAAAATAATATTCTATGTATAATATATTATAGTACAGTATATTCATCTATAGAAACTATCTATTAGGACTCTTAACGCCTGCTTCGTCATGGCAAAATCAATAGCAATATTGTTAGAGAGCATATTATATTCTATGAGAGTCCTATTCAAAGGAGCATTAATCGCATAGTTTGTTCTGAGCATTTTAATAAAAAAAAGATCATAATTTCTGAGACTTCTTGTTGGAATTCTAAAAGTTATCATTTCCAATAATCGAGGGCAGTCAACTGTCCCTTTAATTACATCTGATATAAATAATAGTGATATTATAGTTCTTCTACTTTGTAGCGATTTCAAACCAATATATAAGCACCGAGCACCATATGAGGGGGCTGGATCAAAATTTAAGGACTTAAGAGCGTATCGAGTAAATGATTTTTGAATACGTTCAATACGATTAATATGAGAGCTAGAATATGAGGTGTTAATGGGATTTTGAGTTTTTGAAAACGAGATATGAAAACACTTTTTTATATTTAATGAAAGACGGTTTTAAGAACACCATGCAGATATATTTGACAATTGTTGTTGTAGATTATGTGCATCAGATATATTTTCAATAGTAGAATACAGTTTTAGATCATCCGCATATAGTAGGTAGCTGGCATTTGAAAAACAGCTACCAATATCATTGATGAATAAAATGAAAAGTAAAGGGCCAAGAATGCTGCCTTGTGGAACACCAGAAGAGGCAACAAAAGGGGCAGATCTTACATTGTCAATAACAACATAGCTAACTCTTCCAATTAAATAAGACCTTAACCATTTCAAAAAAATGGAGTGAAAACCCATGTTTGATAGTTTTGAAACCAAGAATTTATGAGATACCTTATCAAAGGCCTTAGAAAAATCAGTATAAATAGCATCCAACTGATATCCCCTGCTGAAAGCAGAAATGCAATCTTCAGTGAATACTGCAAGGTTAGATACTGTTGAGCGTCCCGATACAAAACCATGTTGGTTAGGAGAAATTAACCTCTTAACTTGAAAATACATTTTGTTTTTTATTATACTCTCAAAGAGTTTCGAAATAGAAGAAAGTTTTGAAATTGGTCTATAATTAGATACATCATTTTTATTACCATTTTTAAATACTGGTGTTACTAAAGCCATTTTCCAATCAGATATAAATAAACCTGAAGAAAGCGATTTATTAAAAATTGTCATAATAGGGTCAACTAATGACAAACATCTTTTTAACAATATAGAAGACATTCCGTCAATATCAGTTTGCATTGATGGCTTCAGATCAGAAATTCCCTTAATTATATCATCAAATAAAATTAAAAGTGATCCAAAATCAATAGAAGTTTGAATCTGTGGAAAACTACAGTCAGCAGCATCGTTATCAGTCACAAAATTAGACTGAAAAAACTCAGCAAAAAGGTCAGCAGCAGCATTTGCGCAACTAGCTGTTTTATCGTTGTAAAAAACAGAAGATGGAATGTTAGAGCAGTTTTTTTTTATTTTACATATCTCCAGAACGCTTTAGGGTTAGAATTTATGTTACATTCAAAGTCTAGGATATACTTATTATAAAGATATCTGTTTAGAAAGTTAAACTCTCTCATATAGTGCTGGTACTTATCAAAAGCACTAGAATCATTTGTTTCTTTATATCTATTAAAAAATTTATTTCTTAAATTTTTTAGCTTTTTTAAGCCTTCGGTAAACCAGGGAAGTTTATATGAACTGTGTGAGTTTAAAGGTATGTTTTGATAACAAATTTCAAAGATTTTGGCCTTAAAATCATTAAAGCAAGACGTTACATCAGAACCATTAAACATAGAAAACCAATCAATATTTTTAAAATGATTGTTTAGGATATTAAAGTCACAAAGATTATAATTAAAACTGATTATAGAATTATTGCTATTAAGAGACGGAAATTCATAAAATTCGAGCTCAATGGTTAGTGGTACATGATGTAGGTCAGTAGAAGTAAAAGGAAACGGATTTTCATATACTTTATAGTTAATATTATTACTTATATAAATTAGATCCAAAATTCTATTCAGTTTATTTGACAAACTATTAATCTGCAATAAGTCTAAGCTAAGAAAACTATCAACGAGATAAATTTCAATTGAACTGTTCACATTAGATGGCGTAAGGATATTATGATCAAAAGCATACGACCAGATTAATTTATTCAAGTTAAAATCACCAAGCACACAAAGGTGATTATCTAGAAGCTTATCAGCAGATAAATTCAAAATATTATCTACATGTGCCCTATAAATATGTTCACCACTGTTAGGTGGTATATAAGAAGCGCAGATAAATAATAGTCCAGACGAACCCTGCACTTTCACTCAGAGCTGATCCAGAAGAGAATCAGCATTTTCCAAAACTAAGATAGATGCACAGTATTTGCGACTAACAGCTATAAGTACACCACCTCCTCTTGAGCAGCCAGTTTTAGCAGCATCACGATCTTTACGAAATATATTGTAGAGTGTAGGATTGAAAAACTCTTCATCAAAAAAGTCTGAGTTGAGCCAGGTTTCAACTAGAACAATAATGTCATGATCCATCTGAGAGCTTTTGGATAGTATAAATTGAGATTTTGTTCTCATTCCAGACATATTCTGATAATAAATAGCTATAGTTTTATCTTTACGAGCTAAGTTTGAATCACTTAAGTCTGTCTCTCTGTATTCCCTATTTTCGGAAAAAAACGAAAAGCACGTAGGTTGATTCCAACAGGCCAAACAGAAGCATCTAATAATTTCTCATAGAAAGGTGAAGAAACACCAAGTTTAAAATTCACTCTAGCAATAGAGTCACTCAAAACATTATTTCAAAGCAACTTACTGCAAGAAAGGTGACATTTATCTATATTTGCATGTTTAACAACATAATCAATTATGTTCTCTGCATTTACTGACGGCAAAAAAGAAGAAATATGCAGCCATTTCATGCGAGGAGCAACATCTAGATCAATAGCAACATTATTGCCAACAACAAGTGTTTTGTTTCTGTAGTTAGATTTCTTTCGACGCGCAACATTCCCGTCAGAGAATGGTTGATGGAGCGGAGGGATGGGCAGCGACGTGGATGCAGTAGCATGTGGCGCAGCTTGCAAAACCTCTATTGGTTATCCAGTGTATATTAATATGATTGGTTATCCAGTGTAACAGGGGCAAGGGCATAAATATTAGATTTTCGTTTTTAACCTCACTTTTCAGAGCCTTTTTTAAACATTTTACATTGAGAATTTTTTTTTTGAAAAGGTCATATTTTTTTGTACAACCACACATTATTACTTTTTTCTTTAAGTACAACAACAAAACATGAAAAATAAAACAAATCATGATTGAAACCTTTTATTAAAGAAATATTATGATGGATCATTCATAGCTGAAATAATAACCGTAAATTTTTTTTCATAGTTTTAAATCTTCTCTTAAAATTAGGAAAGTTTAAAAAAGATGCCAGATGGTGAGCACCACTATTGACCGATAATTGATAGAATCGCTTATATACACAAATATATACACAAAATTAATAACAAATATTCTTTTTCTTTATATATATAAAGTGTACCGAAATCGACCAGGAAAAATAAATGCAATCAAACTTTTTAGAAATTCTTAAAGAGGAACATGTTGAAAGTCTATCACACTTGATTTGACCTCTCAATTTCGTTACAATTGTTTTTAATTTATTTTTAAAACTGAAGTGTTCGAATTTTGTTGAATTTTTACAGCAATTTGCCTTGTTGGAAATGAAAAATAAAATCCATTTCTTTTAAGTTGAGTTTTGCGTAAAATAAGGCTATGTAAAAATATATCCTATAAAACATACAATTAAGCGTGTAGCGGAGCAAATTCAGGTACTTTTCTTTAAAGTAAAAATTTTAATTAAATAATATTCCATTAATGACATAGGTTTTTCACAAAAATTAATTGCACGTAAAATACCTTTCCGTTAAACTTAAGAACATCGAAATCGGTTAAGAATTCGCTAAATGGTGTCATTTTTAACGTTACTTGTTTTTTGTCAAAAAACTAATTCCTATGTATATTTTTGATACCATACAAAATGCACCAATTTCGTCAAATCTTTTATAAAGTCTTATTCCCTGCAAAATTCTACCCGAAAGAAAAGAAATGTGGTTTTTCATTTTCAACAAGTCAAATTGCTGTACAAAATCAACGAATATTGGTACAAAAAAATCCGAACACTTCGACTTTAAAAAAAAAATTGAATAAAAGTCTGACAACATTGAGAGGTCAAATAAGGTGCGATGGACTCTCAACATATTGCTATTTACGAATTTCAATACAGTTTGGTTGTACTTTTTTTTGGTTGATTTCGTCACACTGCACACTGAGCCAGGAATTTCAATAAGTGGCAAAAAAACAAATATGTTTTGTATACAAATGATTCTTACAATTGATAACGGGACACATTAAGGTATCCTGAGTTGAAATATTATAAATATAAAATAAAAACTAGAAAAAACTTTATAAAATAAAAAATTACAATTTGGGACAGATTTGAAGTAAAAAATTGCAATTTTTTTTCACCAAAAGTTTGATATCATTGTATAATTATTTCTATAAGTTCTTTGAAATTTTTAGCACTTTTAAAAAAACAGATGGTTTACTGGACACACGACAGAAAAAAAGCTTTTTCGAAGTTTCATAAGTTTGATAATATAATGGTTTTTTTAATATAAAAATGGTTAATTTAAAAAATTTTGTATACCATAATGTTATCTTAAAACAATAATAATTTCACCAGTAAATTGTATTATCTTACATTATTATTTTGCTTTAATTTTGATTTTTTTTGTAAGTGTTAAGGAAATTATTGGTTTTTAATATCTAAAATATCAAACGTATATTATATAGATGTAGTGTCATCGATATTTCTAGCAAATATTGCATCAATAGTGGTCCTAATCGTATTGTGCAAATATTTGGATCGCTTAGCATTCGCAAATTATATTTATCAAAACGGCATTGTTTAAGGCCTAGAATTTTTATGCAGTTAATTTTTTCGTTTTTGATTTTTCAAATGTAAAGTATTTCTGACGTTATTTTCATTTCTACAGCCGTTTTAGTAGGTGTTTTATGCCACAGTGTTTCATCTAGATTCATTCTCTTTATACTCATTTATCTTAAAACTACTTTTTTCGGCATGATGTAGAAAAAAAACTATTCAGCCAAATTTAAATATGCCATTCATAAGATCAGTGGCTTTCGCTGGAACTAGAATCAAAGTTTTATTTAAAAAACATCGTATATTTTACACTTAATAACCGGTAGAGAACAAGCTGTTTTAAGAACTTTATTTTCAAAAGCGCGCCATTCTGTCAATTTTTCAATATTTTTTCTTTCCAGTGCCAGCCATAACTGCACTCATAGTGATTTATAATATTCTAGGTTTTTATATTTCAGATAAATAGAAAAGTCAAAATCTGCAACACCATCCATGCCGCTTTACTTTGAGAGTGCATTGATCGCCATTTTGAACATGATCAACAATTTTTTACATTAAAAAAAAATTAAAATGTCAGTTGTGCGAATACTGCATCACAATTTGCTAATTTCCGAACAAACCCAATGCTTTTGATCGATTATTGTGATCTGCTACATCATAGCTTCACGCATTCACAATAGAATATGTAGGATAGCTAATGCACAGTTCTTTTAATATATTCTTGTCATATACTACATCATAGCAGTTAATACTTAATATTGAATTAACCAATTAACTTAACGAAGTTGTTTGGATTAGATGGTAGCGTGGTGCACTATCAATCGAAAGGGTGCGGGTTCGATTCTCATTGCTGTCATTGTAATATTTTTAATTTTATATTCTCTTGTTGTAATTCACGCAAGCAAAAAACAACAACAATTCTAAGAAAAAGGTGTATGGAAAAAGTGTCGTTTTTGAGATTTCACTCAAGCAAATCACAAAACGAGGTGTAAAAAGCTTTGCTTCAAAAATGCCGCGCCTAAAGAAGATTCTCCTAGACTGCGCTGGAAATTGAAATAATTAGAATACTATTACTTTCTTTATGATGTAAACTTTAAGAGAGAAATGCATACTTTTGCACTTTTGTAATAACTTTCGATAAATTTATAAAAAACGAACGTCGTGCAGTACCTCAAATCCAGAAAAGGCAACCTAAATAAAAAACTAGATAAAAGACAGTAACACTATTACAAAGGCAGACTAAAAAAAATTTGAGCAAACACCTAAAAATAAAATATATAAAAAACCAAAAAAAAAAATTATTAAAAGCAAAATACGCAAAAAAAAAAAACAAAAATAAAAAGAATGTTGAAAGAAAAAAAATAAAAAAGTATAGAAAAAGCAAAAATAAAAAATATTGAGAGCAAAAAAAAATATAAAAACAAAAAATTAAAAAAATATAAAATCAGAAATAAGAAAAGAATACTTGTATAAGAAACAACAAATAAAATAAATATTAAAAGTAAAAATAAAAAAAAGTTAAACAAAAAATAACTAACATTAACAGCAAAAAATAAAAAAAAAAAATTTAAAAAGACAAAAATAAAAAATAAGCAAAAAAATTATTTAAAAACAAAAAAGCAGAAAAAAATGTTAAACAAAAAAAGAAAAAAAGCATGGGGCTCTCCCGCAATCTGCACGTGGTGACCCTGGAAACTATATATGTAAGTCGTTTCTGCAGGCTAGTTGCGAGTTTTTTGTTTGTCCCCGAAAAAAATATAAAAATTATATAAAATTTTATATATATAAAATATATAAAAAATATATAAAACCAAAAATAAAAAATATTAAGAGCAAAAATAATAAAAAAATTATAAAAAACAAAAAATTTTAAAAATATAAAATCAGAAATAAGAAAAGAATAATTGTGTAAGAAACAACAAATATAAAGAGTTAAAAAAACTAACATTAAAAGCAAAAAAAAAAAAAAAATTAAAAAAGACAAAAATAAAATAAAAAATAATCAAAAAATAAAAGAAATACATATATAAAAACAAAAAAGCAGAAAAACATTTAAAAAAAAAATTAAAAAAAGCATGGGACTCTCCCGCAATCTCCACGTGGAGACCCTGGAAACTATTTATGTATGTCATTTCTGCAAGCTAGTTCCGAGTTTTTTGTTTCTCGATGTAATAACATATTTATCGTTCTAAAAGTGCTGTTTTCTAAAGTCTTGTATATTTATTTTAAGTTCACACATCAGATTCGGTAAAAGCGTCCCCTTATTCTGCCTTTTTTTTAATACCCCAAAAATATTAATAACCACACTACAGATTTTATTTATTAGTGCCACACCCTTTTGTGAAATCCCGCCCAATTTTTCTAACATGCTCAAAAACGATCCTACCCAGCATTTTATTGATAGTGAATTGCCCTTTTGTTGAATCCTTCCCACTTTCACCATCATGCTCGAAGAAGATCCCACCTACTACTGTACCGAATTTCAATTAACTAGTGCCAGTATTAGACGAGATACAGTATTTTATTGATATTGCCATGCCCCTTTGTTGAATCCTGCCCTCTTTTTCCATCACGCTTGGAAAATATGCTTTATTCCAAGTATCCTGCATCAAATTTTATTAAATTCTGTCTGTTCAACATCAAGATGTGATTTTTGACCACTTTTCCATATTTCTGGCCCAATGTGCACTATTTTATAATTCAGGAAAAAGAATATTTGTTATTAAATTATTAAGTCGGCTTTTTTTTTACCATAAGTGTAGGTGTAGTTAGTTATCTTGTGGAGATTGGTGAAATTAATAAAATCAAATACAAATTTGAAATATATTACATTAGGGTGTCCCAAAAAAAAAAAATCGTGTTTGCTGTCCGCGGCTTTTCCACTTCCATTTGACCTTATAAACACCCTCTGTGAAGCGCATCTCAATTGGTAAAGATTTAAAGGTTGCGAATTCATTTTCTAATTTTCCCATACGATTTTTACGGGGAAAAATCAGTTTTGCTGGCAAATTGAATTTAGAGCCATCTTTTAAGCGAAATGCTTAAAAAAAAGTGTTAACTCAAATTTTGTCTGTTATTACATATCCAAACTTCATTTTTATCTGATTATTATTTGGTGGTCTGTGGCTCACTTCTTATAGCTACCTATATAAATGAATACTTTTAATTAGAATTATTTCATTAAAAATCAATATCTCTTCAAGTACTCTATTTTCATAATAGTTATTGGTTTTAAATTTTAGAAAATGATATTTGGAATGCACAATGAAAAAAAAATTCATAGGATTGTTATAGGATTTTGGATTAAAAGTTATAACAATTAGTTTTTTTTAATTTATATTTTTATTTTTTAATCGTTTTGGGTAATAATAATCGGATGAAAATTAAATTTGGATATGTCATAACAGACAAAATTTGAGGGAGCACTTGTTTTTTTAACCATTTTGCTTAAAAGATAGTAGCTCTAAATTCAATTTACTAGCAAACTGATTTTTTTTTCCCTTACAAATCGAATGGGAAAATTAGAAAATGAATTTGCGACCCCTAAACCTTTACACGCTTTAGAGATGCGATTCACAGAGGCTGTTTCTAAGGTCAAGTGGAAGTATTAAAGTCGCGGACATCTGTTAAAAAAAAATTTTTTTTGGGACACCCTATTACAACATACATATGTATGTTTATTTTTTTTTTATTTTTTTTATTATTATTATTTATTATTTATAAACAATTTTGATATAACAATAGTTCAAATACACTTAAGATTAAATACACAATACAAAATTGATTTACAAATTACTGCATTCAGATGTTCAAACGAACAAGTGTTGAAAAGCAGTTGACATATCATGAAATAAAAACCATTACTTATGTATTGAGGTGGGGTCATGAATGAAAAACATTAAGATATGTATCACGATGACTGGTAAAAGTAGTTTAACAATACTTATAGATATAGATATTTGAAAACTAAGCTTTTGTAAATAAAAAATCAGATAATAAGTAACAGTGTTTCTAAACTGACAAGAAAATATGCAATAAATTATAGATAGGGAAAAAGAAAAAAGAAAAGAAAAATAAAATATATAATTATACTTGAACAGAGATCAGAGTGTTAACAGTTTTAAGGCCTGTTTCCAGCTCTCAAGTAAAGCTTATTTTCATACATAAATCTGAAAAGTAATCGAAAAGTAATTTTTCCTTGTCAAAATTACTTGAAAGAGAATCCAGCTCGTAAGAAAAATTTTCTGTTCTTACTACTTTTTTTTCATTGAAAAGTGACAACGGTAACACTGTGAATGTCAAGAAATATATGCAAGTTATATTATTACTTCAAGTAAAATTTTTGCAACCAACATTCAAAGGTAAATAATTTTATTGATATCATTGATTAATTGATTTAAAATTAATAAAAGAATATTTTAGACATGCACATGAACATTTCTACGGAGGGAGAAGAAGAGGCAGTCAATTTTGAGGGGCAGATGTCTTCCGAGAAGCGGTCGAAAGCTGTCCGGAAGAAGCGGTCTGCCAACATGTAAACAAAATGTAATAAAATGTAAACAAACGCTTTTCCCTATTACTTACCTTTGCAATTCAGCCATTACTCATTTAATGAATTATTTCAATATTTATTGCAACAAATTTATTTCAATGTTTGATGAAAACAAATCAGCCTAAATTTTCAATACAAAGTGATACAATGCTGGAACTGTCAAAACTCTCGCCGTCAAAATTACTTGTCTACTACTTTTTTACACTCAAGAAACTTAAGTAACTTTTTTCTGGAGTAATTACTTGAGAGCTGGATAGAGACCTTTAAAGTCAAACATAAACAGCCATGTCTTTACCTCTCTAAGAAAAGACCTCTCTATCAGTGATTCTATGTCAAAACAAACACGTTTCTGACATCACTATTTTTGAAAAATTTTAAACTCACCATATTGATAGTTCTTCTAAAAAGTATTTTATCTGCTTCCTTCTTTTTTTTTTAAATATGAAAAAATCTGAAAAAATACAATTTGTGCATATATTCTGTAACTTTGAAGATAAAATAGCTGTAACTTTGAAACCGAAAGTTGCAGAGAAAAAAATTTTGAAGGACCTTGAATGGGTCTTTTTGGTGGTGTATTTTTTTGTAGCACCTTTTATAAAAAAATCTTTTCTTTGCCAACTTGAAATTTTCAGTCACATTTTTCATAGTTTTCGAATCAAATTTATTATGTTTTATAATATGGTGTCATCTTAAGGCAATTCTTAAGACTTACACAAAATTTTAGGTTGGACCCGCAACGATTGCTATTTTTAACGAATTTTTTAAAAAATTCCCACAAAAGATTTCCTATTTTTTACTAAAAATTCAATACTTGTATCCTAAGTTGTAGGACAAAAAACTATTTGAGCTATTTTAGGTCCGTTTTTTATGCCTTAAATGCTTTAGATGCCTTGAGCGGAAAAAACACCATTGCATTTTGGGGTGGTCTTATTTATATACAGTCGACGTCCAGTGACACGAATGCTCTCTTATACGAAAATCCAATAATACGAATGCAATATTTTTTGCATAAAAGGCTCTATAATACGAATAATAGTTAAATTTGCTGCTCGATAATACGAATAACGTTTTTTTCAAATGAGCATGCTTGTTTTGTTTTGTTTTTTTTTATCCTTGTTTTGTTTTGTCTTTTCTTCTTAATTTTTTCTAATTTGTGTAATTTCGCGAATTGAAATCAAATTGTCATTGTTTTTGGATATCTGTAAAGTGCGGCTGTACATTTAGCGATTGTTGAAAAGTTTTAGATTTGTGTGAAAAAATGGACAGATTAAAAAAAAAAAAATTTCTTTACAAGATAAAATAAGCGTTATCACAGATTGCGAAAAAGGAAAGTCTTTGCATGAGATATCTAGGAAGTATGGGTTGTCGAAATACACCATTTGTACGGTAAAAAAACAAAAACGTGAACTCTTAAGCACTTCTACGAGCGGCGGAAAATGCCGCTTCACCATGAAAAAAGGCGAGTTTCAGAAAATGGAGGAAGCACTTCATTAATGGTTTTTGGTCCAACGCAAATCCTACAATCCTGTCAGTGCTGTGCAGTTGAAAACCAAAGCTATTGAGTTTCATAAGAAATATTATGAGGGAAAGTTTTTTGCCAGCGATGGATGGTTTTCCAAGTTCAAGAAGCGTTATGGAGTAAGATTACTAAAACAATCTGGGGAAAAATTGTCGTCGTCGAAAGATCTTGTGGCTCCATTCATAAATAAATTGACTGTTGTTATGAACGAATTCAACCTTTCTCGTGAAGCAGTATTTAATGCGGATGAAACTGGCCTGGAAAATGTTGCCGGATAAGACCTATGTCCATTCAGGCGAAAAAAACGCAACTGGTCGCAAAGTTTCAAAGGAAAGGATAACACTTCTTCTTTGGGCAAATGCTGAAGGAACAAAGAAGATGAAACCATTCGTCATCGGAAAAGCACAAAAGCCGAGGTCGTTTAGAAATAAGGTCTTGCCTGTTGAGTATGCGAGCTCCAAGTCGGCTTGGATGAATGCAGCAATTTTCAAGAAGTGGTTTTTTGACATTTTTGTTCCAGAGGTTTGTCGAAAAATTAAGTGCATTAAGTGCACTTTAAGTGCAGAAGACAAAAAACTTCCAAAGAGGGCGTTACTATTATTAGATAATGCTCCAAGTCATCCACCTGCCGAGGAGTTGGTTAAAAATACAGAAGATGGCAAAATTTGGGTATTGTATTTACCTCCCAATGTTACTCCGCTAATTCAACCCATGGACCAAAATGCAATTAGACTGCTGAAACTGCATTATCGGAGCAGTTTACTATCTAGGATAGGAACTTCCACCGAAATTTTGGAGATAAGTCTAAAACAGACCACTTTATTCGAAGCTGTGTCATTGGTTGCTCTGGCTTGGAAAAAGGTGTTGAACGACTCATTGAAAAAATGCTGGGAAAAGATTTTTAATGAATATGGGTTCGATGAAGAGGATGATGTTCCTCTTTCCGTCCTTAGAAAAAGTGAGGAGGTTAATGCAATAAGAACCACCTTGAATTTGTTGGACAGCACTTTTCCAAATGTCGATTTTGATGTGAGCGATTTAATGGAATGGAATAATGATATTGCTATGGACGAGATTATTCCACTGAATGACAGTGAAAATGAAGAAATAATTTTACCCGATACCTCTCCAAAAGTTAAGCATTTGGATGCAATAAACTGTCTGAACACCTGCATTCAGTGGGCAGTCCAAAATAACATTGAATGCTCAAAAACGCTTTTATTAAGAGAGCTTCATGAAGAAGCAGTACAAATGGATTTCCAAGTTAAGAAGCGTCAATCTTTAATGACTGATTTCTTTAATAACTGAAATAATACGTATATTTACTAATTAAAACATATATGTATAAGTATTAAAATAATAATAACACTAATAAAACTTACTATTTCCTTACTATATTTTCCTCTCAATTGATTTGAATTCACTTTTTTTTTTTTTTTTTATTTAGTTAATTATGAAAATAAAATAAACTTAAATCGAAACGTTACCTTCTGTTCATTTACTTTTTAAAAAACACGGAAAAAAATTGCACTCCAGTAATACGAATTTTTCGATTTTACGAATGGGCCTGACATTATATCATTCGTATTACTGAACGTCGACTGTATTAGGCCGGGTCGATTTGTGGGGAGGCAAAAAAATCGCTCATTGCTCAGTGAAAATCGTATTCTAGGGATCAAAATAAGAAACTATGCCCCAGGAACTATACCTCTAAAACGAATTCTAATGCCCCAACTTTTGACTTTTGTCCCGTAGGGTAAAATTTTGAAAAATCCCTCTTTGACAAATTTAGAGTGCCCCAATCAAGTCCAAATGTCCTCCACTAACTTTGGAGGACCGATCCACCCATGCCAGTGGCACACCCCCTGGAACCCTCCTGGGGTTCCCCATACAAACATTTAAAAAATCACCATTTCAAATCAAAACCCCCAGGGGGGTTCCAGGGGGTGTGCCACTGGCATGGGTGGATCGGCCCTCCAAAGTTAGTGGGGGTCGGTCATACATTTGTATGATACGGTCAAAGTTTCTTATTTTGATCCCTAGAATACGATTTTCACAGTGCAATGGGCGATTTTTAAATCGACCCGCCCTAATATACACATAATCAAATAGTTTTTGCTTTAAAATTAACATTTTTCTCAAGGATGTGGATTCTTTTTTTTCGGAAAGAAAACCAGTTTGCATTTCAAATAAAATATTACAGATGATCTGGTGTTTATTTTAATAGTGCTAGTGTTGCATTAGTTGCTAATTTGCAGAAATTCTTTATAATTTGTTTGTAAACATAAATTCAGTCAAAAAAGTACGTGGGATTGATCAATTAAACACAAAATATTGATTATTCATATAATTTATTCTATCGCTTTCTTATATTTTTATTTCGGAACGCGACTATTTTAGCCTACCAAATAATAAACTTGTGAAATGTGTGCCTTGAAGTGATAATTTGAATTTTGGAAAGAAAAATGTACTAGCGTTTAAATAGTTGAAAACCTTAAAAAATTTAATAAAAATAAACTTCATATTTTGGCAAGAATCTTATCCATCTTATTATGTCACTAGTAACAAAAGTCGCTACAACATTTTCATGCACATCGCTAAGTAGGTCAAAAAAGTATCGAAAATAGCTTTTGAAGTAAAAGTGGTCAAATATGTTTTTTTGTTAGCACAAACGCTTAATAATGTTTGTCAGAAAAATTTGAATATGCATAAGAAATGTGACAGATGGCCATATCTGCATTTCTAAATACTGCGCATACATTAAATGCACCATCCTTAAATCGATGCTCCAAGCACAGATGTTGTTGTAAGTGTTTTTTTTTTATGATACTGAGTTGATTCAGTCCAAGGCAGCAACCAAGTCAAAGCATATAAGACACGAGCTTATTGCAACATAAAGTTTGTTGCTATACAAAACAATTTTTCACATAAAATTTTAATTTCAGATTGTTTCCTTTGTCTTCAACTACAAATTCTGCAATAAAGAGATTGTTTGTACATAGTTGTTGTAAAATTTTTTTTAATATATGTATCTGCTCTGAACACATGCCGTCTGTCTTAAACAAAAATTTTATAGCAAAAAGCTTAACAGAAATTTAAAAGTTGAATTTAAAGTATTCACGTTATTCAAGTGAAACTTTGCATTTTCTTGCTGATTTGTCAGTAAAACAATTTGACACCTGTTACAAAATCCAGATTGCAAAAATTAAACTCATTTTTTTGATATGGCCATTTTATACTCGTAATGGCATTGGAGCAAAAAAAATTAAATCTTCGGTTTCCAAGATATTGTTTATATCTAAGCATTTATTTATGTTATATACTCCGAAATAACTAATAAATACCTAAATGTAAACATAAAATTTAATGCTCCCCAAAAAAAAAAACTATAGAAACAAATTTATGTTTAGTTAACTTGCCTAGATTATTTCGAGTACTTTGGTTTGTACAGAGTTGGCAAGTTGTTGGTTGTAAAAATAATTTAAAACATTATTATTTTTTTTTTGTATCGCGCATCGTCGCTCTGTGTGCACCGCAAGCAGCATGGAATGCTTTTTGATTTTGTTT
Organism: Dichetophora obliterata; assembly: GCA_963920525.1. Classification (NCBI taxonomy): domain Eukaryota; kingdom Metazoa; phylum Arthropoda; class Insecta; order Diptera; family Sciomyzidae; genus Dichetophora; species Dichetophora obliterata. The sequence continues at coordinate 36,535,080 of OY986435.1, read as the reverse complement.
GTTCAGCAAAACTTTTCGTTTAGTTGACCCAAACGTCAACCCACAGCTGTAGTTATGCATACACATTTCACCATAGAATGTACAACAACAGACGTGTTTGGATTTTCACAAAATGATATATTTTACAACAAATGGCATGAGAACGTCAGTGACAGCAAGCACAATTGCAATTCCGTTGAAATTTCGATAAAAAATATTTATGAAAAAAATCACTGAAGCATTCATATTTATTGCTAGTTTTTGTGGAATGAGTTATAGTCGAAGTTAATTGAACGATAAATGGAACTTTAATGATATCCAGCAATGAGCACGAAAGCCGATTTAAAAGCAAAGCAACAGACATTTCGATCGTGTTTCTATCTGAAATAAAAGCTTTTTATTAAAAAACAATATATGCCAGAATATTTCAGATAAAATTTACTTACAATATAGAAGTTAAGGTGAATATCTAAACATAAATCATTTTATGTTAAAATCTCTTTATTTAGCTACTATTATAATTGACTTTCTTTAGCTACTTTTATACTTTTCTTTGAGTTTATTTTAATGAGTTCTGAAGCCTATAAGAACATCTCATTGAATGTTCACTTTTGACAAATCATTGGGTTGTACGCGGGTGTTGCTTTAACCGAACGGCCGCACAGTGAATCGTGTAGAACATGCTAGCTGGACAAAACTATTTTCTTGAATTTTTTAATTGCTACATGTATAAAAATTATGTTAATTGTAAAAGGTTTTAGTTCGCGGCATATCCGAAACTTAGATACCCCTACACTTCATGTGTGATTTGTATGACAGCTGAGCCTACCATGCCCCTGTTTGATATGCCTATTTTTATTTTAAAATGTAGGTCTTATCAAAGCGGTAGCTATAAAATTCTTTTAAGTTGTGTTAAATATGAGTGATTGTGATAAACGAACTTCAAACTCTTCGAAAACACAACGGACTCTAGTGATCATTCATCTATTAAAGCTTTGTATATGGCATTTGAGCAAAGTGGAGTGGATTACCGTTCAATTGTACGGAATCCGTATTATAATGTTTCTTCAAATCGCATTGAACGAGTTCAAAAGATTTTACGAAATACACATTTTCAAAAATTCAATGGTCAGATAATATGCCCTCTTACGTAGCCAGGCGTAACCCAACGGGGAAAGAAGCACTCCAAAAGGTCTTTTTGCGTGCTTACAAGCCAGCTAAAAGCGTGAGTGTGCTGACATGTATGACACATCATTGTAATTTTAACATTGTATGTCCTAGGAAAAAAGCACTTAATTGCTTCTAAAGACCTCTCAAGGGAAGCTTTGGAAATCTTTTTTGGAAACCAAAAGAGGCTCTTGGAAATCTTTTTGTCAGCAGTTCGTTGTTTTGAATACACTTTTCAAGTTTTTTGAACTGTTCTCTTTCTTCTTTCAAGTTCTTTTTGAACTTGTAAAGTGCTGATAAGTGAAGAAGAGAACAGTTCAAAAAGATTGAAAAGTGTATTCAAAACAAAAAGAAAAAGGGCACTCTAAATGGGTCAAAGAGGGATTTTTCAACATTTGACCCTACGGGACAAAAGTCAAAAGTTGGGGCATTAGAATTCATTTTAGGGGTATAGTTCCTCGGGCAAAGTTTCTTATTTTGATCCCTAGAATACGATTTTCACTGAGCAATGGGCGATTTTTTTGCCTCCCCACAAATCGACCCGGCCTAATACACATGTTCATTTTTTTATTTTTTTTTCATTTTTATTTTTTGTATTATACCTCCTCAATATTTAAATATTATATAAAAAACAAAATTGTCCGTATTGTTAATATTATTATATTTAAGTATACTTATTTTTCTTATTTAATAATTTTAATAATTTATTTATATGAATTTTAATCAGAACTCACTCTTAAAACTCTTTTTATTTTTTTTAAATATAATGAATTTAATATTGTTATTATAAAAATTTTACATTATTATTTTTTTTTTCTAAGAGACCCCATGAACCTTCTTTAAATTTTTTTTATTTTTAGTTTGAGGATATATGCTAGATACTAGTTCTGTAGAACTACAGAACATATTAATATTAATCATCCTTAATTCCTTTATGATTTTACGATAGACAATTTTAATTTTATTTATGTTTTAACTATTATTTATCGATCCTTAAGACATTTTTAATCATAATATATCTCTAAAGTGATTAGGCCTAAGCCAAGGATAAACGATTCATAAATTTGAATTGATTTGAATTGAATTAAATAAAAATGGTTTGTATGGGAGGTAGGCGATGCAATTGACCTAGAATTCTAATTTTTTGTGCTCTTACTTAGGCTAAAACTTACTTCTACAAAATTTTATTGCCCAAGCTTTTATAGTTTCTCAGATAATGCAAATGTCAACCTAAAATCGAAAAAAGCGCACTGTGTACCGTCTTCATGTTTTTTTTTGTGTTTAAGGCAAATTAAGGTTGAAAAAGACTTTTCAAAATTAAATTTTTTTAATTAAACATTAAGCTGATCAACGCGTCTTATTTTTCATAAAAGAGTTTTGTTTAGATATTATAACTAAAATAACCCGCTAATTAGAAGCACCGTACTGATTCTATGCTAGTTGGAGAAATTGTTGTACGATAATCGTAAGCAATTTGTAAGTTTCGTTCACGATTGCCTTTATCACAAAACAAAATTATTTCCTTAATCAGAATATCTGACAATTTTAAAATACAAAGCTGACATCCCGATGTTGCAAATTCTTCTAAAACTTTGCGAAGTCTTTGGCTCCCGTGATTCACACTCATCGTCCTAACAATCTTTTTCAGTCTCAAGAACTGGTTTTTCTAATTCTACTTCATATTCTAATTCTAATTCATATCACTTAAACGAAAATAGTTGTATTTACATGAATATTTATAATAGAAACTTTTTATTTAAAATTTCCGGGTTCCCGGCAAGAAAATCCTGGAAAAAAATCCCGGGCTTAAATCGTCCGAGATCTAGGGATTGACTTTCCTAGGGACCATCTGCTGAACAGTTTTTTGGACGGTCGTATGTCATTTTAAATTACCTATTAAACAATTTCAGCTTGGCGTCGTCAAAAAAGTGAAAGGCAGAACAAATATAGAACTTGATGCGGAACTGTCACCAGATTGGTCAGATGAAGATGTTAATTTTTGCATAATCTACCTGAAAGAAATGCCTCGAAAATTGACCAACAAAAATTTCATCAAATGCAATTAATGCCAACTGAATGTGCTGTTAATTTGAAATGTGAAAATACGCACGAGAACTATTTCACATGCAAAATTGCGATTCGAATTATGAGAAGGATGCTGAAGACATCGAAGACAAATTTTCATTTATTTTCAGTTAATTCTTTCGACTTACCTTTATTTTTTTCGAATCCAAATGCATTTTCTTTTGCTATAATTTCAGTGAGTCATTGCAAGCCATTGAAAAAATATATTTTTCAAAAACGCTAAAAACTAATGATGTTACTTAATTTTCTAATTTTTACAGCGTTTTCTTTAAGGTGTACAGTAGCTAGGCTGATTTTTTCGGGGGTCGATTTTCGAGACTTTTCCCACAACGAATGCCCAAAAATTGTATTTTTTGGATATTTAAATTTCATTTGAATTTCTTATTAGCTATTGAACTTGACTTGCAAACGTAACTGTTTACATATAATACTAGCAGGACGCAGTTGTAAAAAAAAAAAATCATAATTAGATATAAAAAAAAGCAATTTTATATTAAAATTACGTTATATTAAAATCACTTTAATATTATTGCTTTGAAAAGAAATCTTGTCAACTGTAATGATTTTTATAGCAAACTAGCTGAAACCCGGCGCGTTGCTGCCTCGTCCCGTTTCCAAAAACCCATCAAATGTTAACATTGAACAAAGCATGTTTAAATTGTGGTTAAATACTAAATCTGTGCTACCTGTAATTCCAAAGCTATTCGATAAATCATAAAGTAACTTAATCATAAAAGCCATTACTTTTGATTGAAAAGAGATATTGGGGTAATTTTTTCACATAAATTATTTTTAAGACTTGAATTTTTTGTAAAAAATATAAAAACAACATTTTGGAAAAAATAAATTTCGCCAAAAAAAATCAAAGGGTGTTGTTTTGATGACAAAAACATTAAAATAATTTTTGCGCTTATCTGGAAGAATTTTTGCAAATAAATGCTATGTCATACGAAAGTTAGTCAGATGTGCAATTTTTAATTAATTTCATTTTTACAACAAAAACAATTTTTATGTCATTTTTTGAGTAAAAAGTCAATATTTTGGACCTTTTTTGACATAATTATAAAACATAGTTTCACTGACTAAAAGGTACAGTTCAACCCATTTTTGTAAAGTATATTTATTGAACTTTTGAACAAAAAAATTTGAATCAAATATATTAATGGACAGCAGAGATATTTGCATCCAAAGACCAAACTTTGATTTTCATGGCGTTTTTTTCTCATTCTTTGGTAACGATGTTTTTTGAAAAAGTCGTTGTACTAAAAATTTCTACAATTTTGAGTGTATGTGAGTGTTTTTGATGCCAAAATAACAGAAATTTTTTTAAATTAAAAACAAAAAACTTCGATAAAAAATTATTATAATAACAAAATTGCCATTAGTTGGAAAAGTTCGGAGGGGGCGTGGCAAAAAATTAGTATGTAACATTTTAAGTTAGAATAAATATAATATGTGCACCTAGTTTGAGCAAAATCCGTTGGGCCGTTTAGATTTGTATAAAGGCCAAACAAACAAACAAACAGAAAATTATTTTTATTACTATAGATTGTCAATTGTATGAAAAAATAGATTTTTAATCATAAATTTTGATTATTTGAGATATAGGCTTTGGCAGCAAATGTTGTAAATTTGATTGGAAAGAGATATTGGGGTAATTTTTCACATAAATTATTTTTGACTTTTTGTAAAAAATATTAAAACAACATTTTGGAACAAATAAATATCGCGAAAAAAATCAGAAAGGGTACCCTTGTTGTTTTGATGACAAAACCAGTAAAATAATTTTTGCGCATAGCTGGAAGAATTTTTGCAAATAAATGCTATGTCATATGAAAGGAACGCCGATGTGCAATTTTTAATTGGTTTCATTGTATGATGCCAGGCATAGTACCCTAAAATTTTCGTTTAAATCGGTCGACCCGCTTTTGCAGTTAGTGTTTACATCAAGAGTGGTTACATAAGACTTGTATTCCTCGGCAGACGTTGTTCGGCCCCAGACCGCCTTAATGCCATATACGAAAATGTCAAGAAATGCCAAAAATATTCACCATTTTCAGTATAACTGCCAAAAGTAACCATATGAATTAAATAGCCAAATTTTAGTCAAATACAATCAAAACTGTTTGAAATATAGAATTTTTGTTGTTTTGTAAGCGGTAAAAAGGGGTGCGGCAAAATTATTTCCCTTAAACCATCTCGTACACGAAACAAATCGACTGCCAAAATTTTAGCTCAATTTAGCTAAAGCCTGGCGCACTTTGCTTCACTTTACGTTGACCCCCCGAAAAGTCAGTTTAACTAAAGTGGGACAGGCCTATTTTTAGTGCTCTTGCCGAGAGTAACCATATGAGCTAAATTACAAAATTTTTGTCTAATACGACCCAAACCGTTGAAATAAAACGTTTTCATTGGTTTGTGGGCGGTAAAAGGGGGCGTGGAAACCAATTTTTAGTACAGTTGCTGACAGTAACCTTGCAAACTAAGCCAACATTTAAGCTCAATCGACCAGTAGTAAATTTTAATGATTTCTCAAAAATTGGGTGTGGCTATATATCGATTACGCCCCTTTTTAGTACAGTTGCCGAAAGTAACCATACAAACTTAGGTATTACATGTTAGTCTCATACGGCCAAAACTGCTTAAAATATAGTATTTACACTGATATGTGGGCGCAAAAAGTGGGCGTGGAAACCAATTTATCGTACAGTTACTGCCAGTAACTACACAAACCAAAGTACCAAATTTAAGTCTTATACGACCAAAACCGTCTGAAATAAAGCGTTTTCATTTCTTTGTGGGCGGTAAAAGGGGGCGTGGAAATCCATTTTAAGTACAGTTATCGACAGTAACCGTACATACTAAATTACAAAATTTTAGCCTTATACGATCCAAACTGACTGAAATATAATATTTTTATTGATTTGGGGGCGATAAAAGGGGGGTGTGGCACATTTTTCCCCTCAACCATCTCGTACCTGAAACAAATCGGCTGCCAAAATTTCAGGTCAATCGGTTTAGTAGTTTTGGAGTCTATAGACATCACACAGCCAGACACACATCGTTTTGCTTTTTATATATATAGACATTGATTTGTGGGCGGTAAAAGTGGGCGTGTGAACACATTTATATATAGTGACCGCCTCTTGGAGCACCTATACAGTAAGTTTCACTGTAAAAGTGTATAGAACTCTGGAATTGCCATGATTTCGAAAAAGTGGGCGTATTTATTTAACGACCACGCCCATTTTTTGTACAGTTACCGACAGTAACCATCTGAACAAAATTACCAAATCTTAGTTTGTTACGATTGAAACCGCCTGATATATATCCTTTTTTTGGTTTGTGATCGATGGAGCAAATTTGGCTTGTATGGGAGGTACCACGCCCCCTTCTCCAATCGTTACCAAACCTCACAGGAACACTCTCAAGATGTAGCTTTATTTTTCCTGAAAATTTCATAAAGATCGGTTCAGCGGTTTTGGAGTCTATACGTGATATAGCCACATACCCACCCACATACCCACATACCCACATACCCACATACCCACATACATACATTCATTTTTATATATAAGAAGATACCTATGCAGATATTTGTAACTAATATCTTTCAGAAGAAACAAGACACTTTTCTTTTCAACCTGCATGCAGACAGAAAACTTTTCTAAGTAGAAATAAAATCTAGGATTTAAAAAGAACAGAAAGAGCTGCCTTTAGATGCAGAGAGAAAGGAATAAGTCGAAAAAAATTGTTGTTAACTAACCGTGTGGCAGTCATAAAAGTTACAGCTAGTACGTGAAGCAGAGAAAGTTGGGACCATCTAAATGTGAGCACAACCAGCTTCAATTGGTTGTTTTATGTGGCAAATTGAATTTATTGCACTCGTGGCGATAACTGAGTGAAAATGGGTCGTGTTTATTATCTGTGAGAATAACAAGTAAGACAACAGAAAATAAGTCTACTTTTTTATTTGGCTACGAAATGAAAATTAAAGAAAAACAAATTTTAGCAAAATTCTTTCTTTCGACAACTTTAAAAAGCAGCAATGCAAAAAGTACTCAATGTAGCTCAAAATGAAATTATAGCTTTCTCAAAGCAAGAACAATTTTTATTTTATGGGCATTTTAAGAAAAAAATATTCTAATAAAAAGATTTTCTACTGAATTTAATTGCGAGCTTTAGAACAAGTAAGTTTGTTAAGAAGGCAACAAAAACAACAACTCTGTGTAGAGTCAATCACTTAGCTGACTAGACAGTCTATTTCGGAAATCGCGACATTTCCTCTTCAGTAGTCTTTGAGTGACTTAGCTGTGATCAACTCACTGTTTTAAAGTCGTATATGATATCACACATTAGGAATTGGAATTAATTCATTTTAATTATATAGAACAAATTGAACGTTCAAAATTGGCTACTAAATCATATCATATATTTTCTGCTTAATCCTCTGTATTTTAACCTTTTAATAAGTCGAACACATTTTCAGCTCTTCAATGGATCTATTAATAGCGAAGGCATAAGAGAAAGGCATACAACATTTTTAAAATCTTTATTTTTTTATAGCGAAGGCATAAGAGAAAGGCATACAACATTTTTAAAATCTTTATTTTTTTAATTTATGTCGCCCATTTCACATTGAAGTCTAAAATGAGTTGCAGTGAGCATTTCCGATTTGGCTCAAATTTAGTTCTTAGATTGGTTTATTGTTTAAAAAACCAAATCCAGAGTTAGAGATTTTAAAATTTTTTTCGCAGACCCAAAGCTATGCGAATGTCAAAACAGGGTTTATTTTTAGACAACGTAGCTCAGTCAATTTAAATGGATTTTCGTAAATAAGGTATCATTGGAAAGGTTATATTGTCTTTTTAAGGAAAAAAATATAAAATTTTTGAAAAATCTGCAGTCAGTTTACCCATTCTTTATTTCAAAGTTTAATACCATGCCAGCGACAGGCGCTATAAGTTTTTTAACGTTCCATTACCTTTCTAAAGATATACAATGAAGGTGTGCTCTTGAAGGATTCAAAAGTAAAAGCGTACTGTGAAGAGCCTTTTCAATGATACCCTGTTTACGAATATCGCATTTAAATTGACTTAACTACGTTGTTTTAAACAAATATTCTATTTTGGCTGCTATAACTTCGGATTTGGTTCATCAATAAACCTATTTGATAAAAATATTAGAACCAAATCGGAGATGGTAAGTGAAACAGATATTACACTTCAATGTGAAATGGGCTATTTGTAACCTTAAAAATGTGTTCAAGTCAATACAATTCAATTTAAATTATTTTCAATCATTACCCAATAGATGTTTTATATAGGATATTTTTAAAAAGTTTTTAAAGTGTTAAGGGCGAGGTAAGATTTTAAACGCGAAAAAGGCATATTTTCTTATTTTTTTTTGGAGATATGAATAACGTTGGTTCAGTTATTTCATAAACACGTTATTGTTTAACATCTGAAGCAGGGCCGCATTCAGCAAAAATATTGCAACCAAAAAAATTCAAAAATTTATTTTTATTTTATGTTTTTATTTAAAATTTATTTTTATATAAAAAGTTTCTTTTTATTGTTTTCAATTCTTTAAAAAAAACAAAGGGTATTGCAAAGATGATTTGATGAAAAAATATATATTTTTATAATTTTCACTACATATATAACGCATCGCTAAAAATTTATAGCGAATATTGTTCCATAATTATTTGACTTGCAAATCAATTTTATTTCAAATGTGCTTACCAAATCGTTTTCTTGGCATGGAGTGAAACAGAGGAAATGAAAAAAGTTTCAAATCTTAATCCTTTCTTTTGTATGCTTTCTTTTGTAAACCTTAAACATATTATACTAAAATATGAAAGTCTGGCATCACTGATGGCAAGATAAACGTGTTTTTAAGTGTTGTGTGCATTTCTTATTTTTTCTAATATTAAGTTCATGCAATCGTCAAATTTTGTAACAAATCAAAAGTTATAAATTGTCTTCATAACACAATTGCTGTTTCCGAAAAGTTTTGGTCATTTTTGCCGTATTTTGAGGATTTTATGCTACACCTGCAAACATAACCTCAATATTTTGTCTCGAGCTGGATTATTTTAAGCTTATTTTTGCAAATCTTGACCTCAGCTGTTGTTTTTGAGTATCTACATCTTCTGAACTTGTCTGTGGATTTATTTATTTTTTTTGCTGACTTAACGCTCTGCTCAGATGGCTGGCAAATATCAATGTTATCAGTGCAAGACAAATTGCACTAAAACTTCGGGCGCCATCACTTGCTGCATCTGTCGTCACCATTTTCACTTTGAATGTGCCACTAAACTCACTCCCAACGTTACCATAGCTATGATTGAGGCCATGGGAAAAAGTGGTGGCAGTTTAATCTATCGATGTAATGTCTGCGTTAGCTCTCCGTCGTCTTCTGCATCAGATCTCGCCGAAATCGTCAACAAATTGGATAAATTGGATCAAAAACTGGATAGCAAAATTGACAAACTAGATGATAAACTTCAGAGTAAAATGGAAAGCTTATCGATGCAACTAACATCCAAGCTTGATGGAGTCAAGTTGGAATTAGGTGAATGTGTTCTCAAGGTCAGCGATGTTGAGCATAAATCAGTGGAAAAATTTAACAAACTTGAGCTTGAAAATAATAGCCTTCGTATGCTACTGAACCGCGCGGACATACTTATTGGAGGGCTGCCTGCAGATATTCGCGGAAATGAATTACTTCAGACCGTTATCGCCATAGCGAACATTTTTGGCGAAGATCTAAGTCCCCATGAAATAAACTTTTGCACGCGAATTCGTAGTGGTGGTCCCGCGTTAGTGAAGCTAAATAGCGTACAGAAGCGTGATTCAATTATGGAAAAATATCGAGTTAAATATGATCTTAAGCTTAGCCAAATATGCAGCACTGATATTAACTCTCGGGTCTTTCTTAATGACCATTTGACACCGGCTGCCTCTAAGTTACAATTCCACTGTCGAAAGCTTCTGAAAATTTCTTGGCAGGATGGTGAAGTAAAAATTCTGGAGTCGCATCAAATTATTGCTCTTCTCAATAACACGAATACTCGTCCAGTGGAGGTGACTGCTTGCTCGGAGTAGTGAAGCTGTTTTTCAACTAACTAGTAGCTATCAGTATTGTTGTACTCTTTAAATTATCTCACTCTTCAAACTATTTATCTACTGATGTGATTAAGTTTTCTTTTTTACTGTGTAATAGCGCGGGGTTGTACTTGTTGGTTGAAAGGACAGTCTTCTAAATTTGCATTTATTATGGCAATTGACATGCTCTTATTATTTTGATTATTTTCTTTTTTCTCTGCTTTTATATGTACGCAACATTTTAGATAATATTTGTAAATTTTGTTCAGCATATTTTTTATTTGAAATTACTTTAAATATATGAGTATTTTAGTTATTGCACGAATATGGGGTAAACATAATTTGGATTTTGGATAACATTGGCCCAGTAGCCAGCAGTGGCAGCTTTTGGAAAAGTATGTTAAATAACAAAAACTTCAATGTAGCTCACTTCAATGCTCAAAGTTTGGCACCGCGGTATAACTCCACTAAGCTTGATGAAATTAGGTGTTTTCTCGAAAACAGTTGTCTAGATGTGGTGGGTGTTTCAGAGTCATGGTTGAAAAGTCATGTGTACAATAATGCTATTGCAGTCGACGGATATTATGTGCTTCGAAATGATCGTGAAGGGGGTAGGGGCGGAGGTGTGTGCTTGTACGTGGCTAATAATTTCAAGTCTAAGGTTGTTTATGAACATCGTGATGAAGGAAACTGTGAAGCTTTATTTGTTGAGATATTTGTTAGCTCTTCATTGAAGGTGCTGGTTGGAGTTATTTATTTGCCTCATGGAAATTTCTCTGCATATGAAAATATTTTTGGAGACTGTTCCTTACAATATGAGCATGTGGTTTATATGGGGGATTTTAACACTAACATTTTTGACAATGGAGACATTATTAGAAATTTTTGCAATAATTTTAATTTATCTGTTGTCCACAATTCTGTACCGACACACTTCAATTTACAGTGTAATTCATCCTCGCTTATTGACTATTTTTTTGTTTCAAACATCAGTTTAGTTGTACACAAGGGTCAAGTTCAGTTTCCGGCTCTAAACTCCCATCACGCTGTGATTTACATTTCTTATAACCTGCCATTACAAACCCCTCTTGTAACCTTTCAATATAGAGATTATAAAAACATAAACATAAGCTCTTGCTTGGAAAAACTAGTTGCTTACGACTTTACACCAATGTATGCTAGCTCTGATTTAGATTTTATTGTGCATTTTTTCACTGCCGCCATTCTTGAAACCTATAATAGTTTTGTTTTTCTTAAAACTTTTCGTAAAAAATCTCAGGATAGCTGGATGTTATCTCCTGAAATATCTAGAGCGAAGGAAAAAAGAGATTTGGCTTTTCGTGCCTTCTCTGATGACAGAAATGAGTGTAACTGGAGAATATTTTGTGTCTATCGTAATAAACTTAAGTCTACTATTCGCAAGGAACGAAATAAGGCCTGCACAAATTTTTTCTCAGATTGCTCCCGTAATCAAATGTGGCAAAAATTAAGAAATGTTGGCGTGATAAGCGAGTTAGAAAAAAGTGCAACTGTTGACGTCGATAATTTTAACATTTTTTCTGTCTTACCACCCATTGACAAGTCTCTGCAGCCATCTCCTCCTACCATAAATAGTGATGACATCCAAAATTTCTCTTTCAGAACAGTCAGTGAGTATGAGCTATGGTGCTCAATTTTGTCAATAAAATCTAACGCAGTTGGTATGGATGGAGTTTCGCTAAAATTTTTGAAAATAGTCTATCCTTCTATTTCGTCACATTTGCTTTATATTTTTAACACTATCCTTACTACGTCGTCGTTCCCAACAGCATGGAAGGTTGCGAAGGTTACGCCAATCCCAAAGGTAAAAAATCCTAAACATGTTTCTGACTACCGTCCCATAAGTGTACTACCAGTATTTTCAAAAATTTTGGAATACATAATGAAATCACAGATTCTTGGTTACTTAGAACCTAACAATTTAATTTCAAATTTTCAGTCTGGTTTTAGAGCTCACCATAATACAACTAATCTCATGTTGGATCTTGTTGATAATATCAGATACGCGGTTGACAATAAGTTTATCCCAGTTTTAATTTTTTTGGATTTCAGGAAAGCTTTTGATTCCATTTGTCACAATGTGCTTGTATACAAGCTTTACTCTAAATACAAATTTGAAAAAACAGCCTGCAATTTGGTGTTTTCTTACCTTCACAGGCGTGAGCAGTATGTTCAATCTGGCGAGTTTGTTTCTAGTCTGATTGAATCACACAGGGGAGTCCCGCAGGGTTCAATATTGGGTCCGCTTTTGTTCATGATTTATATAAATGACATATTTGAGTGTCTATCTTTCTGTTCAGGACATATCTACGCGGATGATGTGCAACTGGTTGGAATATGTAGGGATGGAGACTTAAGTCGTTTTTCGATGCAAGTTAACAGGGATTTGGATAATATCTCAAATTGGTCAAAACAAAACTTTATTGATCTAAACCCTTCAAAAACAAAAGCTATGCTTTTTTGCCGCAGTCCTATACAAGCCCCATTAATTTGCATTAATAATGTGGTTATAGAATTTACTTCGCACTACAAAAGTCTTGGCTTCTATATTGATAAAGAGTTATCTTTCAATTGTCACATTAATCACATAATCTCCAAGGTCTCATTTGCCCTCCGTAAATTGTTTTGTATCAACTATTTCCTGCCTTTCTTCATTAGGAAAAGAATAGGTCATGCCTTGTTTATGCCAGTAATGTTGTATGGATTAGAATTATTTTCAGGTACCACTCAGCAGAATATGAACAAATTGAAGTTATGTCTTCACAGAGTAATTCGTTTTGTATACAATCTCCGCATTCATGATCACGTCTCTGAATATGTTAAAGACTTTATTGGCAGTAGTTTTGAGAATTTTATTAAACTACGCATACTTCTATTGCTCTATAAAATCCTTAAAATAAAATCTCCTGTATATCTGGTAAGCAAATTCAAATTTTCCAACTCAAGCAGAACTCATATGCTATTGAGTCCTGCTTTCTCTTCTTCTATTATGGAAAGATCGTTTACGGTACGCGCATGTAGGCTCTGGAATACAGTTCTTCCTTACCGGGAACGTAATTTATCGCTGACTATTAGTCAATTTATGGCCGTTTTGGCAAGCAAATTTTAATACTAATAATTTATTTAAAAAAAAAAAAAATTAACAATTTTTTTTTTTGATTATTACTCTTGTAAATTTTGTTAGCGAATTTACTTACTTATTTTCTTTTGTTGCTACTGCTGGTGTCTTAAAATAAAATGAAATGTTTATGTTTCATTTTCTTTTTGTTATTCTGTGTTTACCCTTATTTTCGTGCAGGGCGGGTTTAGTTTAAACATTGTTACTTTGATTTTTTTTTTCTCTTTTTATCTTTTAGTTAAATTTAAGTGTATTAATTGAATAATTGAATTGAATATTGGATTTGTTGTATATTTTACTTAAATTAGTTTTGTTTTTTTGCCATTTGAATTTTCCTCGTACAATAATTAGGCCATTCTAGTGGCTCATCATTGTATTAAATAAAATAAATAAATAAATAAAAATAAATAAATGATAATAATAAAGGGCATAATAATAAGAAAAATATCAATAACAGCTGTATGAAAATAGTATAAGGTTTTTGATAAATCTTCCTACTTCCTATCTTTTAACCAATCTTAACCTTACATTTTTAAATTAACTATAATCAAATTCTATTACACAACTGATGATATAATAATCTTTATTGGATAATTAAGAGTTAAAATTTCGTAGAGTAAGTATAACCATAACATTTCACGCAAAAATATAAGTAGGCAAAATTAAGAAGAAAGCACCACAAAACTTTAAAAAACGTATAGCAACAACCACGTCAGAGATGCGTCTGGCATTTTTATATGTAATGCTCAACTGATGCCAGACAATAATTGTCAATTTTGTGCGCTCTGTACGAAACATGGTTGCCACTATATTTGAAAATGACAAAACGTCCTTTCGCCCAATCATCCTCGCTCTACCCTAAATACGGTTTATTTTTAATGCTTTAAGCTTAGTATGCTGCAGGAACGAAAAAAATTTCCATAAGAAATACTTGAGATTTTTGACAACGAACAGGCAGTGATTTTTTTTCGCCAGCTAGTACGCAGTAGAAGCGAAAATTATTGCTATGTTGCCAAATTTCCATTCGTGAGTGGAGTGTTGAAATTTCAAAATTTCGCTGTCGATTATATGCCCGTACATTTAATTTCATTTCATTTCATTTCATTTATTTTCAATCAATGGATTTTTAATCCTTACTGACTATACAAAATTAATAACTTAAAAACTAGATATGCATACAATACAGTGTGTGAGAAATATAAGTGTTTCGCATATTTTTTCAAGTGTATTAAAAAAATGTATGGCTAACGGTAAATTTTTATGTATTGCCTATTCCCCATTTCGCAACACAAAAAGTTTTCCCTTCGAACGTAAACTTCTGTTGTGAACACTACAATTCGAAATGAGTGCGAAATTTAAAAAGCGATTTGAGATTGTGTTTTTGGTTAACCACCCAAAAGGCCCAAAAATGAGTGCTAAAGCCGCCGCAAAATACACGAAATGTTCAATATCATTTGTTAACAAGTGGATCAAACGCTACAAAAAAGTTGGTAATGTTGACGACTCTGAGGGCAGAGGCAGAGAACGAGTAACCTCAAAAAAGGTGGATAAGGCTATATGCAATTTATTTGAGAAAAATCCGACTCTTAGCCTTAGAGCAGCGAAACAAAAATTATCGCAGAAAGGAGTCGAAGTTTCTACATTCACAATCAGACAAAGACTTTTGGAATCAAACATTTCTAACAAGAGTACCAACACAAAACCTTTGTTAACTGAAAAACACATTGAAAAAAGATTAACATGGGCACGTCAACATTTGGATCGTGACTGGAGCAACGTTATCTTTACTGACGAGTCCTCCTTCGTAATTTATAATCGCTTTAAGAAAGCTTGGACAAAAAAAGGCGAGAGGTTGATTCAGCGAACAGTCAAGCACCCATTGAAGGTTCATGTGTACGGATGCTTTTCAGAAAACGGTTTTGGGAAATTGATCGCTTTTACACAAAATTTAAACGCGGAGTATATGTGCAAATTATACAAATATGGCCTACTGAAATCTGCTGAAGCATTGTATGGAAAAGAAAATAATGATTGCCTACTGCAGGAGGATAATGACCCCAAGCATCGAAGTCGCCTTTGTACGGCATGGAAACGAGAGCATGGGGTGCAAACACTAGATTGGCCTTCTCAAAGCCCCGATGCCAATCCCATCGAAAA
The DNA here is from genome assembly GCA_963920525.1 of Dichetophora obliterata. Taxonomy (NCBI): domain Eukaryota; kingdom Metazoa; phylum Arthropoda; class Insecta; order Diptera; family Sciomyzidae; genus Dichetophora; species Dichetophora obliterata. The sequence goes on along the minus strand of OY986435.1, from coordinate 36,519,426 downwards.
TGTGTGGTCCCTTATGAAGCAAAAACTGAGAGGAAAACATATTTCAACCAAAAAACAATTTATTCTCACGTTGCAACGCATATGGAAAGCATTTCCCGCGGAATATGCTGCACAACTCAGCAAAAGTTGCCCCAGAAGATGTCAAGCTATAATTGACAACAACGGCGACTGGACCAAATATTAAATATATAGCGAAAACATATTTTGGTTGTAATTTTTAATTAATAAAAAAAAATTTTAAAAACTTATTGTTTTAACGATTTATACGCAACTCGTTTTTTTCTCACACACTGTATATCACAAAATTAAGTTTCTTATCTATAGATATTCAAGAGACGGTTATTAAATATTGTCCTTGATACAGTAAAATCAATCTCATACATAATTGATATACTATTAAATTCACACAAAGCTCTTGTTATTGGAGAATTTGAAGCATAATTTGTCCTATGCAATCTAACATAAAACAAAGGATTAAATCTTAATATTCTGGATGGAACATTAAAGTTTATTAGTCCCAGCAAGTATGGGCAATCCGTAATACCAGAAACAATGTTATATACAAATAGCAAGGACATAATAGTCCTTCTATTCTCTAATGAAATTAGGGTAATAAGCCTACATCGAGCATCATAGGAAGGGAGAGGATCCAAAAAATTTAAGGATCGGAACGCAAATTTGATAAACTTGCGCTGAACACGTTCCAATCGATCAATGTGATTTCTATAAATGGGACTCCAAATAAAAGACCCAAATTCCAGCTTTGATCTCACTAAACTTATGTAAAGCAGTTTAAGAGTATACGGATCAGTAAACTCTTTACTATTTCGCCTAATAAAGGCTAAAAGAGAGTACGACTTGGGAATTATATAGTTAAGATGATTAATAAAAGTGAATTTGGAATCAAAAATGACTCCTAAGTCTTTTATAAAAGAAACTTTTTTTAAAGGCTGATCGTTCAAATAAAATTCAGTTTGAAGAGTATTATTCAATTTAGAAAATGTCACATGGTAACATTTCTTTAAGTTTAAGAGTAATTGGCGCGGTAATTTGCCATTCAACAATGAAAAATAAGCAGTTAGTATGTTTAAGTGTTGAATTTGTTATTTAACAAATTAATTGTTGCATTTATATAGTTTATTAATGTGTAGTCTTGCTTTTTATAGGATACTAGCTGATATACCCGGTGTTACTCGAGAGTCATTTATATAAACATTTTAATATACACTTTTCGATTAAATGTTTTTGTAAATTTTGGAATTTTGTAAAAACGTGTTGAATTTAAGTTTGAGACCACTATAAAAATATTAGTTAAAAAATTTACCAAGCTTTTTTAACGAAGAAATAATTTTATCACTGTTTTTTCACAATCAAACATTGTTTTTTAGTTCTAAACTGAATTTACTGGTTACTGGTAAGCATGTTACTTGCACTGCGCTAATGAAAATCAAATTTATAAAAATCTTCCTAAAAATTTTTAGTAGTTTTTCCAGTTGGAAAATAACAATTGGATTGTCTCTAAATAAAAAATTAATATAAATTGAGTCTGATAGTTGATGTAATTTCTTAAATCTTCAGAATTCCTATTTTATACGAAAAATTGTACAGTCGCTTTTTAATGTAAATTAGCAAAAAAGTGTAAGTTAAGAAAGCAGTCGCTTTTTAATTTTTATTATAGTATATACAGCAACCTGTAACAATATTATCGACGTTAACAGTTGAGCGACCTAAATTCAGCTGAAAAATCTGCAAGAACAGTGCAAGAATTGGCATTATGTTATTTGCTGCAAGTTTACGCTGTGTGCGAAAAGAACTAAATTGAGTAACAGTTACCGAATTTCTAAAATATTGGAATCGTGTTAGTAATGAAGTACTAATTTCTAATTTATAATAATTTCCAGCATACTTTTCGGCATACTTTCGGTTAGCACGCAATTGAACCGAACAATTTGTTCAATGCAGCCAAGCTGACAACCATGATTGGAGAGTTAAAATGTCAAAATTTCGCTGTCTTTTATATGTCGGTACATATAAGTTTATATTTGAGTTTCAACAATATTGTTCAAATAACACATTAAACATGAAAGAATTAACTTTTACAGCAATCTTATTCACAGTCATCTTTTCGATGATATAGTGATATATATAGAACATTTAAAGTACCATTGATAAAGAACGGAGTGACAACGGTGAAACAACAGTAGATGTAAGTAGATGATCACTATAAAGAAAATTTTATATAATCCAAAATGTTCGTAATTACTTTAGAAACCACAACTGCATTCTTAGAGATATATATGGGGACGTTCAAACTATATAGAGAATTTTAACACAAAACTAAGTTTTATTAATAGTCTGGTATGAAAAAATAGATTTTTAGCCATAACTTTTGATTGGAAAGAGATATTGGGGTAATTTTTTCACATAAATTATTTTTGAGACTTGACTTTTTTGTAAAAAATATAAAAACAACATTTTGGAAAAAAATAAATTTCGCGAAAATAATCAAAGGGGGTAGGTAGGTACCCTTGTTGTTTTGATGACAAAAACAGTAAAATAATATTGCTCTTAGCTGAAAGAATTTTTGCAAATAAATGCTATGTCATATGAAAGGTAGTCAGATGTGCAATTTTTAATTGATTTCGTTTTTACAACAACAACAATTTTTGAGTCATTTTTTGAGTAAAAAGTCAATATTTTGGACCTTTTTTGACATAATCATAAAACATATATACACTGACTTAACGGTACAGTTTAACCTATTTTTGTGAAGTGATTTTATTGAACTTTTGAACAAAAAAAATTTCAATGAAATATATTAATGGACAGCGGAGACATTTGCATCGAAAGACCAAACTTTGATTTTCATGTCGTTTTTTTCTCATTCTTAGGCAACGATGTTTTATGAAAAAGTCGTTGTACTGAAAATTTCTCCAATTTTGAAGATATGTGAATGTTTTTGATGTCAAAATAACAGAAATTTTTTAAAATTAAATACAAAAAAATCTCCGATCCTAAAAAGTTTTATAATAACAAAATTACCGTCAGTTGAAAAATTTCAGAGGGGGCGTGGCAAAAATTAAGTATGTAACATTTTAAGTTGGGATGCACTTAATATGTATACTTAGTTTGAGCAAAATCCGTTGAGCCGTTTAGATTTGTATAAAGGCCAAACAAACAAACAAACAAACAGAAAATGAGTTTTATTACTATAGATAAAATTGCAGCAATAAAAATATGAATCTGTCAACCAGAACAGCAAGTGCTTTTTCTCCACACAAAACTTTTGACTCTACACCGATATTTTGCGTGTAGATTTATATGCCCAAAAATGTTCGTTCCTACAGCATACTAACTGCATTATTCTGTATCACGAACATGCACACCAACGATGATAAAGACACGAAAAGCAATACAATTTTATATCGAAGAAAGTATTGCTTCTCGTGTCTTTCTCATCGTTGGTGTGCATGTTCGTGATACAGAATAATGCAGTAAGCTTCATGCTCAAAAGCAATTCATATATAAATAAAACGTCAAAATTAGAAATGGAAATAAAATAGTCGAATTGAAATGAAAATAAAATTTATCTTTTAAAAGCGATATATTAGATCATTAAAAAATTCAAAAGATTAAAAAAAAAATAAAACATCATTAAAAAGGTAAAACAGCAGAAACATCAAAAAATAAATTTCAACATAACAAAAGCAGGAATAAAATCGTATGCAACAAATTCGTTGATAACTTCTTCATTATAATTATCAAATCTGTGATGCACACTCATTAATGCCAAGCCAGTTAGCCTTTCTAGTCCTGTTTAGTTCTGCAATTAAGTGTTTAGTCTTTTTAATGTTGAAAAGAATCGCTCCGCAGTTAAAGTAGTAAATGGTATAGTGGCATATATTTTTAAAAGAGAACAAACTGACGGAAAAAACATTGCTTAAGTTTGCGCAAATATTTGCAGTAAGTATTATAATTATTTAAAATTTTTTCTTAGTGCTGCTTTGCTTTGCCTTTTCAAGATTCACAATGTGGCACGTTGTCATCTTAAATCGAAGGCATAAAAGTTCAATATTTCGAGGGGTTAGAACCCCTGAAACGGCCCTTATCTGAAGTATCTTTCAAAAAGTTTTCCATTAAAAGCTTCAATAAATAAGTCCATGAGAGCGAATCTTCGGATGCGCCTCGAAAAAAGGTTTTATGCGGTGAAACCCATAACTCGTTACCTGATCATCTGAATCAAAAAAAATAAAAAGCGTTTAAAAGGTAATATGTTTTCATAGGTAATGACGCAGAGTTCTTTTTAAATTTTTTATTTTTGGCAGAAATTGGAAGTGAAATTCGTGATTTTCTTTACAAATTTCGTTGAATTTGTTATTATAAAATTTAAAAAATGGTTAAAAACTCTCCGTGTCTACCTGTTGATTTATGTGTAGATGTAGCGTTTAAAATTTCAAAAGGATCGGTCAAGTAGATTTTGAGTTATTATAATCAAAAACAATTTGCGAGAAAATCGATTTAAGGTTTATGTTTATTGAAACATCTCTGTATGAGGACCTGTCGCTTGGAGCTCTGTTTCTTTGTTAGTTTTACTCCGATTTATTTGAAATTTTGACTCTCAACATATTGTATATTAAAAAAAAAAAAAATAAAAGAAAACAGTTTTAAAACCTTACCCCCCTTTATATAAGGACTGTTTTGAAAAGGAACTGCGCACTTTGATCGAACATTTTTCTCAGTTTCGTTATATGGGCAATTAACAAAATCTTTTATCATTTGGGTGTAAGGAAAAATGGAAAAAAAATTTGATGGCACCTTAAAGGGCTTTTGCATACTCAAAAAGCAGCCCATCTACTTACAGTACACATACTTAAAAGTTTGTTTTTAGATAAAAACAACTTATAGAGGTTAATATTTTCGATAACAGCTCAATATTTTGACATAAAGTTCAAAAGACGAACTTAGTCAAGAGAATTGCGCTTGTTCTCTACTTTGCACAAGGTGTTAGTTTAAAAAGTAGGCTTAAAATCAAATCAATATCAATTATTTTAAGCAGGATTGTTGGCATGCATAACAAAAAGCTCCATACCAATTTTTATCATTGTAACAATGTAAAAAGGCGGCATTAGTTTCACATTGGCCATTTATGGTATATGAGGGGTATACGAAGTAGTGATCCAATTTAGTCCATTTTGATTTTAGTATCATGTCTTATTGTCATTATGCTTATGACAATACTACTTGTCATTATGCTTATGATCCTCTTGGCACATCCAAAATATTCGACATTTTTAAGCTCGCCTTTTGGCAAACATTCAAAAATGCCGAAAGCATGCATGTGCAAGGAGGAGCGTTCTCATCCTTTCAGGATCTTCGATGTGCCATCGAAAAAAGTTATATTTTTTGATGGTGTTTGTTTTAAATTACCATGTTTGAATAGTTGCTGTGTGGGTAATATTAATGGTACACTAATGACACCCACCTCAAAATTTTTAAATCTCATAGAATTTATTAAAATGAGTTTAAAATATTAGCATTCTTATGGTGCACGTTTTCTATATCTCAAAAACTACGAAAAATTAACAAATGCCACAAAAATAGTATCACAACTTGAATGTGTTATAACTTTTCATAGCTTCATGGCACATCAATAACAAAAATAGATATTTTGTATTCACGTATTTTCGAACAAACACCATTTAAATGTTACCGAAAGTTGGTGGCGCACGATTTTTATATAGCTCAGAAGGTAAAAATCTGTGTGTAAATCAACTCAGTTTTTAGTGTTTTTTTTACTTTCGATCCCAGTAGCAACTTAAGGTAGCAACTTATGAAACTGAAATTAGTGATGCAATTTTGTTCCATATACTCTAAGTAGACGCTCATTTAAAACTTGAACTTAGGCTTAGACTAGGGATGGCAATCCCGGGATCCCGAAATCCCGCGATCTCGGGATCCTGATCTTTTTAAAGACCCGAATATCCCGGGATTATTCGATTAGAATCCCGGGATTGCTGAAAAAAATTTTTTTAATATCTAATAAAATTTTTCAAACTACCATCACATATATCCCCCCTTTCAACGATCGAACTAACAAGCGTTGAGGCGGAGCGGTGCTTCTTCTCTGTAGGTCTTATATGCAATTAATTAAGGTCTAAGTTAGGGGATAAAACCATTAATGCTTTAATTTCATGAAGATCTTATTTTGATCAAAAGAAGGAATATTATTACTGAGCTCTAAATAGAAAGGGTATTGTATTTTTTTTTTACTTAAATATATTCACTTTTTTATTTTAATTCGAATGTGCTATAGCATACAATTAAAGGGAGGTTTTAGGCCAAAGCGGTTAAAATTAAGACATATTTTAGAAGATGTTTTCTAAAAAATTTTATTACATACACAAAAAATTTAATTTGCATGTTAATTTTACATCATCACGCTGATCGCCTGAAAATAAAATGATTTCAAAGAAAAACTCTTGAATGCACATCACCAAAATGGAAAATTAAGAAAACTACGACGCGTGTTGGTCATTATATATGACCATATTGTTGTGTATAAAACCTAGAAAAGTTTTCCAAAGATGCTCATTTTGGTAAAAGATGTGTAGAATTACAATAGGAACAGATTAAAAAAATTTTCCTTGGTCGATCAGTTTGTTTTCAGTAGTGTAGCTAGTTCTGAAAAAGTATGTTTCAAGAAAAATCGTGCTTAAAGTTACTCTTCTTAGTTAAATTTACTCTGGCGCATCAGGTTTTAAGCGCTATAGAATGTGTATTATAAGCGGATTTGATTTATTGAAGGATAATGGAACAATAATTAATCTAAAAAATTTAACTCTAAAAAAATTGTTCTTTAAATACTGATTTAAAATAATTTTATGCAGGCAGTTACTGCTAGAGCTTAGTATGCTGTAGGAACAAAAATTTTTAGGCATTTAATTCTACACGCGAAATTTTGGTGCAGACTCAACACTAACACATACTTACCATAACGTGTTTGTTGAATGTCAAATTGCCACGCCAATTAAATGTACAGACAGCAATATAAAAGACAGCGGAATTTTGACATTTTAACTCTCTAATCATGGTTGTGAACTTGGCTGCATTAACCATTTTTCGGTTCAACAGCGTACTAACCAACCAAAAAAAAATTTCGCTACCTTTTCGCTGTCAAAAACGCGATGCATTTCTTACGGAAGATTTATTTTCGTATACTAAGCTTACTAAGCATACTAAGCTTAAACCAAAAATATGTATTTGTGCATGTATTACAAAAGCTATGTTATAAATTATTGATCAAATGTTCTGTTTGTTTTTTTTTTTTGAATTGGTACAAATTGTGCTTCTTTGTTATATCAAATTGATACAGAGTATGTACTTTAATAGAATAGAAGTGAATGTGTTGCACTTTTTGGCAAAAAAAAAATAATAAAAAAAAACTTCTTGAATTTCGGGACGATCCCGGGATCCCGGGATTGTATTTTCAGATCCCGAAAATCCCGGGATCGAAAAAACTCAAAAAATTGCCGTCCCTAGCTTAGACACATGAAAGTTATTAACACGGTTATACAAAAATCATAGATTTTAAAAGATTTTGGGAATTGCCCATTAGGGTGTATCGAATTACAATTTTTTCGAATTTCACATTCTAAGAGGTCTCAAAACTTGCATAGGGGGTCAAAATCTTCAAAAAACAAAAAAAATTTTGGCAAAATATAAGGATCTCTTCCTCTCCCGCAAGAACAAAGTTGTTTTTTGAGAAAAATAGTAAAAAAATCATGATCTCAAAACGCTTTAATTTTTGTAAGAAAAACTACATATGTGTTAAAGCAAAAGTAAATATAAACTTTAACTAACAAAATTTTGACAAACACGATGCTACTCTTGGTTTTTACCCAAAAGGTCCTGTGTGAAAGATATTCGAATCTAAGGTACACTCAAGATAGCCCAGAAGTTTAATTGTTTTCTGATTGTCTAAATTTTGGTGATATTAATTACAGTGTTAAAGCTTTCCTTAAAAATAGCGAATTAATAATTTGCATATATTTCGCGTATGCATTTTCTTGTTTTGAAAAAATGTATACTTGAATGCAATTTTTTAACTTTTTCAAAAAAATTAATATAAAGTTTTATATCTCTGGCACCAGAAGTGGTACAGAAGATAATTTTCTCAATTCGGATTCTGCAAATAGTTTTGAACGAAACCCTGCCTAAAAATATTTTTTTTAAAACAGCAGGAAATGGCCACGATTTTTTTTTCCTATTTTGATATTTAAAAATAGTTACTTCAAGCATGAAACGTAACAATTTTGTTCATATCTCCTTTATGGTTATTATTTCATTAAAACACTTCTAAACAACAATTGTTAAGTTAATTGAGACCCATCGAATGGCAAACTCAGAAACTCAAATTTTTAGTACAAAATGTTTGTGAATGATGAGTTGAGGTGTTTTAACGAAATAATAAAATTCTTGCTAAGAAATTTTTTTTTTAAAAACCGAAATACGAAAAAAAATCGCGGTCTTAACCTGGTGTTGTAAATTGATACTCTTGTTCAGAGTGCTGTTCAGAAATATTTGAAGAATCTAAATTGAGGAAATTATCTTCGGTACCGCTTCTGGTGCCCGAGATATTTTACCTTATATTATTTTTTTTGAAAGAATTAAAAAATTGCATTCAATTGTACATTTTTCGAAAATAAGAAAATGCATATGCTAAAAATATGAAAATTATGAAGTTTCCAAATGTAAGGAAAACGTCAAACTTTAATCAAAATCGCCAAAATTAAGACAATCATATAGCAATCAAAAGTTATGAGCTACAGTGACACATATTCGTATAAACGCACTCTTAATTTTAAATTTGCTACCTTCTCTCTCTTTTATTAATGCATTACTCAAAACAAATTCCAACTCATATTGTTTACTAAACTAACGGAAATTTGTACTGAGTGCAAAAACCTGTTTTCGTTGTTGTTGTTTTATATAAATCATTTCAGTTTAAATATTTTACTTAAAACAAGTACATATTCGTTTAAACGCATCAACTTAATTTTCAATAGGAATGGGTACTTATTTAATTTTCAATAATTAATTGGTCCACCATTTTTATTTATAACTTCAAATATACGATTCGGCATCGACTTCACTAAATTTTCCAGCAACTGACGATCTAAATCTTCCCAAGCTTCCTTAATGGCCAACTTGAGCTCTAGCACGGTTTTGTAAAGGTGTCCTTGGGCTTTTTGTCCATAGATTTTGCGTGATATGCATCCCCAAAGATTCTCCACCGGATTCAAATCGGGACTGCATGCAGGCCATTTCATAAGTGGGATGTTGTGCTCTTCAAACCACTTTAATGCCTCTTTAGAAACGTGAATGGCAGCATTATCCTGTTGAGAAATACTGTCTTCAACCATTTTATCATCCAAAAATGAAATGAGAGCATCATCCAACAATTCCGTGTATTTTTTAGAATTCATTTTGGGCGGCACAAAGCAGATATTTGCTTTACCTCTAGATGAAAATGCCGCCCACACCATAACGCTGCCACCACCAAAGTTTCTTTTTGACATACGTACGTCATTGTTTCGCAAATCATGCCAATAACAGCTGTAAGAGTCTGGGCCATCTAAGTTAAATTTTTTTTCGTCGGAAAACATAACATTGTCCCACTCAGTTGACCATTGCATGTGTTTTTGGGCGAAGTCTAAGCGCGCCTTTTTGTGATGCGGCTTCAACACAGGCTTGCTCACCGGTTTTTTCCATTTAACGTTATCTGAGTTACGTAAAATGTGTGCAATGTGCCTCGTTGTCAGTGGAAGATCTAATTTTTCTTTTATTTGAGTTGAGTTCAAAAAACTTGTGGTGGCTTCCTTCCTAATTTGATTAACTTGGCGAATACTCAGTTTTCGATTGCCTTTCGTGGATTTTTTTACTCCATAATTAACACCGTTTTTTAAAAAAGAGCGGACGACTGCTTCTGATCTTCCTAGTCTCCGCCCAATTTCCCGATTTGAATAACCCTCTTTATGGTACAGGTTGATTTGAACTTTTTCTGTGTCATTGAGGTATTTTCCCTTTGGCATTTTGATAAAATCTTAAAAAAATAGCATTAAGAAAATATTTTTACATTTAAATTAAACAAAACTTACCAATTTTTAATTAAATACAAGCAAATACTTATTTCTTTAAACCACTAATATATTTTTGACCTCCTTATTCACGTGCGTTTAAAGGAATGTGTACTTGTTTTTAGTAAAATATTTAAACTGAACTGATTTATATAAAACAACAACAACGAAAACAGCTTTTTGCACTCAGTACAAATTTCCGTTAGTTTAGTGAACAATATGAGTTTGAATTTGTTTTGAATAATGCATTAATAAAAGAGAGAGAAGGTAGCAAATTTAAAATTAAGAGTGCGTTTATACGAATATGTGTCACTGTACCTCAAGTGTACCTTTAGATTCGAATATCCTCCACACAGGACCTTGTGGGTAAAAACCGAGAGTGGCATCGTGTTTTGCAGGATATTGTTAGTAAAAGCCTTTATATACTTTTACTTCAAGACATATGTAGTTTTTCTTACAAAAATAAAAGCATTTTGAGATCATGATTTATTACTGTTTTTCTTAAAAAACAACTTTGACCTTGCGGGAGAGAAGGACATCGTTATTTTTTCCTAAAAACTTTTGAGACCCCTCTAAATTTTTCGATACGCCCTTTTGCCCATAAATCATTATAATTCATTCGAAAGGTACTGTAACATAGATATGTGGAACATGTTAGATTTCGCATTGAACTGACCTGTGACCTGTTATATTTCAAGTTTCTGTTTTTTTTTTGACACTAGAAACATGCACATATCTTCAAAATTGTAGAAGTGCCTAGTACTACGACTTTTTCATAAAACAACTCAAAAAATTACTCAAACGTTGTTTTTGTTGTAAAAAGAACAACAAGTCAAAATTGCATTCTTGACTACCTTTATATATGGTGTAGCATTCATTTGCAAAAATTCTTACAGCTTTGCGCCAAACTTGCTTTACTGTTTCTGTCATCAAAACATCAAAAAATTTTCCAAAAAAGGAAAAATTATTTACAAAAAGTCAAGTCTCAAAAACAATTTATGTGAAAAAATTACCCCAATATCTCCTTCCAATCAAAAGTTATCGCTAAAACTATTGTTTTATGGCCACGGTATTCAATCTCAATTCACAGTTTCAATGAATATTTTATGGGTGTTGATCAAGGGGGCGTGGCAGCAACGCACCAGGTTTTGGCTAATAACCATAGATGGGCACTTTGCAGTACCAGTAAAATTGCAGTAAAAATAAATTTTTACTGATAATGAAATTCAATTTGCATTACCAGTAAAATTTTACTGATTACTGAAAAAAATTGCAGTAAAAATAAATTTTTACTGATTACTGGGAAAAAATTGCAGTACAAATAAATTTTTACTGATAATGAAATTCAATTTGCATTACCAGTAAATTTTTACTGATTACTGGAAAAAATTGCAGTAAAAATAAATTTTTACTGATAATGAAATTTAATTTGCGTTACCAGTAAATTTTTACTGATTACTGTAAAAATTTGCAGTAAAAATAAATTTTTACTGATTACTGAAAAAAATTGCAGTAAAAATAAATTTTTACTGATTACTGAAAAAAATTGCAGTAAAAATAAATTTTTACTGATTACTGAAAAAAATTGCAGTAAAAATAAATTTTTACTGATTACTGAAAAAATTGCAGTAAAAATTTATTTTTGCAATTTTGTTCAGTAATCAGTAAAAATTAATTTTTACTGCATTACTAAAAAAAATTGCAGTAAAAATAAATTTTTACTGATTACTGAAAATATTGCAGTAAAAATTTATTTTTGCAATTTTATTCAGTAAGCAGTAAAAATTTATTTTTACTGCAATTTTTTTCAGTAATCAGTAAAAATTTATTTTTACTGCAATTTTTTTCAGTAATCAGTAAAAATTTATTTTTACTGCAATTTTTTTCAGTAATCAGTAAAAATTTATTTTTACTGCAAATTTTTTCAGTAATCAGTAAAAATTTACTGGTAATGCAAATTAAATTTCATTATCAGTAAAAATTTATTTTTACTGCAATTTTTTCCAGTAATCAGTAAAAATTTACTGGTAATGCAAATTGAATTTCATTATCAGTAAAAATTTATTTGTACTGCAATTTTTTCCCAGTAATCAGTAAAAATTTATTTTTACTGCAATTTTCTCCAGTAATCAGTAAAAATTTACTGGTAATGCAAATTGAATTTCATTATCAGTAAAAGTTTACTGATTACTGCTTCTAGTAATGCAGTAAATATTTACTGCAGTGTGCCCATGTATGCTAATAACATACAACATGAGCCTTTATAAAACCTTGTTAATTAAATTTCCATAAAAAGAACTTAATTTGAAAATGCAATCTTTTTTTAAAACAGATTTCTACGTCTAAACGAAAATGTTGGTAACATTTAGTAGTGAAAATATGAATATCGCAACTAGAACAGACAGCAACCCTGGTAGAATCAAAGGCTTGATCTAAAAATAGCTACTGCTTTAATGTCACATGATTAAATGGCCGATGTGAATGTACAATTTCTTACGAATTTGTTCAAATCATGTTCGTGTCAAATCATATAAGATTTTAACAGTGTTTTTTTTAGTGGCGACCGTAGCCTAGTGGGTAGAGTGCGTGGCCCCAAAACCAAAGAACCGCGGTAGCCCGGGTTCAATTCCAGCTCAGACAGAAAGTTTTTTCAATTGAATTAATTTTTCTGTTCGGTCGTCACCTCTCTGAAGACAATCCTCCGAGAGCAAACCTCAGAGAGTAAAAATTGCCATGTAAAGCTTCTTGAGAACATAAGCCAAGCCATTCGGAGTCGGCATAAAACACGTAGGTCCAGTTCTCGGTAATTTGTGATCAAACATTTAAAATAACAGGCACAACACAATTGATCCTTCCAAGGGCTAAAATGGCCAGTTAATTTTATATTTAACTAACAGTGGCTTATTTACAGCTGAATTACTCAAGACCATTGAAGAGGAAATGTAGCGATTTCCGAAACAGGCTGTCTAGTCTGCTGTGTGATTGACTCTATACCATACATGGGCACACTGCAGTAAATATTTACTGCATTACTAGAAGCAGTAATCAGTAAACTTTTACTGATAATGAAATTCAATTTGCATTACCAATAAATTTTTACTGATTACTGGAGAAAATTGCAGTAAAATTAAATTTTTACTGATTACTGGGAAAAAATTGCAGTACAAATAAATTTTTACTGATAATGAAATTCAATTTGCATTACTAGTAAATTTTTACTGATTACTGGAAAAAATTGCAGTAAAAATAAATTTTTACTGATAATGAAATTTAATTTGCATTACCAGTAAATTTTTACTGATTACTGAAAAAATTTGCAGTAAAAATAAATTTTTACTGATTACTGAAAAAAATTGCAGTAAAAATAAATTTTTACTGATTACTGAAAAAAATTGCAGTAAAAATAAATTTTTACTGATTACTGAAAAAAATTGCAGTAAAAATAAATTTTGACTGCTTACTGAATAAAATTGCAAAATAAATTTTTACTGCAATATTTTCAGAAATCAGTAAAAATTTATTTTTACTGCAATTTTTTTTAGTAATGCAGTAAAAATTAATTTTTACTGATTACTGAACAAAATTGCAAAAATAAATTTTTACTGCAATTTTTTCAGTAATCAGTAAGAATTTATTTTTACTGCAATTTTTTTCAGTAATCAGTAAAAATTTATTTTTACTGCAATTTTTTTCAGTAATCAGTAAAAATTTATTTTTACTGCAATTTTTTTCAGTAATCAGTAAAAATTTATTTTTACTGCAAATTTTTTCAGTAATCAGTAAAAATTTACTGGTAATGCAAATTAAATTTCATTATCAGTAAAAATTTATTTTTACTGCAATTTTTTCCAGTAATCAGTAAAAATTTACTGGTAATGCAAATTGAATTTCATTATCAGTAAAAATTTATTTTTACTGCAATTTTTTCCCAGTAATCAGTAAAAATTTATTTTTACTGCAATTTTTTTCAGTAATCAGTAAAATTTTACTGGTAATGCAAATGGAATTTCATTATCAGTAAAAATTTATTTTTACTGCAATTTTACTGGTACTGCAAAGTGCCCATCTATGCTCTATACAGTGTTGTTGTTGCCTTCTTCAAACTTACTGGATCTAAAAAGCTCACAATTAAATTCTTGTGAAAGTGAGGTTATGTTACATTTCTGACACTAATTTTGAAGTTAATTTAAAAAAAAAGTACAGCAGTGAGAGGACTGCCGACCGAAGCGAAAACCTATAGATAAAATATTAGTATTCCCTGGAAGACGTTATCCTGCCACGGACCGGCTTACTGCTATATAAGAATTTTCATGCTAATAGGGGGTTTCGGACTATCCTACATGTAGGATGGATTTGACAGGTCGGACGGACATGTAGGATGTGCGAAAGCTCATACTGCAGCCCGTCCTACATGTAGGATGAAATCAAAAAGTTTTAAAAGTTCCGCTCTGATCTTGTTCTTCTCTGTGCGTCCTTGATTGTAGATTTCCTTGGTAATTGTTGTTGGTGCAGTTAGCCGGAAATTTTTTGTAGACGTCGTGAATTCTAATCGTGTAGCTACAGTCGGCATATGAAATTAGAATTATTTTTGTTAATAGCTTATAGCAATTTATTATTTTTTTTATTTATTACTGAAACTATTTCTTTTAAACAAAAGTGTCAAATCAAAAACACATATAATTAAAGTAATTTATTTAAGTTATTTCATTATTGGATTAATATAAAATATTAAAGCTTATATTATCTAGGATAAGCAGACTTTAGTTATTCAATTACTACTGAAAATATTAATTATTTTGCGGGTTTAATACGTAATTATTATTATATAAATATACATAAATATTCTTTAAATTTCTTCAATGAGCTAAATTGTTCATATATATGAACTATATGTATGTAAATATACATATATATATAGTATATATAGTATATATATTAGAGCACCCACAAGATATATGGAAAATGCGAGGATAAATATATTTGACTGAAAATAAAACTGAAATTTGGTTGTCAAATATAAAACTTAAATAGATATTGTTTTATTTAATACATGGCATAATCTAACAACTAGCAATATAGTGTACAGTAGCAGGTTCATTAAGCCCTAGCAGTACATTAGCAAATTTAATTCATCCATCTGAAAATATTATAATATTGCTTCAATAACTGAAAATGTGCTTAGAGTGAAGAAAGTCAGATTTGAAAAAACTTAAAACACTCTCACGACTTTAAAAATCAATATTTTCAAAAATGGTTAGCTTTGGAAGAAACTTCATTTAATTCTCCATAACGTGGTGTTTATTGTCCAGAAATATCTCGGTCCAAAAATTTACGAGGGGCGTTCAAAAAAAAAGTAACCTCTAAATTGTGACTTTGGCACCTTAAAACACCATGAAAGGTCATTCTAAGGTCAACATTGCTTATGAAAAAAATATTTGTCGTTTTCTTGTGCATAAAAATGTTTACATAATGTAGTAGCGTAAAACTGTTATTTAACGAGTTATAGAGTAGGTAAGCCATGCACCATTTTTTGACCGTTTTTGGGTATAAAAGCTCCGGGGGCCTGGGTTTTTTCCACTACCGAAGTCTATTTTTTTTTGCAAATCTTATTTTTTAGCCTCAATCTAACGGAAAGTGGACGGGGAGCGAAGAAAATCAGAAAAAAGCATATATGGGTGCTCTAATATATATATATAGATATGTATTTCCGATATGGTAACACTTTTACTAAAAACAAATAGATTTACCAATATTATATATACTCTTTAATTCATATGTATAAAGTGCTTTCTAAATTAGTTCGATGTCATATGCTGACTGTAGCTACAAATTAACATCCACAAAAAATTAAAGCTTACTGTACAACAATAACTACTTAGCAAACTTGCAACAACAACGCAAAGAGAATTACATGATCCCAGCGGTTGCGCAGCGTTAGAGGGGATGAACCGAATTGGCGGCGTAAAATATACAGCACTTTACATGCTATATTTTCTGTTTGCCTGCTAGCAAGCACTTAGCACTTGCTTGTCCTACTGGTGATGGCACTTAGAGGATGCTGGCTAGCAACAAATTTTGCACTGCACTTGCTGGTGGTGGCACTTGGAGGACGCTCGCCAGCAAAGAAAGCCAATTTAACTTTGCTGCACTTGCTGATGTTGGAGACCGTTGGCCCACACACACGCACACACAAACTCAAGCACCTTCGTTCATTTTTTTCATTAATTTGTTATTTTTTAGTTTTTTAAGTTTACAATATTACAAGTTTACGAAATATGTTGCAAGTACAAGCACTCGAATTAATTATGTCGTAAATTGATAAAATGCAAATAAAATAAAATATTTGCGCTAAAACACGACCGAAATGTGAAACGTCAAAATTTGCAATTGTCAAAATTTCATCGTCCATTTGACACTGCAAAAGAGACAAATTTATTTCAACACACACAAATTTTATTCAACCTGATATTTTCTATTCTACCACGACTGAAAAGTTTCCTTTTGACACACACCCTTTATGAAAAAATTTATTAATAAAACAATGATAGTTGGCAACTCTGAAAATAAAATGTCGCAGTGGTGAAAATAAAAAGCCACTGACAAATACATCAAGTGTGAAAATTGTCAAACTTTGTTTGACGATATGTAAAAAAATAAGAGCATGCATGCATTAAATACAGTTATCAACAGTTATGCAAACAATCCTATAATACCTACTTAACACAAGTAAAATTAAACATCAAATCTGATGCTAAATCCTTCTGGATCTTTGTTAACACAAAACGCAAGTTTGATTCCTATCCTTCTTTTATGAAGTATAATTCGGTTGAGTCTGATAATGATAATAGTATTTGCAATCTTTTTGCTGACTTTTTCAAGTCGACTTATTCATCATCGTCCTATGATTATTAAAGTTATCCTTTCAATATTCAATCTGGGGATATTTATTTCCCAAAAATTGACACAAACACAGTCTTATCATTTTTATAAAATATTAAAACATCATATAAAAGTGGTCCTGATAACATACCTTCATGTATATTAAAATACTGCTGTGAAGAATTAGTAACTCCAATATCTTTACTATTTACTTCATCATTAAAATCCTGCTATTTTCCTGCAGCCTGGAAGCATTCATTTATTATTCCGCTGCATAAATCCGGAAATAGGTCTTTAATTGATAACTACCGTGGCATCGCTTGAGCGCTTTGCCTAAACTTTTGGAGGCAATTGTTACATCACGACTATCGCATAGCGTTAAATCTTTAATGTCTCCTTTCCAACATGGATTCCTTTCTGGAAAATCCACTGTTACTAACCTTCTCGAATTTACATCAAAAACTATAGAAAACTTTGGAAAAGGCATGCAGACTGATGTTATTTACACGGATTTTAGCAAAGCTTTTGACGTTGTAAATCACAAACTATTGATCTTAAAATTACATCTTGTTGGATTTCCTATACCGTTGGTAAAGTGGATTGAATCTTACTTAAGCAATAGAACACAATCTGTTCTTTTTAAGCTCAAGAAATCACACGAGTTTCCTGTTACTTCAGGAGTACCTCAAGGAAGTCATCTTGGGCCTCTTCTGTTTCTACTTTTTATAAACGATTTGCCATCTGTCATAATGCATTCCAGCATCTTAATGTTTGCTGACGACGTCAAACTCTTCCTTTCTTTTAAAAATGATAATGACGCTGTATTTTTGCAAGCCGACATTGATCATCTTTATAACTGGTGCAAAACGAACCGTATGAACCTCAACATGAAGAAATGCAAGCATATGTCTTTCTCGCGCAAACCACCAATTAAATGTACCTTCAAAATTTGTGGTTATCCATTGGAGTCCTTAGATAGTTTCAATGATCTTGGAGTTACAATGGATCCTAAACTACGCTTTAATATTCATGTACATAAAATAATAAATAGAGCAAATAGTACTTTAGGATTTATTAAACGTTGGGCAAAAGAGTTTAATGATCCTTTCATAACGAAAACCTTATTCACTTCCCTAGTGCGGCCTATCTTAGAATACGCTTCAGTTGTTTGGTGCCCACGATACGGTTGTTACATAGACGACATTGAATCAGTGCAGAAACAATTTCTTTTGTTTTGCTTAAGCTATCTTTATTGTAATACTGATTTTCACTTACCATCTTATGAATATCGGTTACAACTCCTCAATCTTCCTTCTTTAAAAAATCGGAGATTTATGATAAATGCTTGTTGGATTATAAAACTTTTACATGGCTATGTAAACAGTCCATATTTATTTAGTAAAATATATTTTAATATTCCTCTTCGTCCTAGAAGATCTTTTGAGTCACTCCACATGAACTTTTGTGGAACTAATTATTTGCTAAATGAACCTCTTAGAAGCGCTTGCGGTGATTTTTATTTTGTATCTGATGTTATATCCTTAAGTGAATCCATGGACTCAATGAAACATAAAATTATAGATTACCTGCAGTACCGTCGTTGATTATGTAAAGTTCTTTCAAACATATATCTGATGCATCTGGTGATTTGTAAACACATTATCATTAATATAACAATCTAAATGGATAAATGGACCTAAGCGTAAAATGAAAAATTTTGGTGGATAAACATATAAGTAATCTGAATGGACCTAAACCTGGGATCTTCAGTTGCCTCATATCTTCATGATGATTGTAACTACACTTGTCGACGGTACCGTGGTGTCTTGGGTCTTTTTAACTCTTGAAACGTTACGTTAGATCGATTTGTAATATATTAATATGAGTGGCCGATAAGACCTAGTTTGTCTTGGTGCCTGCGTTCGCAACTGGTTTTCTTTATTTTATGAAAATTGGTTTGGTGAAGTTGACCTAGTTTGTCGAGTAACCACCCTGTCAAGCCAGGATTTCACCGGCTTCAGGGAGACAGAACGATATATCTTATATATAAAAATGGATGTATGTATGTGGGTATGTGGGTATGTGGGTATGTGGGTATGTGGGTATGTGGGTATGTGGGTGGGTATGTGGCTATATCACGTATAGACTCCAAAACCGCTGAACCGATCTTTATGAAATTTTCAGGGAAAATAAAGCTACATCTTGAGAGTGTTCCTGTGAGGTTTGGTAACGATTGGAGAAGGGGGCGTGGTACCTCCCATACAAGCCAAATTTGCTCCATCGATCACAAACCAAAAAAAGGATATATATCAGGCGGTTTCAATCGTAACAAACTAAGATTTGGTAATTTTGTTCAGATGGTTACTGTCGGTAACTGTACAAAAAATGGGCGTGGTCGTAAAATAAATACGCCCACTTTTTCGAAATCATGGCAATTCCAGAGTTCTATACACTTTTACAGTGAAACTTACTGTATAGGTGCTCCAAGAGGCGGTCACTATATATAAATGTTTTCACGCCCACTTTTACCGCCCACAAATCAATGTCTATATATATAAAAAGCAAAACGATGTGTGTCTGGCTGTGTGATGTCTATAGACTCCAAAACTACTAAACCGATTGACCTGAAATTTTGGCAGCCGATTTGTTTCAGGTACGAGATGGTTGAGGGGAAAAATGTGCCACACCCCCCTTTTACCGCCCCCAAATCAATAAAAATATTATATTTCAGTCAGTTTGGATCGTATAAGGCTAAAATTTTGTAATTTAGTATGTACGGTTACTGTCGATAACTGTACTTAAAATGGATTTCCACGCCCCCTTTTACCGCCCACAAAGAAATGAAAACGCTTTATTTCAGACGGTTTTGGTCGTATAAGACTTAAATTTGGTACTTTGGTTTGTGTAGTTACTGGCAGTAACTGTACGATAAATTGGTTTCCACGCCCACTTTTTGCGCCCACATATCAGTGTAAATACTATATTTTAAGCAGTTTTGGCCGTATGAGACTAACATGTAATACCTAAGTTTGTATGGTTACTTTCGGCAACTGTACTAAAAAGGGGCGTAATCGATATATAGCCACACCCAATTTTTGAGAAATCATTAAAATTTACTACTGGTCGATTGAGCTTAAATGTTGGCTTAGTTTGCAAGGTTACTGTCAGCAACTGTACTAAAAATTGGTTTCCACGCCCCCTTTTACCGCCCACAAACCAATGAAAACGTTTTATTTCAACGGTTTGGGTCGTATTAGACAAAAATTTTGTAATTTAGCTCATATGGTTACTCTCGGCAAGAGCACTAAAAATAGGCCTGTCCCACTTTAGTTAAACTGACTTTTCGGGGGGTCAACGTAAAGTGAAGCAAAGTGCGCCAGGCTTTAGCTAAATTGAGCTAAAATTTTGGCAGTCGATTTGTTTCGTGTACGAGATGGTTTAAGGGAAATAATTTTGCCGCACCCCTTTTTACCGCTTACAAAACAACAAAAATTCTATATTTCAAACAGTTTTGATTGTATTTGACTAAAATTTGGCTATTTAATTCATATGGTTACTTTTGGCAGTTATACTGAAAATGGTGAATATTTTTGGCATTTCTTGACATTTTCGTATATGGCATTAAGGCGGTCTGGGGCCGAACAACGTCTGCCGAGGAATACAAGTCTTATGTAACCACTCTTGATGTAAACACTAACTGCAAAAGCGGGTCGACCGATTTAAACGAAAATTTTAGGGTACTATGCCTGGCATCATACAATGAAACCAATTAAAAATTGCACATCGGCGTTCCTTTCATATGACATAGCATTTATTTGCAAAAATTCTTCCAGCTATGCGCAAAAATTATTTTACTGGTTTTGTCATCAAAACAACAAGGGTACCCTTTCTGATTTTTTTCGCGATATTTATTTGTTCCAAAATGTTGTTTTAATATTTTTTACAAAAAGTCAAAAATAATTTATGTGAAAAATTACCCCAATATCTCTTTCCAATCAAATTTACAACATTTGCTGCCAAAGCCTATATCTCAAATAATCAAAATTTATGATTAAAAATCTATTTTTTCATACAATTGACAATCTATAGTAATAAAAATAATTTTCTGTTTGTTTGTTTGTTTGGCCTTTATACAAATCTAAACGGCCCAACGGATTTTGCTCAAACTAGGTGCACATATTATATTTATTCTAACTTAAAATGTTACATACTAATTTTTTGCCACGCCCCCTCCGAACTTTTCCAACTAACGGCAATTTTGTTATTATAATAATTTTTTATCGAAGTTTTTTGTTTTTAATTTAAAAAAATTTCTGTTATTTTGGCATCAAAAACACTCACATACACTCAAAATTGTAGAAATTTTTAGTACAACGACTTTTTCAAAAAACATCGTTACCAAAGAATGAGAAAAAAACGCCATGAAAATCAAAGTTTGGTCTTTGGATGCAAATATCTCTGCTGTCCATTAATATATTTGATTCAAATTTTTTTGTTCAAAAGTTCAATAAATATACTTTACAAAAATGGGTTGAACTGTACCTTTTAGTCAGTGAAACTATGTTTTATAATTATGTCAAAAAAGGTCCAAAATATTGACTTTTTACTCAAAAAATGACTTAAAAATTGTTTTTGTTGTAAAAATGAAATTAATTAAAAATTGCACATCTGACTAACTTTCGTATGACATAGCATTTATTTGCAAAAATTCTTCCAGATAAGCGCAAAAATTATTATGTTGTTTTTATATTTTTTACAAAAAATTCAAGTCTTAAAAATAATTTATGTGAAAAAATTACCCCAATATCTCTTTCCAATCAAAAGTAATGGCTTTTATGATTAAGTTACTTTATGATTTATCGAATAGCTTTGGAATTACAGGTAGCACAGATTTAGTATTTAACCACAATTTAAACATGCTTTGTTCAATGTTAACATTTGATGGGTTTTTGGAAACGGGACGAGGCAGCAACGCGCCGGGTTTCAGCTAGTATTATATATATACCTATTGGAGTGGTGTTTTATTGGGTATGAGACCTTGTTTGTCACACGACTCCGCCGTATACAAAAATTGTTGCTAACTTCACCTTGTTTGTCTTGAATACGCAACCCTGCTATGCTGTCTGATTTAATCGATTTTGACTTAACTTTTTTATTATTATTTTTTTATACTTTAATAAAATTATATACTTTAAGCAATTTACTAAAACTTTTTAGTTTGTTAAAAATACATTATTTCATTCAAAATCATACTTTATATGTATTTTTGAATTGTATTAAATATCTTATTTTATAATTTTAAATTTGCTATAAAACCTGTTAAGGTTTAGCAATCAAGTAAATAAAATAAATAAATAAATAAATGTAATTATTTGAATGTTCAACATATTCCTTTATCAGAACTTAAAGATTAAAATGTTAAAACACTCAATCCATACATTATTTTTCTTGTTTGCAAACGAAGTTCCAGCAGAAAAAAACAGAAAGAGAAGAAGATCGATCCATTTTTAAATCTCACCATGAATAGCAGCTGTTTGAGTAAAAGCAAATTTTTCAAAAATGTTGACAAATACAAAAACTGAAGAAATTGCCAAACTTTAAAGGCATATATATACCAATATAAACTGAATTAATAATAAGTTTTGGTTGCAAACATCTTATTGCAACCTAACTTAAGTATTTATATACAAACAAACAGATTATATGCATTAATTTAGGAGTTGGCAAGTGATTTCTTTGTGAGCTTGCGGCCGATTAAGAACGAGAGTGACGATCACTGTTGATTTTTTTATGCACAAATACATGCAAACATTTTTGAGGTTATTTTTTGTAATTTTCCTATCTTGTTGCTGTCTGTATTGTTGACGATTTCCTTGGAAAAATACGATGATGCAAACCAATGATTTACCCTCTACCAAAATCGTTCAACGCGCCTAAAGAAGTTTTCACTTAAAAAAAAAAACTACGAATTTGTAAATTTTTTCGTTATCTAAACTTCTGCATTAAAAATTTTTTTTGATGGGTCGCGTAGTTTCGCCGTTAAAAATTAAAAACATATTCAATCCTTTATAGCGTCCCTTTTCACTCCCCAACTCACACTTCTTTTTGCTCAAATTTTTGTTAGTTCTCATTATTTTTCCATTGTTTTAAATTACGTTTTCAATTACTCAAATGCAATATTTGGAATTTTCGAAATTTTTGTCCTGCGTTTTATTTTATTCCGCTTTAAAAAAGGGCCAAAAGTTTGGTTGCCCTGAAAAAGGGCAAATCATGTTTTTGTTTTAAAAAATTGTTTTCCTCATGCTTCAATCTTTTAATCATGATCATGATAAACAATGATAAACAGTGACTTCTTGAACCGGCGAGATACCATCTTTCGATTAAGGAGATTTCTATACCATGAAGTTTTCTATGACAAAAAGATACCCGAAACATCTGCAACATATTAAATACATATATGCAGAAAATCATTCATACAGCAAAAATTACACAATATACACTACCGTAGAGCGACTCAAATGCCGAGTTATTTACATTTTATTTTTTTACTTTCGTCCTTGTTTCTGTTACTGTTAGAAAAAAAGGTACTTTTTGTTGGTTTCACCACGTCACTGACATAACGTCACTGGCAATGCAGATGCTGATGGGATGCAGCTAAAATTGACTTTGTTTTGCTGGGATTGCATGATTTGAGTGGAGTTGAAGTTGGTAGTTCCTTTTGGCAGCGTATCTTGGTTTTTTTTCCTTGCCTTTTTTTTTGCATCATTCAAAGAAACTACGTGTGTGCATTTGCATATGAGCAAGCAAACTATAAAATTATACCAGATTCGTGTTTGTTGTCCTTGTAACATGTGCGATTTTAAGTGACAACAAAGGCTCCTAAGATAGCGCTGCAATAGTATTAGCACTGCATTTTTAGAAACTTTAAGAGATCATGACAGCGCAAATGAAAGTTGCAAATAAGTATCAATCTAAAAAGAAATACATTTGCTTAACTTTGCAAAGCATTTGTAAGTTAAATTTATGAATTTTTGAATGTAATACAAATTGTAAGGGTGCTTTTATAAATAGAATTTATCATGATAGCTATTCACAGCAGTCTAATTCTGATGTGATAGAGAAATTTTGCTGCAGGATTTTTATTCACCTTCCAAAAGTACATCGATAATGACTCATAATCTTGCTTTTGCTTTAATACACTTGTTTGTCTGTGCTTTCAAAATTGGATTTTGTTGTGTGTGCATTAGAATGCCTTTAAGTCTTTAAGTCTATTCCTCACACAATACAATGAAGTAACTTACCTGCATCAATCTAAAGATGTTAACCTACATTTCGGGCTGTTGCTCTGAATTTTCATTATAAGTAGTGGTTTGCTTCTTCCTTGCGTGTTTTTTTATCAGTTATTAATTGCAAGCAAAGCATAGACAGTAAGCGAAAAAAAGAATGTTATTAACTAATGATAATGGCAAGAGAAATGAGCTAGCTCTGGCATAATATTATGAATATTGCTCGGAGATATTCGCAGCATTAAGGAAGCTTTTTTTAAAATTTTATCCTAATTAAGAAGTTTTCTTCTGCAGTAGCAGGCAAAAGAATACAGCATAGCCAAGCACGCACTTAGGCAAAAGGAGAATGTTTTGGGGCTTAAGCACCCAAATAAGTCTGTTAAAAGCAAAAAAAAAATATTTATTATTAAAAAAATCAAATGAAGCTCTTATTGTTACAATATTATATGCCACATAAAATATCTATAGAAATAAATAACCTTAATGTTTTAAAAAAAACCGTGTTTTTTTTAAAGAAATTTTTGCAAATTTAGGGAAACTTTTAAAAATTTATCCGCTATTTAATAGGAAAAAGTCGATATCTCTTCTATATGTGTTGATTATTCTTCTTAGTTATGAGTCGTGCTTAAAAAATAGATTTTGTGATTATAAGGCTTTGTAATAAGACCTTCATTTGAACATAAAATACGCAAATTTATTTCAAAAAACCTCTCGTGTCTAAAAATTAATTTTTAAATTTACTTTTAGAACCAAAAATGTACCATTTCCAATACAAAACTTTTAAAACATCGTTTCATCAATGAGAAGTTATTCATTATATTCATAATTTCAAATCTAATTTAAGCCAAAATTGAAAAGTTCAACTTATTCGATACATTGTAAAAAAGTATGTGAACATTGTATATGAGTAATGTTTTATTTTGAATCACTAAAGTGTTAAAATGATTATTTTTTTAATTTATTTATAAGCAGCAATAGTTTTAACAATAACATATTAAACAAATATCAAGATATTTATATAAAATATTTTCATATAAATACTTTTTGTTGAAAGCATCAACTGCTGAAACGAAAACTTTTTAAATTTAAGTTTTAACTGTTTTTTAAAATATTGCTAGAAATTGTTTTTAAGTCGTTATTTTTAAAAGTTTTCTGAATTGTTTTGATAAGTAAAACTTTTATTTTGAAAATGTAAGAAATGAAGAAGGCATATTGGCATTTACATGGTCTCGCACGTAACGTTCGTACGCCTTTTATGTTGCCAAAAATTAAAAAAAAAGAGAGAAAAACTTTAACTGTTTTGTTAATTAGTCTTTATGATCTATTGAATAATTACATGAATTAAGATTGTGAGCTTTAGATCAAGTGAGTTTTCAAGAAGGCAACAACAACAACAACAACAACAACTCTGTAAAGAGTCAATCACTTAGCTGACTAGACAGTCTGTTTCGGAAATCGCTCCATATTCCTCATCAGTAGTCTTTGATTGATTAAGCTGTGATCAACTCACTGTTTAAACTAGCATATGAATGTGCAGATCCTCTAATTCATTCTAATGAATTGTATGGCTGCTAATCATATGACACTTCAAAGCAGTAGGCTATTTATAGATCACCGCCATCAACTCTATCAAGGGTTGCCATCTGTTCTAGTTGCTTCTTCATTTATTTCTAGTCTAGTCAGCTAAGTGACTGACTCTATACAGAGTTGTTGTTGTTGTTGTTGCCTTCTTGAAAACTTACTTGATCTAAAGCTCACAATCTTAATTCATATAATTATTCAATAGATCATAAAAACTAATTAACTTAACTATGGCGGAGCACGGCCAAATAAGTTTAATTAATGTCAAATTAATTAAATAATCTCATAATTTATCGATTTTTCGGTCAAAGTCATGTGTAATTGAACATTTGGTTGTGAAAATAGCCACTTTTCAGTCAGAACACTAGCTTCTGGCGAAGCAAAAACTCATTTCATTTCTATGGTTCATTTCGACAAACTATGGAACACCAATGAATATTGAAATAAATGAAGAAGCAACTAGAACAGATGGCAACCCTTGATAGAGTTGATGGTGGTGATCTAAAATGGCCTCCTGCTTTGAAGTGTCATATGATTAGCAGCCATACAATTCATGAGAATGAATTAGAGGATCTGTACATTCATATGCTAGTTTAAACAGTGAGTTGATCACAGCTTAATCACTCAAAGACTACTGATGAGGAATATGTAGCGATTTCCGAAACAGACTGTCTAGTCAGCTAAGTGATTGACTCTATACAGACGTGTTGTTGTTGTTGTTGCCTTCTTGAAAACTCACTTGATCTAAAGCTCACAATCTTAATTCATTTAACTGTTTTGTCCTGTTTTGGTTTTTTGATACCACTCTTGTAGTACTATATTTTTTGTAAAAGGTGCAAGCAATCGAAATTACTGTCCGAAGATATAAGCAAAAAAACAAAAAGATGCGTAACGTAACAAAAAATAGAAGTGGTTTTTTTCTGCATTAATATAAACGAAAAAATCTGCGAAATCTGCACGAATTTTTTTATGACAGCTTTTTAAATATAATCTGGAAAAATGTTGCTACATATTCATAATTATTTCGTTAAAAAAATCTTTTTATTACTTCTATACAAACCATTATATGATACGTTGCGTGACATACGTTACGTGGAAGATTTTCCGCTTCAAAGAAATGCAAACATTTTATAGTTTTATTCGTTTTATTGAACAAGAAAAGCATATAAAGTGTAGTTCAGGACCATAACAATCGAAAACTTTAAAAAAATCGAATAAAACTTTGCGTTATACGATTATTTATTAAACAAAAAATAAACTGGCCATTTCAGCCCTTGGAAGGACTTTGATCTAGCTTCTATTGATCGATCACCTAGAAAACTGGATTGACATGAAGCTCAAAAGCTTGGACAATGTTATTTATTATAACTGGTGATATGAACACTGACTTTTTCAAAGTTTCTCCGGATAGAAACCGAATTTGCAACATCATAAACGATATAGCATTCAAACAAATAGTGCGTGAACCAACTAGAATCACAAATAATACACAGACTTTAATAGATTATGTGAAAACAAATTGTAAGTTTGTTAAGGCCTTAATAGATAAAACAACAAAATATCAGATCACGAGACAATAAGTATTCTAGTCAATAATTGCAGTAAACCTCAGAACGAAACATATTAGGGCACTTCACGATCTTGTTGCATCGTTGCAAATGCAAAATAAACAGCTTTTACAAAAACAAAAAGCATTGAAAAGCTTTTGCTTCATGTGCTTTTTGTTTTTGTAAAAGCTGTTTATTTTGCATTTGCAACGATGCAACAAGATCGTGAATTGCCCTATTATGTTAAAATTTGCAAATATAGCAGAGCTGCCTTTGTCAGGCTGTGGAATAATAGTGAGCGTATTGAACGTAGTTCGAACATTGACATCTATACGGAATTATTCGAAAAAAATATTAAAAATATATTTGAGATTATGACGATATGCAGGGCTGTAAATAGTCACAAAAATTCTGCACCATGGTATAACAACGACTTAAAAAACCTAAACTTAATTAAAATTAATTCCTTCAACAAAGCTGTGATAACAAATAACTCTGATGACTGGATAACATATAAGCTAGCTAGAAATAATTACAAGCAACAAATTAACAATGCAAAAAATAAATATGTGCAATATGAAGTAGCTTCTAAAAGTGGTGATCAAAAAGGTCTCTGGCGTGCAATCAAAAGCTTAGTTTTAGGCGATGATCGTAAATATATTTATAGTTTAAATGTAAATGGTGCAATAGAAAAGGACCCGAGTGCAATAGCTAATTATTTAAATGAATTTTTTGTTGAAAGTGTCGTTGAATTAAATAGATCAATTGTAAATATGCCTTATTTGTCAAAAATTCGTCCAATTGAAAGCAATTTTCGTTTTGAAACAATAACATTTAGAGACTTAAAAGAAGGTCTTAAACAAATGAATAAAAAAAAAGATTTATTGGGTCTCAGTTCAAAAATATTGCTGGAAAATTTTGAAATTGTGGAAGATGATATTCTCCATATAATAAATAAATCTATGATTGATGGTGTGTTCCCGTCAAGTTTAAAAACGTCGATAGTAATTCCTGTAAATAAAGTTCAGAACCCAAAAGCTGTAGTGGATTTCATATCAATAAATATGTTGACAATATTAGAAAAAGTTACTGAAAAAGTCATCAGTAAGCAATTCGTTAAGTTTATACAAGAACACAACATCATAATAAAGCAGCAGTCAGGATTTAGAACTAGGCACTCTTGTAAAACGGCTTTGATATGGACAATTCACGAATGGAAAAAGAAGATTGATGATGGTGACAAGATTGTTGCGATTTTCCTCGATTTCAAAAGGGCATTTGAAACTATTAACCGTGAAATTCTTATACAGAAATTGGAAAGCTATGGAATAAGGGGCGTCGAAAAGAGAAGGTTTGAATCACATTTAAGTGGAAGAATCCAGAGCACAAAAATTATGGATATTACTTCTCAAGAAAAAACTGTCAATATCGGAGTACCACAGGGCAGCACACTAGGGGTGGATCTCTTTCTGCTGTACATTAACGAAATTAGCACTGTCTTAAAATGGTGCAATATTGCGTTATTTGCGGATGACACATTAATATATATAAACTGCAAAAACTTAAGTGATATACAGAACAAATTGCAAGAAGACTTACGAAATTTAGAGAGGTGGCTTTGTATGAATAAGCTAAAGTTAAATATGGACAAAACAAAATATATAATGTTAAATTCAAATGAAAGCTTCCTTTTGCAAATCGGCAGTGAAAATATAAGTAAAGTTAATTCAATAAAATACTTGGGTGTTATAATAGGCAAACAATTAAATTTTAATGAGCATGCAGATTACATATGCAACAAAATTAGTAAAAAAGTGGGCTTTTTAAGCAGAATTAGAAACAGGTTAAACTTCCAAAATGCAGTAATGGTTTTTAATACAATCGTACTGCCACATTTTGACAATATTATGAAAAGACTACAAATACTGCAAAATAAAGCAATGTGAGTAATAATTAAGTACAATATCTAAACCCCTACGTCCTATATGTTACAAATGTTAATGTGGTTAAATGTTAAACAACGTCTTTCCTTTAGAGTTCTGATATTTGTATTCAATGTAAAACACTGTGTATTTCCAGAGTACCTACAAGATGAGCTTGTTTATGTCAGAGATATACAACCGTACAACTTAAGAAGAGCAAATGACTTCAGACTTATGAGATTCAACAAAAGTAGCACGCAGAACTCGATAATGTATAATGGCTTAAAGTTATTCAATACACTTCCGGATATTATAAAACATGAGCATAACATTCATCAATTTAAAAGGCTTATAGTAGATTTTATAAAATTAAATATACACTGAATTTGTTAGTCAGAATAATAATTGAAAATAATGCTGTAAAGAATTATAAATGTAATAGTTATTTATCAACTAATAAACTAAATAATAATAATAATAATAATAATAATAATAATAATAATAATAATAATAATAATAATAATAATAATAATAATAATAATAATAATAATAATAATAATAATAATAATAATAATAATAATAATAATAATAATAATAATAATAATAATAATAATAATAATAATAATAATAATAATAATAATAATAATAATAAATGATTGTGTTGTGTGTGTGTTATTAAATGTTTGCTCACAACTGACCGAGAACTGGACCTACGTGTTTTATGCCGACTCCGAACGGCTTATGTTCTCAAGAAGCTTTACATGGCAATTTTTACTCTCTGAGGTTTGCCATTGTCTTCAGAGAGGTGACGACCGAACAGAATAAATTAATTCAATTGAAAAAACTTCCGTCTGCGCTGGAATTGAACCCGGGCTACCACGGTTCTTTAGCTTAGAGGCCACGCACTCTAACCACTAGGCTACGGCCGCCACAAGTATTTATTATACTTATAAAATTTAACTTTCGTTAAAATTTTTCAACTTTTTGTGCCATTTATCATGTTTGCTGCCATTTTTGTTAAATGCAAATTGAGATCAGCTCTCAGTACTCTCACAATATAAATTTATACATTTTTTTCACTAGTATGGAGGTTTAAAAAAATTATCAGTAACATTCAATATTACAGTCGCGGTAAACCTTTTGGTAGAAATGCCCATACATAGATTGTTTTTAGGATTACATTTTTATACTTTGGGAAAAACTTTAAGTATTATTCGCGGGCGGAATATATTTATTTTTACTGTTTTAATTTTAAGAGGGGAAAAATAGTACTTCCGCTCTTATTGAGGTGTTTATAAACAGAGAATACTATTATTTAAAATTTTTCACATTTGAAAAATTCTACACAATATTTTAATATCATAAGCGTTATTGCAAGATACTGAAGAAAACTCAACTTTTTTTACACCCAATTTAGCACATGAGATACAACTTTTCCATCGAATACAATTGAGTTTAAACAAGAATGAGTAGCGTCCATATATTTTCGGCACAGCATCATACAAACTTAATCTAGAAAATAGCAAGTTGAAAATTTGTTGTACTGTTTCTGCAACTTCCGAGATGCTTGCTGAATACTCAATCATTGTTGGCAGATATAATCAATTGCAGTCCATTAGACATTCGCAGTTCAGTTCAGTGCAGACAAAAAAGTAAACAAAATGCAAACAGAACTCAGAACACAACCCTATCTCACACCCCACTAAACCGCCGACTTCACTTATCTAAAGTATCATAAGAAGATGAGGAACGGCTGTTTGCCAACTACGAAACGAGGAACAAAGTTGGCAAAGTGGGCAGTGTGTTCTGGCAAACGAATCAATATCATTTGTCAGAGAAATCTATAAATCGTCCTTTTTCTTGTGTGCCGCATTGTTCTTGTTGTTAGTCAACAGCAATAGCAGCAGGAGTGAAGTATGAACGAAGAAACAGCTTAATAAAGTCATAGTAAGAATAAAGATTCTTTTCACTAGCAGGTGTGCGGCACTCCACTTGCTGGTGATTTCTGACTCCTGCCCTTGTTTGCCTGCTATTTGAGATGATCAACATTTTCATCGTTTGCAGTTCAATGTAAGGTAAATAAAATAAGGCAAATGGAATGGCTGGCAAAGTCGTCCTTGCCTCATTTTTCACGGCATGACATTCTGTAAAGGGGGGTGGGGGACGATGAGAGGTAAGACTCATGAACTTATAAAATTAACAATAAGCAGCAACTTGTTTACAAATTGTTTTGGCTTTTGATTTGATTTGTTTGGCCTCCCGTCCCTTCGTCTACGCTATCTCATCATTTGATTGTTCGTTGGTGTATCTCGATCTGTCTTTGTACTATAAAATTGAATTGGCGTTCAATTGGATAAATGCATGCACTTGGCCAATTGAAGAGCTTTAAAATAAACATGAATTTCTTGTTCTTATGCAGTCATGCTGTCAAGGACCCATTCAGTTCATTGGACGTAATCAATAGCATGAACAATACGATTGTCACAGTGACCAAATGACACAATGAACCAATGACCAGAGCTATCTATGATCATGTGATTCGTATGCAGCTTTATGAATCCTTGAGGTTTTCAATGAAGTGGTCTACACTTTGATTATATTTTGCCACACATATTTGAATTCAATCTTGCCCATAAAGTCTTCGTGTTATTTTTAGGTAGCAGGTCCTTCGTAGCAATGTGATAATTACTTCAGGTTAGAACTTTAACATGCTATGTTTAAGGCCAAAAAATAAATCAATTCTTAGTTCTCACTTGTCTTTCTTTAGAAATCATTACTAAAATAAACAAAATAAATTGTTTACTCAGTTATATTTTGAAATTCATTTAACCCTTTCATCATAAAAAATTAAACTGGCGGTTTCAAACACTCTAAATTTGCTGATGAATATCTTAACAGCTAATTAAGATACGTATAGAGCTTTAAAACAATATGGCCTTCTAATAGATCCTAATTTATTAATTAATGCATTGTACAAATAAGATATATCTTTTAAGGATGTACAAACATAATGTCATACACTGAACCAAAAAGGTACATTATATTAATGAAAAGGTGCATTAATTTCATTGAATTATTCATTGATTTTGGTCCAATGAACTGTGGTCATTGATTTCAATGAATTTTCTTCATACTTTAATGAATAGTTCATTAAATTTAGTGATTTTCAATGAATGGTTCCTTGAATATCAATGTACACTTCATTGAATTCAATGAACGCGTTCATTAAAAAATGCCAAAATTAATGATTTTTTCATTGAATTTAATGAAAAGTTCATTGAATTCAATGTAAAGTTCATTGAATTCAATGTAAGGTTCATTGAGTTCAATGTATAGTTCATTGAATTCAATGTATAGTTCATTGAATTTAATGTATAGTTCAATGAACCTTATTCAATGTGTAGTTAATTGAATTCAATGTATTAAAGTTCATTGAATTCCATGTATAGTTCATTGAATTCAATGTATTATAGTTGATGGAATTCAATGTTTATTTCATTGAATTTAATGTATTAAGTTCATTGAATTTAATGTATTTAGTTTATTGGATTCAATGTACAGTTCATTAAATTTGATTTATTCAGTTCATTGAATTCCATGTATATTTCATTAAATTTAATGTATTTAGTTCATTGGAATGAATGATTTATACAATAAAAACAATGAATTATTTGTTAATCCCTCTCTAAACATTTTTAAAATAGGGAAATAATTACAATTTCATCAATATTTTCTTATTTAAAAGAGTCAATTAATTTACAAATTTTCGAAGATTTTGAATAGTTTTTAAATTTATAAAAATATACGGCAATAAACTCCCACAGGAGAGTGCATGCCGTAGGATATTTTAATTGAAATAATTGAAAAATTTTAAAGCACACATCTACGACTCTAATAAAACTAGCAAATTGAAATTTTACACCATCCATGAATGAGGAATGAGGAGAAGTTCTTCTCTCCAACAGCAAGGATTAATAGTTGAATATTTTCGCCTTTATTTTTGGTTGAATATTTTCGCCTGGTGGAATATTTTCGACTTCCTGGATGCTGCTTCCAACAAAAACGAATGCCTCTTGGGAACTGGTAATTGTATGCTTTAGGAAAGTTTTTCTTCTAAAGTTGTCCTTACTGCATACTTTTTGAGTGGGCACCAAATACCCATGAAGGCTCCAAAGAAGTTTCATGGCAGTACTGTCTGGAAAGATATTAATTGAAAAAAATAACTATGTATTTATTTAGCCTCGAGAAAAATTAAGCTTACCACTGTAATTAGTGATCTCTTTCAATTTATCTTTTAGGTGGTTTTCATCCTTTAAAAATGTAAACATTTTTTGAAAATGATGGCAGCAGTCACTTAAAATGCCAGGTATATTTCCTTTAATTTACTAATACTAATAGTAATTCAACAGATTTAAATTTTCTTTTACATTCAAAGCACAACATTTTCTTCACTTTAAATTTAATTTATTATCACCTTTTATCTAAAATTTACACACACAATTGCCACACGTCTTCACAACTTCGCGTTTCACTTCAAACTAAATTGGGAAGGGAATAAATTAGTATACATTGAATTTAATGATCTGAATACATTGAATTTAATGAACTATGCATTGAATTTAATGAACTATCCATTGAATTCAATGAACTATACATTGAATTTAGTGAATTATACATTGAATTTAATGAACTATACATTGAATTTAATGAACTATACATTGAAATCAATTAACAATACATTGAATTTAATGAACTATACATTAAATTCAATGAACCATTCATTAAATTCAATGAACTATACATTGAATTCAATGAACTATACATTGAATTTAATGAAAAATGCATTTAATGACCTAAACATTGAATTCAACGAACTGTTCATTAAAAATCAATGTATGGTTCATTAAAATTTGATTTATAACTGGAATCAATGTACTTTTCATTGATATCAATGAAAAGTCCATTAAAATAATGAAAATAAATCATTGACATTTATTTAGACATTTTTAATGAATATAACTTCATTGATTTCAATGAACAGTACGTTAAAAACTATGAGCAATTCATTAGAATTCAGTGATTTTTTCATTAAAATCAATGAATTAATTTTAACGTATGCTGTTCATGAAATTTGTTTTTTCTGTGTAGTGACTATTATAATATTTTCAATATAGCAAGAAAAATATTTAAAACATAAATGTGAAAAAACAGAATTGGCGCTAGGCAGCAAATAAAAAGTTTAAAAAATCTTATAAACTAGATTTAAAGAAAAAGTATGGTATAGTGAAATGTATAGAATTGTAGTGAAGAGAAGAAACGAAAAAAGCTAACTTTTATTAAGTTCCTAGGCTATGTTAACAAAGTTTGTGTTTGTAAGCGTTTGTACTTGATGTACGTTTTATATCAGTATGAAGCGTGTTCCACAGATTTATCGCGTATACAAAGCAATGCCGTGAGGTAGTAAGATATTTATATCTAG
The DNA here is from genome assembly GCA_963920525.1 of Dichetophora obliterata. Classification (NCBI taxonomy): domain Eukaryota; kingdom Metazoa; phylum Arthropoda; class Insecta; order Diptera; family Sciomyzidae; genus Dichetophora; species Dichetophora obliterata. Next base: position 36,484,596 of record OY986435.1, on the reverse strand, counting down.
GCAAATTACAATTCTTACTTTTGCACTTTGAAATACTTAAAAATTAATTAAAATTAGTGTTTTTTTGAAGTCGCATTGTCATATGATCGCACAGAATACAATCGAGCATGATCGAGTACAGAGGCTAACTCGGTAGAGCTTTGAAAACCATGCATTAACAACCCATTTTCGTATTTTTGATTTTTGCCTCTTATTCACCAAATTTAAATCTCTTATTTGTTGTTATAAATTAGCCATTTCCAAACGAGATATACAGCCTTTTAGTCAAATGTTGCATGTATGCAACATCGGGCATGAAAGGGTTAGTGCTGATTTAGCTTTAATGGCTTTCCATCTTGATGGCAAAATAAGAGGCACCAATTTAGTTGGGACTACCATAATTAATGAAATCCTTTCCGTACCTCATCAGACTTGATTGATGCTATTGTTGATGTTACAAAGAAATTCAAAATGATAATATTTTCTTATGTCAGATCATTTGCATTTAACAAGAAACTCTTTGTAATACTCCTTATCTCCTTACTTATCTTGAAACTGCTGATGGGTTAAGTTGAGATGTGCTAAACTGATGTGGAATCTAGAACTTTTTGTTCAGAGGAAAGACATACACAATTTTTTTACCACCACGCGTATTGCGTAAGTTGTACAGTGTCGACCAAAAGTTAAACACTCTTTAGCAGAGTTTTTTTTTAAGTAAAAAAATTATGTCCTTACAGATGTTGAAGACCCACATTTTTGTTGTTGTATCATTATTGAGAGTACCCAGTGAACCAAATCTATCTTTTTTGAACCTTTTTGGGTAGAAAAGTTTCGGCACTCATAAAAGAAATTTTTTGGACTCATTCGTCGGACTTAAATGCCTCTCGAAAACGAACCTTTTTTTCTTCAGAAGTGAGTTGAAAAAGGAATCATCAATTGTACTTTTTTTTGTTTGAAACCGAGTAGAAAAAATAACAATAGAAAAGTTATTTTTCGGCACTCAAAAATGAATCATTTTGACGAATGATCACTCATTCGTCAGACTGAGTTGAGTCTCAAAAACGAACCTTTTTTTTTTTGTTCGAAAACGAGTTCAGAAACCATAGAAAATCACTTTTTTGACACTCAAAAATAAATATTTTTAAATCATAAATTGTCTTATTATTGCATATCATTAATATGTTAAAAAAGAAATGATAATTTTAACAAATTCTAAAAAAACAGATAATTTGAATTCTATTCGAACAAAGTAGTATTATGTCTAGGGCCGTCGCCAGCGAAATTTTTTTATGAATTTACGATGAATTTAATGCAAATAGTTTGATATAAATGATTGCAAAAATAACATAATATAAAATGAACTTCAATGTCTACCCCCCCCCACCCCCCGCCATAAAGTTTTCATTTGTATTCTAATTTTTATTGTAGTTCTGCCCTGAATATGCAGTAATATAAAGTAAATGTATTACATAATAATAGCAAAAACTAAGGTAACAAAAGAAATGCTTATTTTATAAAATTTAAAATAATTAAATATAATAATTTAATTATAAAATTTAAATTTTAAGTAAAATCTAAACTAATATTAATTCATTCTAGGATGTAGTTTAAATCTACTAATTAAAAAGCATATATTAAAAATAAAATTCTACCCAAAAACGGCTGCAAGACTCTCACGTTACGCTTGTAAGAATTCAGGTTCAGTAAGAATGAGAAAATTCCGTGTTTGAACTCATTTAAGAATGTGAAAGAGAAGCATTTATTATTCATTTCTGAACACATTTCTGAATAAAAACTGGTTCATTTATAAGTAACTGTTTTGTAATAAAATGATAAAAGAATGTTTTTTTCGTCTCAAAAAAAGTTTGTTAATAATTTTGCAACAGAATTAAATTTTTTTTTATGGAACAAATTTTTACGAGTTTGATCTTCTCTGGCTAGAACAATCATCATACAAAGAAAAAAAAAAAATTCACAAAAAAAATGTCTACCCGAAAACGTACTCAAAACTATCACTTTACTCAAAACCTTCGCATATGGTTCAATGGGTAGTAACAAAAAAATAAGAAAAAAATAGTTTTTATAGCATCAGCAACACAAAAGATATACACATTTTCAACAAGAATAAAATTTGTGTAGGGCATACGAGGGTAATTTGATAAGTCAGTGACTTTTTTAATAAAAATTTTTTTGGCAAAAATACGTTTAATTCTCAATATAGTCTCCTGTGTTATTGCAACTTCTCAATAATAAGTTTATCAATGTCCTTAAAATAAGCGTTTGTTTCAGTGATGAGCGTCTGCATTTGGCTCAAATCATTTTTCGAATGCAAAAAGTCATAAAAGCAGAACAAAAGTAGGAATGATGGACAAATTTTGAAAAAAATGCACAATTTGTCATTGTATTGGACAGAAAAAAATGGACGCCCACTTTTTTGCCTACCCAATATAACGTGTTATTTCAAGTTTAACGTTCCCACCTTGAGCAAAAATCATAGCATAGCTTAATCACATATGCTTTAAGTTTGAGGTGATTAACATCTCTTTCAATTAAACTCAAAACATGATTAACCCTTTATAACAGTGTCGGGCAGCTTTGCACACCTATACTTTCTCATCTTGAGTATGTATTAATGAGCGCTTTAAAGCTCACACTGAAAATAAAGCAGTGCTAAAGCGCTTTTTGCAGAAATCTTACTAGAAATCTTATGGAAAATTTTTTTGCTCGGATTTGTATTGCGAAAGTAATTAAATAACTAGTGGACAGAATGTCAAAAGGAAACAGACCGACAGACGGATAATGTGAAAAAACGATAGGCAGACGGAAATGTAAAAAGGCAAGCTAATAGTAAAAAACAAATATGCTTTTTATTGTGCTTATGTTGCTTATTGTATTTTGCCAAGGCCAAATTGACAGCGTAAGATGCTTTCATTGTACGTACTTGGAACTGATCACTATATGATATTATATGTAGACATGCCGCTTTTAAATAATTAATTCATTTCTCCATCACATGCCCCACATTACCTTATGTTGGCCATGCAAATTATCGTAATGCCTTGTAATGCATAATATTTTTAATTTTACCTCTTTGAGGTAACGCCGCTGCGTCATGCCGTTATTTTCTAAAAATAATAAAAGTTTTCACACATACTTTCAAAAATTTTGCAAACATAAAATTTTATACAGTGTAATCATACGTTATATCTGTGTCGATGAGCAATAACAGCTTTAGTCTTATTTCAAACTTTCCAGAAATCTTGCTTCAAAGTTTTCAATCGCCATATAAGTTATATGAAAGGGTCTTTTGTTTTTGCGTCATATCTTTGGCTAAGGTCATGCTAGAAGTTCTAGATTTTGTGTGTTCATAATGATATATACGTGGAACATACTTTTATCAATAACTCAGTTCTGTTTTAAATCGACTTAAGCTATTATTGCTTATCGACACAGATATAATATAATATATTCAAGGAACACGCAAGCGCAGATCTTTTCTGCTTGACATTAGCTTGAACACTGAAGCTTTGATCGTTCTGTAGGTCATGGCACAATTACTGACAAGGTAGTAGCGTAGACTGGCTTTTTTCTCACGAGCGGCGATGGGTAGTTGTCAAAACTAGCTGTTCATGCAATTAATCAAAGAAAACTGGAAAAATAAGCAACGACTTAAACATAGCTAGTCAACCGCAGCAAACTAAAAACATTTCAATAAACTTCGCGAATAAATTTAATGAATCAAGGAAAAGTTAAGAATAAGTACAAAGCTAGTCAACATCAGCAAACTACGACCTCTTAAGCTGTTTTTGACAACTACCAATCGCCAAAAAACTGTCACGGCTACCTTGTCAAATAATTATACCATGCTGTAGGTGAGATGAATACATATTTTACTGCACAAACACAATCCCAAGTGTGCAAAGCTGCCCGACACTGCTTTATAACCAATCGTATTTATAATACGTTATAACCAATGCTAGTCGATTCGACTAACACGCTCCAAAACTCGTTTCGGAGAAGCTGTTGGTACATAAAATACATTAAAAGCTGTTGAAAATGGAAAAACCATGTTTATTTTACTATTCACTGAACCATAAGCGAAGGTTTTACGTAATGTGGGAGTTTTGCAAACGTTCTTGGATAGAAATTTTTTTATTTTTTGATTTTTTATTTTGTCTCTTTAAAGTGCTTGCTATAGAAGCTTAAGTTCGAGAAAACTTTTTCTATAAACAAAAACTGTACTTCCTTTTCAAAATTCATACAAAACTTATTTTGAGTCGAAAAAGAATCATGTTAGAAGCTAAAAATTCCTCGTAAATGAAACATTTTTGTTCATAAATGAGTTCATGAATGAGTTCAGAAATGAATAATTAATGTTTCTTTTCTTTTTGAAATGTGTTCAAAACATAACAATTTTTTATCATATCAGTAGAAACAATCAGTCCTGTTCCAGAATCCGCTGGAGCGTAAATTTTCTTTCCGATTCGTAATGTCGTATTCTGCAATCCGAATCATTAAATCGCATTCGAACATTCGTTGCATTGCTATTCCACAATCCGAACGCTTCAACTTTTGACAGCTGTTTATCGGATTTTTTCACGAAAGCCGTGCCTCGACGGACTTGCTTACGACAAAATAAGACTATTAAATTTTTATAGAATAAGGTCGTAAGATAAAAAGTTTATTTAATTTTTGTTTAATGAAGTTAACTTATTTTAATTTAAACCTGTGAATATATTAGTTGAAATTTATTTAGTGCATTTCCTACATTTCGTAATCCATTTCCAAAGGGTTGATGGAATCTCGCAATATTATTCGACGAATTTTCATAGATTCTCTTTGTGAGAAATCTTGCTTTTATTGTGCGAAAATTGCAATTGCAATGAAACCCATTAAAAATCACAGCTATAAAATACAATGTTGATCAAAAAAACTTCAGTTTTTCAATTTTTCTTTTTATTTATTTGTCTGCTGTAGAATCCAGTTGTTTTCGAACTGCCGAAAGTAAGTTCGAAAAGGTTAAGTTTCGTTCGGAATTAGGATTAGCAAATTTGTCGTATTCGTAGCGTAGCTTTGCGTTCGGAAATTCATAACGGCGGATTCTGGAATAGGGCTGAATATCCCATAAGCGAACCATTTTTTGTTCGTAAATGAGTTAAAAAATTAATCATTAATATTACTTTTGTAAATCCTGAAATGAGTTAAAAAAGAAATAATTTAAGCCTTTGTTGATATTTTTATAATAGTAAATTAAAATGTTAACCTTCATACAAACGTCATATAAGGTTTTTCACCAGTGCAAATTAATTCTCGCAATAAGAAGAGAGGTGGATGTACGGCTGCACGTTTGAAAAACTATTTATCTTTTATCTATCGACAAGTCCGGCATAACATTTCAACATTTCTATCAATAATTAAGATCAAGGCCAAATTTAAAAAAAACCACAACAACATTCCATGCAAAAAAATAATCAAATAAGTTCCCTAATAATTAACTTTACTAATTTGATATAATAATTTAACCGTTTCGGGACGACAGGGATGTTTTTATCCCAGAAAAATTTGAAAAATTATATCTCTGAAAATTCTCACACGATTTGGTTGAAAACCGTCCCAAATCATTATTTATATTCTTCTCTACAAAAAATTTAATATAGCTGTCAATATAACACATCAAGCTTATGTCAAAAGTCATAAATCAGTTCGCGCGGTTTGAGTTGCTAATAAGACCATCGACAAAAGCTCTAAAAACAAGTGTTTTAATTGTGGAAAAAAGTGTCATTTAGTAAAGTTTTACTCAAACAGTTGTTATTTCATAGAAAATATAATCGAAAACCAATAAAAAGATATTTTTCTGAATTTGCGGCTAAGGTAAGTTTCATGGGATAAAATCATCCCAAAACTGTTTATTTATGGGACGTTAACATCCCAACCGTACTCATTCACATTATTTTTCTTAGAAAGATATGGACGGAAAACGTAAACTGGCGACTCCAGAAATTGAGGATTTTCTTAATAATTCAAGCAATGATGAGGATGATCCATTTGCTGCTAGTGATTCTTCTTATAGTCCCAGTCAGGAAGGCAGTAGTGCTTTAGAAGAGGAAGAAGACACGGATCATAGTAATGAAGGAATGGAAATTGTTGATGCGAATGAAACTGCAAATGATATTTCCGATGACTCTGACGAAGAAATATTTGAAGTGGAACGTCTGGATGAAGAAATTGTTTCTGATTGGCCAAACAATGTTATAATTTGGTCAAACCCCCTACCAACATTCACACCACGATTTACAGTTAGTAAAGATCGCACCGTTAGCCATGGAGGAATACCTCGAGGATTGAAGCCTGTGGAAATATTTTTCAAGCTACTGCCTAGAAGTTTTGTTCATCACATTGTTCATTCTACTAATGAAAGGATTGATATTTTCAATAGCAGCCATCCTAAAAACAAACGTGCAAAAACCGATTTCGGCGAAATACTTATATTGCTTGGAAGTACCTTTGTTATGTCATATAATCGAGTGCCATCTTTGAAGGACTATTGGTCGAATAGCACGTCATTGGGTAATGCTTACATAAAAAAAGCAATGTCCAGAGACCGGTTTTTACACGTTATGTCAAAACTTTATTTTTCTTCCTTATCATTCCAACCTGATCCAAAACCAAAAACTTATTTCGTTGATGATTTGGTAGATTGTCTAAAAAAAAACTTTCAAAAATATAGATCAGACTCTCCGTTCCAAAGCATTGATGAATCTATGACAAAATTTCTAGGCCGCTCTACGTTGAAGCAGTATATGCCACTAAAACCTGTAAAGAGAGGCATAAAACTATGGATGCGATGCGACAGTTTGACAGGCTATACGTACGATTTTAATATATATTTAATATATATTGAAAAGAAGACCATTCCTATCAATCATCCACATTAGGCGAATGCGTTGTCATGAAATTGTCAGCGACTATCAGACACCCTGACACAACGTTGTGCTTTGATCGCTTTTTCACGTCAGCAAAATTAATTAATAATATACCGTTTCCAGCCTTAGGTACTTGTATCTAACAGAAAAAATTTACCAACTTTTACTGAGAAACTAAGCAGAGGAGAATATGTCTTCAAGAGCAATTCGTCTGGTACTTTGGCAGTGGTTTGGCAAGACACAAAACAGGTTATGCTGCTTAGCAACTGCCATAAAGCTTCAGTGGACACTGTTACAAGAAAACAGAAGGATGGCAAAAAAATAGATATAACATGTCCGGATATTGTAAAAACGTACAGAAATATAATGGGTGGCGTAGATTTGGCGGACAAAATGAGTACGTTGTATGAACTTGACCGGAAGTCAACGAAATGGTGGCGAAAAGTTTTCTTTCGGCTTATGATGACATGCGCTGTCAATGCGTGGATAATCCATGCGGAAACAAATCATCCACGGCAAAAAAGAGAACCATTTTTGGGATTTTTAGTGGAGCTTTCCGAATCTCTCATTGACGAGGGAAGCAAGCAAGCGAAAATACGACGCAAAGTTCGAACAGGACCCCTCAGCACTATGAAAAAACGTATGAAACAAAATCTGGGGGACCATTTACCAACACGAACAAACAAGCGACAACGGTGCGTAAATTGTACTAAAAACGGAAAAGAAAGTCGCACAAATCAGCTTTGCATTGCCTGCAACTTGGCGTTTTGTAAAAAATGTTTCACACCTTGCCATAGAAACTAATTAAAATAATTTTATGCTACAATAAATATTATAAAAGAATAAAATAAATTGAAATAAAGTAAAATATATTCTGATTTTATTATTCAAATTTTGCTTTTCAGGTGTGTTTGGGATGTTTTTGTCCCAGGACGATATCTCCTTTTCGGAACGTCCTAAAAATATATTATGAAATTACTTTTCTTAAAACAACATTAGGAGACTATATCTAAACTCTTTTTTAAGATTGATGGCCACAAAAGTTCTCGTCCCGAAACGGTTAATATATAATAAACTTGATATTTCAGTCTTTGAAAGGACTTTTACCGAACTTCTTATGATCAAATTGTGTTGTGCGTTCTATTGTTAATTTTTTAACTTATTTCCGAAAAAAAGGTTAGTTTCTGAGAGGCATTTTCGAAAAAGAAATTTTCTTTGGTTCATTTTTTAACTCATTTCCCAAGAAAAAAAAGCTCGTTTCTGAGAGTCATTTTCGTCCGGCGATTGTTTCAAATAGGTTTAATTGCAGAGTGCCAAAAAATAACTTTTCTATGGTTCTTTTTTTAACTCATTTCCAAACAATATAAGGTTCATTTTTGACAGGCAGTTTAGTTTAGTCAAATGATACAAAAAGGGTTCATTTATGAGTGCCGAAAATTAACGTTTCTACCCGAAAAGGTTCATAAATAAATTCGAAAACGGTAATTTTGGTTCACTGGGTTTCTTAAAGGAGTTGAAAAATTAAGTTAAAAATTATAGAAAAGTTTTGGTAGAAACCAAAAAACATTAATATTAGTCTTTGGTTTTTTTTTTTAATTTTTTACATATTTTCATAAGCTACTTGATTCATCAGTTCGAGCTATATCACATAAGATTATTGAAAAAAAAAAAAAAAAATAAATAGTAAATTAACATAAACAACTTAAAAGGCTCTTCTATTATTGTATGAATAAAGCATAATTTATTATTATTAAAATAAAAAAAGTTTATATCTATTGTTTAGCACAAGAGACACAATTCGCTGCACAGCTATAAAAAACTTATAACCAAAACACTATATTCCTACAACAAAGGAATTAACTTCGACTGGACCGAAGTTAAAATGCCCCCACATCCGTATTTTAGTATATACGAAGTTGTTAATGTTGTATAATTTTGATGACGCCACTTTTATAGGGCGAGGTTTTCATCCAAATATACAAAAATATAAAAAACTCAGAGTTCATCCTAAACTTCATCTTAAACTTCAGAGTTCATCAAAGCTTATGTGTAAAATCAAGTTTATACCATAATTTTTTTGAATTTTTTAAGGCTTTGTATTAAAATGATGCCACTTTGTGTGTGAGGTGGGCGTGGTTTTCATTCAATTTTGACAAATTTCAAATATGTGGTGAATATTTTACTCCAAAGCTAATGTGCAAAATTCCAAGTTCATATATTAATTTGAATGGCGTTTTAAGAGATACCGTTTTGATAAATTCGCTTCGTGTGGGAGGTAGGCGTGGTTTTCATCCGATTTTGGTCATTCCCGAATTCTATCTTCGTGTTTTTAATATAAGCATATATTTTTTATTTCACTACGATAGCTTAAAAATTGTGGCTGTGATCGTGTCAACAGACAGACAGACAGACAGATAAACAGACGGACAGACGGACATGGCTTAATCGACTCAGGAGATGATGATGATCAAAAATATATATACTTTTCTATACCTACCACGTTTCCTTATTAGCGTTACGAACGGAGTGATAAAGTTAATATACCCCTTACGCAATACGCGTGGGGCTTAAAAAGTTACGTTAAAGTCAATTTTAGTCGCTTCGACGTACACTACATTTATAAAAAGATTCATACCATCCAATTAAAAAGCCAAATACATCCGAACACAACGATGGCAACTTAACAACTAATGCGGTTACTACGATATGAATAGAGAACACGATCAGATGAGAGAAAAAAGGTTGTAAGCAAAAAATCAATCCTGCCTATGATACAAAACCTACAGCGCTGAAAACCCGGTGCATCAGCGTTGTTTTATCTAACCGCAATAACTTTAAACGCATTTTTCAAAAAACATACTTTTTCCAAACGGGCCACACTACTGCAAATAAACTAATCAACCAATTTTAATTTGTTTTTGTTATCCGATTGTAATATAATTCCACACATCGTTTACCAAAATGAGAAACTTTGGAATATTTGTCTGATATTTTCAAAAAACAATATAGTCAAAAATAACGTAAATTTTGAGATTTTCTTCCACTCTTCATAATGTTCTTAATTTTTTTCATATTTGCATTCCATTTTGGTAACAGATGTGCATTCAAGGGTCTATTTTCGAATGAATTTTTTTATATTTTTCTAGGCGATCTAGAACCGAGCTATGATGCGACCCGATTTTAACCTTTTTTAAGCACACCATTTTTAGTGCCATCTTTACATATAAAAAATAAATGTTAAAAAAAAATGATTTTCTTATACTGATGATGTAAAACTAAAATGCAATTGGAATTTTGTAGGTATATTATAAATTTTTTTAGAAAAAACTTCTAAAATATGTTTTATTTTTAGCAGGTTTGGCCTAAAACCTCCCTTAAATGATGTCTGAAAAGCAGTTACTTGTGTTAGAACTATGATTTTAAAAGTACAATTTGCTTTAAAAATGTGATTACATTTGAGTTAAAATTTTAGTGCATCGCCTTTAAAGATTACAAAAAAACAAAAAAAAAAATCCAAAATAATAATTTATGATTGTTTTGTATTCAGTTAGTTATATGATTTAAATATATGTAATTCAGCATTTGCTGAATGAAGGTTCAATGCCTGTCGAGCCGAAAATTTTTTATTTACTAACTAATTAAGTTAGTATAAATTCAAAACCATTTTTCAACTTACCTTTAGTGGGTCCAAATACAAATAAATAATGCATGTTGTTTCAATTCGGTTATGTTTCTTTTTTTATTTTATTTAATACCCTGTTATTTAAATTCTAACCCCAAAATTATAAAACTTATTCTATTTATATATTTAATAAAATAATATCTTTACTTTAAACTTTGAAGAACATCTAATATTTATTAAGATCCATTTTAGATAATAGCAGAAACGCATTAGAAAAATTTAGAATTGGGGCTTAGCAAATAATTCTTTTAAGATTTAGTATTATTTACTTTTGGCTATATATTTATTCTAATAACCAATGCAACATTACATTATTTATGTTGAGCTAACAATAAAATTAAAGACTTTTAAACTTATTTTTATATATGTCGCAAAATGTTTTTAGAATCAATTGAAAATACTTAATTCTAAGTTAGATCCATAGTTATATAGTAATATTATTTTAAATACATATATGTTTATGGTGCATTTTAGATTCAATAAGTAACGGTATAGTTTTTAATGTTCTTATAAAACTAAGAAAAACGTAATGAAAAAGACACGGCAGTTTCGACTTTGTCGTTAAACAAGGTGAATAGTTTAATATTTTTTTAAGAAATATGATATTTGCAAGAGGGATTGAAATCATTAAAATCTTTTCTTCTTTCTTCGCCTTGGTTAGAAAGGCTATTGTGTATGGAATAATTCTTTCTACGCACTAGCTAGTATAAATTTTTGTTTAAGAATTATGTTTTTATTTGAAATTCTAAACCTTTGTATTTTTTTCGCTTGCAGTTCGAAATTCCAACTATTTCTTAATTCTGAAGCATTGGCCGGTTTTTTTGTAGATCAACGTTTAGAAGATACTCAAACAGTTAGTGTATGAATAAAAGTTCCAAAAATGCTTAAAATTCATTTAAAGAGAAGACCTGCTTTGTTTAAACAAATTTTATTTAATGCGGATTCAAGGACATCCCCCCTTTTTATATTAAACTGTAAATGTACCCAAACTCTGATTATTTGAGACACCAAAAATATTAGAGCTTAAATAACGTGCAAGCCACATAATCAAAAAAGTAAATTTTTTTAGTTTTGAAACAAAACTTAATGAAATTTCGTCTACTTCCTAATAAGTTTCGGACCCATTTTTAAAAGTTTCTTTGCACTATCCCATTTCTTCGTACAGATTTTAATCCAATGCATTAATTAAAAACTTTCTTTTTGTTCTAAAAATGTAATTCGCGAAGTATTGTGGAATTAGGCGATTTAAAATGACGATTTGGATACTTATATTGTAACTGTTGAAACTTGTTTTTTTTTTTTAAAAATCCTTAAAATGCCCTTTTCTGGCATATCGAACAAAAAAAAACACCTTAAAAATTCAAAACCATATATTTTTTATTTGAAATTACTTCAATGATTCCAAAGAAAATATTTGTGAATTTTGTTGTGATTTCCTAAATAAAACTCGACTGAGACCTTTTGTACTTTGCTTGCCAAAACCATACTTACGAACTAATCTTACGAAACGTTCTTATCTTACACTTGTCTTTGGACCAGTGTTGCCAAAAAAGGGAATTTCCACCGTTTTGCGTGAAATTTCTGCTCAAAAGGATAAACAGGAATAACACTCTTAAAATCAGGGAAAATGAGGTTGACCGAGTTTTTGTGTAAAAAGAGTAATTTCGTCACAAAATCAACAAATTATGTTATGAATTTTTTTACATCTTGTATTTAAATACATATTAAAATTATCTGCCCAGCGCCATTTGATTTATGTGCTTAGTAAACTATGGAAAATGGGTAAGTAAAACTGAGAGCTTTTAAAAGTATTAATTTCTGGGATGAAGACAGAGCATTAAGGCTTTTCACATTTTTTGACCCTATCATTTTAAAAACCAAAACGTATCCTTTATTAATAGCATTGTTTCAATTTTTATCATTAATTTAAAAATTCTGAATTAATTTATCTCGACTTAGAATATAGGTCACCAAGAAATATAAGGGGTATTCACGTGTTGCTGCAAATTGCAAGAGTGTGAAAATGCGAGATATTTTGCGCACTAACGCGTGAACATCAATATTGCAACTTAATTATGCAACAAAAATTATATGTCGAATGAACAGTAAATAAATTGCCACCTCATTTCAAAATCACAAAAATTTGTTAGAATCAACGTATAAATTTTAAAGTTTCACCAAGATGGCAATTATGTTTGAGAACAACCAAAACATGAACCAGTTGTTTAGCATCACTGCTTGTGCGTTCTCGCAATATGTTTGGGCAGTGCGCAATTCAAGAAGAGTTGCAACATTGCTTCTAATGTGTTTGTTGTTGGAGTGATCTCAAGCTCGCAATCTTGCATTTTCGCAGCGTCGCAACTGTGTTTCTCATCAACCCGTAAGTACCCCTATTTATTTCTTAAAGATACTAACGCAAAACGTGCAAAATTTTAAGCATTATGTTTTAAATATGAAATTTGCAGATACAAGTGAAATGTGCCCAAAAATTAAAAAAATTGAGAGCGGTTATTTTTCTCTTTCACATAGCATTACATGCGCTGAGAGCTTTTTCTGCCATAAATTGAAATAAAACTAATATAAGAAATCGGTTAAACAATCGTACAGTAAATGGCATTTTACACACTAAAATACACATAAAAAATCAAAACTGCATTGGATAAAAAATCGATAGGAAGTGTTTGCAGTCACACTAAAGTAATGTGCACAAGTAATAAATGTGATATACTTTTTAAAGCATATTTCTGAATAATATTACTAAGGTTTGTATTGTTATGGTTCTTATATAAAATGAAAAACTGAAGCAAGAAATATAATGCCAGTAATTTTCCTTTGACATACTTTACAAAAAGGGAGAAGAACGAAAAAATGTTGAGGGAAGAACGGGAACAACTTATTGAAATGCATGAGCAAAACGGGAATGATCTCTTCCAAAATCTGGCAGTACTTCTTTTGATGGTGATATTTAGCTCAGCTGATCCAATTAATCGAATATCGCTTAGTTCATCGATACTGCGAAGAGTGGGGTTCGCCATTCCAATCACCAATTTTTTCGAAAGAAATAAAAATGTTTAGCCCTCGGTTGGAGTATACCATCTTAACAAACGAAATGGTTTCTCTTTTTGAATATCTTTGCATCTATGTGCTTGGTTTGAAAACGCTCTCTTGATTTTTCGAGTATGTTTCTAGTGGTAAATGGACACATGACAAAACCAATTATTTCTTATATATAATGTAACGGCGGGGCCTCCGAAGTCTGTTTACAATTCTCAATTACATTTGTTTGGACATCACCGCTAAAACACGTGATGACATCTACCTTACACAGTAAGCGACAATGTGAGTCGGTATGCACAAGATAGGAGAAAACAAAAAAATGACGCACAAAATCAGAGAGAACACAAATAAATTGAAAATTAAAAAGAAAACACCGAAAAAAGCAGAAAAAAGCAAATGACGCCACGAATTATTTCTACAAAAATTTTTACAATTTAATAAACGAAGTTTTAAACTTTTATCCAGCACTGCAGAGTTAACGTTTAATAATACTTTATTTTATAATAAAACTTTGTTCTGATTTATACATAAACATTAATAGTTTTCACAAACACACTTTACTAATTAACGCACACCTCTGATTTCGTCTGGTCATATGACATAGTCCATTTACTGCCTTTTGGATTATTACCAAACCGAGGGTTAAAGGCTTTTCTCGCAAAAATATATCAATTCAGTGTAAAGGGCCAAACACAACCACTGCAACATTTGTCAATTGAATAGCAAAAGTTAAATATAAATAAAGTTTGCTTGCTTTGATAATAATTTTAATTAAAACTATCCATTTTTATAAGATTTTTTATTATTTTTTAAGCAAAGTACTCTGTTCAGTTTCTCGTGAAATTCCACTCAAATCTCTATATATTATATGACAGCTGCGAAACAAGCGTAAAAACTTTCACAACATTTTCGTCAGAGCAGTACTCTGTTCCGCAGCGTGAAATTATCGCATCATGTTTCTGAGCAACATTTTTTCACGACAATTTAATTGCATTGCCTATTTATTTTGAAGTGAAAAGAGAGATATCATATGAAATCTCCCAACATATTCTCTGAATCTCTCTGAGAAACTTTGCCATAGGAATTCCTTGCAACAAATTTTAAGTCAGAAATTTCACTCAACAAATAAATAGATGTTGCCAGCGAAATTTAACGCAAACGAACAGAGTATTAGGCTTTACCATGAAAGAGGAACTCCCATCTTGGCAACATTGGAATTCCAAAATTTTTTCGAACGAAATTCACAATATTTTTTCGAAATTATAAAGTCATTTAAAATGATATAAGGTCAAATCAAATCAAAATATTTTTTCGAAATTAGAATATTTCTGCGAAATGGTCTATCGCACCTGGAAAATTTAAAGGAACAAAAAATTTCAAATTAAATAAGTTTAGCACATGGCCAACATCATCTCAAATATCGTAATTTTTAAGTCACAGTTAACAATTTTTTTTTCTTCGGACGTTACGTGTCGAACGTCACACATTTTTCCATTGTAGTTGACTTTTCTGTGGATTTACCCATATGTGTTTTTAGATTTTTTATGACTATTTTTTTGTGTTTGAAATGCTAGAAAAGGGCCATACAAGGGTTTTTAAAAAAGAGTCATGTGGAAATTTTTTCAAAATTAGCATTTTTGAAAAATTTTTTGTAGAAATGCTCTAAGTCTAACTTTCCAAAAAGGCATTCTTGAAGTAAAAATTCCATAACGGCCAGGTTACTCAACGTAATTGCACAATTTTTTGTATCTGTATTAAGTTTTTATTAGTCTCAAAAAATATTTCTACAATATTTTATTGAAAGTTTTTTCAAATTGGGTTTTTTTTAATGCAACAAGAGAAAATTAGATTAGATAAATACTCATTAGATAGCTCATTTTGAAGTAAAATCAAATTCAAAACGAGGTGCGTTCCAGTTTTTTTTTTAATTTTCGCTTAAAAAAGTTTTTTTAATTTTTTTTTTAAAAATATAACTGTTTTCACATGTATCTCCAATCACAATGTTAATCCTGGATAACCAATCCTATTTCTAATACGTGTTAACTAATGTCAGTCAATTCGACTGACACACTCCAAAACTAATTTGTTGAGGAGCTGGTGGTACATAAAATACATTAAAAGCTGTAAGAAATGGAGAAACTGTATAAATTTTCTAGAACTACACTTTAAAAAAAATTCGTAAGAATTAACTGGCAACTGATCGCCTACATTTATTGACGTTAAATCCCATAGAGCAAAATTATAAATATTTCACGCTAGAAATGCGTGAATCCTCTCACCAATTATCTCTTTCGCGCTCTTCTCTCAAACTATCTCTTTCAATCTTGTCTTCGCTTATGAAATAAAAGCTAAAAGATTATGAAGTCTCTCAAGAAAAACGTTAGAAGATCATGAAGTCTCTCAAGAAAGTTTTGAAGAAGGCAACAACAATAACTATGTCAATCACACAGCAGAAGGCGCTATTTTTTCAACTTCATTAGGCTTGAGGAAGGCTGTTTTATAAGGTTGTGGCACTTGAGAGCGAGTTCAGTCTGTCAGAATGGATGAAAAGAAATCAAGAAAATGAATGCATAGAACAAATAAAAGCACAGTGACATTACAAGCACAAGCAAAGGCGGCAAAAGAGTGCATTTCTCTAAAGTTCCACATCCTTATAAATGAACCAATGGCTTGAAATAATGGCTTAAGTTATTAAGCTGTGACTTTTTATGTTTTATATAAACTAACACTTGTTCGAATTAACTCTTCGAAATCATATGACGTTAAAGCAGAGCTTTTTCTTTAGGTCAAGCGTAACAACCGCTCCTATAGCGTAAAATATCGCTGCTGGATCGTTTTTAGGACTCTGTGAGCGAAAATACACTGAAATAGCGTGAAAATTAGAGAGAATATACATATTTTAGGCATTCTGAGCGAAAAAACACGCTGAAATATCGTGAAAAGTAAACAGAACAAACATATTTTAGGACTCTCTTAGCGAAAACACGACGAAATAGTGTTAAGAGTAGAGAGAATATACATATTTTAGGACTATCTGAGCAAAAACACGTTGAAATAGCGTGAAAAGTTGAAGAAATATACGTACTTTAGGACTCTTTGAGCTGAGAACACGCTGAAATAGCGTAAATAGTAGAAAAATATACTTAATTTGGAAAAAAACGCTCAGTTTTAGACAATCTTTTAAATCTTTTATCTTGAAAAAAAATATCTTTTTAAAAATACGCCAATAAATGTGAAATTTCACAACATTAACTGTAGTGATTTTTCAATCAGGTTTTAGAGTGTATATAAATCAAAACACAAAAATATTGGTCTTTGTTTTTTTTTATTTTTGACATATTTTCATAGGCTAATTATTTCATAAGTTTGAAAAAATGAGAGCAGTCTCAGTCGAATCGACTATTTTTGGTTATATCTATCCCAGGCAAACTTTGAACTACGTTTCCAAGTTAGTCAGTGGCATTATCAACTGAAGGAAGATCTATAGCATAATTTAGTTTAAGGTTCTAACGCTAGGGCGAGGTCGCGAGAACCCTCAGTTTCTTGTTTACTGTGACGGAGTGAAGAGTTGAAGATCGTGTGGGGTTGTATCTACCCCGGTTTGTAGTTCCCGTCAAATATCAGAGTCTCAAATCAATATACTTTTTTGGCAAAATAACATGAGGGTATTTTTCTTCTCAAAGCCTTATATGCCATCTTAAAAATCCCGTTTGAAATTTCAAAATCCGGTTGTTTAGAAAAAAAGTTATTTGCTTTTGTTGGTTAAATAATGGTATGACCATTTTTCAGCACCTTTAGCTATTAAATCGATTTTTCACTAACCAAACCTTGATAAAATTGAATTCTTTCTCTTTCTCTTCACCATTTTCTTGGGCATAAAAAAAAAAAAAACAAAAAAAATATCATATAATTAAGAGTCAGATTGCTGCTTTCAGAACGGTTTTTTGAAGAAAAAACCCGTTGGGTAAATATTTAACCCGGTTTGTAGTTTGCAGGTAAAAAAATGGATTTAACGTTCTAGGGTTAAATCACCGTTCTAGGGTTAAATTTTTTATTTTTCAAATTCCACAAAACTTCGCTAATTACATTTTTAGAGCAAATAGAAACATTTTAGCAAACGCGTTGGACTCAAATCCAATTTTCATTTTCGCCCATACAAATTAACCCTTTCAGCCTTGGCGGTTGCAATTGCCACCATCAAATTCAGAAGTTAGCATTACCGGTGCAACAGCATATTTATAGTATTCACTGCTAGAGGGCGCTTCAGACGGTGGTCTTTTCCTTCCGAATTTTGATTTGCACCCGTTATTTTATTCGAGTCGCAAGTACAACAATGAAACAAAAAAACAAAATTTCCAAATATCGTTTTAGTGCTATTTATGTGCTTATAAGTAGTAAAAATACCGAAAAAAATATATTAATTTTTACGAAAAATAGTTCAGATCGAAAGGCCATCTAATGATTATATAGGTCTGCAATTATCTAACTGAAATTCGGTCTAGCTACAGGTAAGGGAAGTACGTACTTAAAGAAAACCTAATATATTGAATGCGATCATTTAAAAATTCTTTGTCTTTTTAAACAATTACACACTTCTATTATATTTTTAAACTTAAAGTTGTAGAAGAAACCATTAAGATAAATGAAGATACCTAAATTACTACAAAATTTCTACTTACTGTATACATAATTACTATTAGATTCACTTGCGGGCTTACTTAAAAACTATGGACTAATTGATAATAACTATATAAAAGCCAAAAAAAAAAAAAAAAAATTAAAATCAAAACTTGAAGCACTTTTTCAAAAGATTGGCAAATTTAGGAACTTAATGGTAAAAAATCGAAAAATGCAACCTCTTCTAAGTACCTACTTATAATATTTACAGATAAAAAAGGTCTTCGTTTCTTACCAAACTGCCTTCATATGAGACTTTGAAGTTAATAGGTAATATTCTATTCTAGAAACAATAATTTCTCCCGGAAGCACACATCTGAACATTGTTGCTAACGGGCTGTGACTGTGACTGTGCCTGTGACTGTTGACCCGTCTGCTTTGGAGAAGCAACCCGATTAAATTCGACTGAACCCGGTGAGTTTTGTTCTTGCTGCATTTGATGCTGTGGCATTTTCAGAGGATTCTGTTGATTGACTATCGCTATCGTAGCTGGACCTGGATGTGATGTTACTGTAATTGAGGGCAGTTCCGAGTGCGCACTGTTCTTGGTTGAAACTCCGGTAGGAGTACTCGTACGACTTGAGCTAGGTGATGCAGCTGAGCCCATGGTGCCCGAAATTGGAAGCAGACTTAGACCCATCGGCGGTCTAACAGCAATAGCAATGGGAAGCGATGTTTTACGGTTGAGCGAGTGTCACCCGTAAAAGTATTGAGTGTTGTCGGCGGACATGCCTCGGTTAAGATTACGTGGCATTGTACTGTCATAGTAGATACTCGTTGCAGATGGAATGCCCACCATTGAATGTGGTCCCGCATGCCCACTTCCAGGTGGTGGTGACGGTGTGCCCATCAATCCCATACTTGTCGGTATCATTGCTCGCCTCAACGTGCCAGCGTGTGTGTGATGGTGTCCCGGCACCATCATGGATCCTGTTAGATATGATGGAGTACCAGATCCCAGATTGGGAACCTGAGAACTTAGTGCGGATGGCGTTAGCATGTGCGGACCTAAGAAAAAAATTAAAATACATTTTAAATACCTACATTAGAGTTTCTTTGAAATTCGTTGTCCGTGTAAAATATTCTAGTGTAACATTTGTACGAATGGCTGTGTGTATTCTTATTTTTTAATATTTAAACACGATGGAATGGAATTTGCACTCACCCATTGTCATTGCACCACTCACGGCGGGTGAGCAAACGGCCATGCTGGTATACAAAGTGGCCGGTGGCGGAGTAGCCTGTCGACTATTGCCAACACCTGTTCCGCCCATCGGATTAGCATGCCCTGAAACCAGTAGTCCTCCATGATGGGATGAGGGCATAAGCATTGCTGTGGCGTTTGAAATGCTTGTTGCTGAGTGGGGTGGCTGGAGACTGCTATACGTACAGTTCGGTGTTGGCGCATACGTCATGTACGTCTTTTGTGTGCAAGCCAGAGAACAGAAGATGTAGATGAATGTGTTTGTGATGAACATGAAAAGGCAAAGAATAAACATTTCAGGGTATTAAAAAGTGCGCAGCTCAGCAATGCTCCCAGTCCTTGGGCTTAAGTGCTTCAGTACCAATCTTGCACTGAGCTCTGTTTTTTGCAATTATGTATGAGTGAAACTATTTAGCAGAATTCCTTATTCCTAATATCTCTCTTGCAAACTAACGAAAAGACCATCAAGTGGTATGGACAAAAGTATTAGCAGTACACAAATATTTAGCTATTGTTAAACAAAGTCTATTCAGCAGCTGTACAATGCTTTAAAGGCGATATACATTACAAGAAATTAGAAAAGTAGAACGTGTGCAAAGCGAAAGTGAAACTAATGCAAGCCAACAAAGCATTTAAAATGAGAAATAGGAATTTAGAAAGTTAGTTTTAGCTTTAGGCAAGGTTTTAAGTAAATTTGCTAAAATTGTTAATGAATAGAGTAAAAAGCTTATGGCTGACTTGATACCAATTAGAATATTTTTTGTTAAAAATTAAAGAGCACAAACATAACGAAGTAATTTTTTTGTACAATATATTAAAACCACATTTGCAGAATTTCAACCTTGCTAAGCACATGCGGTTAGGCTGTTGGCAACGGTAGTGAAGGATTACAAATGGTTGGGCAAAATTAATCTACTGGTTTTAGACTTTCAGCTTGGCTTAAATCTTAAGCCTAGAGTACTAGCCTACGTAAAATTTAATTACTTCTGTGAGCAAATTTAACGTTTAGATGATGACTAAAACGTATTATATTTTTAGACATAGAAAAAATTCTGTTTTAATATCTTGACTTTAATTACAAGTCTCTAATAAAAACAAAAGTTCAAAATGTTCCTAACAAAAACAAAAGTGTAATTTTACTTGCAATAAGTTTACATAAACTCAGTCCAATTATGTCTTAGTAACTATAAATTTTTCTTGGCACAATTATGCCACAGGGCTTTTAGTAAGTTAGAAGTCGTGCAATAAAAAATAAATACGCAGCAGGTATTCAGATTCACAAAAAGTTTTTGACATAAGTAAAAATTTGCAGTTCAACGTTTACAGTTTGATGCGTCTTAAAACAAAATAAGGTTATTATTTAATGACTAAAATTTTCTTTTAATCATATGGGGTCTAAGAAAAAAGAGTCTCATGAAATAAAACAGAAATGAATATATGTAAATAAAGATTGCTTTAAATTTAGTTTAAAAATGTTGTGTTTTTGTTTATGTTTATGTTAGCATTTAAGAATAGATTTCTTGTGCATGCCGCAAATCGGAATATATAACAACTAAAAACTTAAGCATTAAACTTAAAAATTTAACTTCACTTAGAAAATTAACTTGAAAATTTCTGAGTTCAAGTTCTTAAGAGTAAAGAAAAATTTAATTTATATATTGTTGGAAATAAGAATCAACAATTTTGATATATGATATACACAACTGACAAAAGGCTCATTCCATCAGATTTCGGCAAGGGTGGGCGTCTCACCATCAAAAAAAAAAAAAAATTGGCAAAAATATATGTGAATGTCCCGTTATTGAAAACAACAAAAATCGTTCTTTTAATTTTTTTTTCTCTTACCGTTAGCCCGTGGTGCCACGCTAAACGCTTCGGGGTCGCCCCAAAAAAACATGTTTTAGGCGTATACGATTTGCCTTATATCTTTTTTTCTAAGATAGATATAGGCTTAATTTAAAAACAGATTCAAAGAAAATTGACCGTTCTCTTAGCAACTGTAAAAATTAACTTTACTTATTTAAGCATAAAGTTTGAAAAAATTACTTGAACTTTTGTAAAAATTTTAAATTTTTTAGACTTTAACCACCCTGTTCTTAGAAGTTCGAGTTTTTCAAAACTGCATATTTTTTTCTTAATTCTTATTTAAACACTCTTTAATTAAATTACGTAAAAAAATTGCAAAAAGCAATTACAGGTTTGCAGTTATTTCATCCTTGTTTTCGAAAAAATGTGTTTTTAAAAATGTATTAAAAACTAATTTAATATTTGATAAGTTTTTTCAAATTTTATTTCTTATTCGTACACAAGAGAACAAATATGAAGAAACATATTAAAAGGATAAGAAACGTGAAATTTGTAGTTCAATATCTCTTGGACCGAGTGCGCTCAAGTCAAAAAACCATTTTTATTGTAACTTTTTATAGCATCTTTCACATTTATTTTTTAAGCTATTTAATTTGCGTGAACAATTACTAGCCATACCGATTCCTACATAAAATTAATCGCTTAATCGAATGCCTTAATCAATGTTTGCAAAAATTTAGTTTTCTACCTCGTGCATTCTGTCACACTTAAAATTTTTATTTTATTTTTTAGTTTTTGGCTTTAACCGATGCAACGAACTCAACGGCTCTTTGTTGTGTGAAAATAAATACCATACACAATTAACATAAATTTTTTATTTAATAATTTTTATTTAAAGTAACATAAACCAAACGAATAAAGACAAATTTTTAAAAAACACAGTACTTTTGTCAAATAACACTAATAAAAAGAATTCATTGTGGTTATTATCTTAGGAAGCATTTTAGTATAACAGTGGAATTCACTTATAACAACCTGGGTTATAACAACATTTCTGCTATAACGTCGTATTCTTGAAGTCCGCATTTTCTAATTTCTCATTCCTTAGGAACTGCGTTCGCTTTTAACGTGGGTGGATATAACGATGAGTTCGCATATAACGACGCAGTTTTCATAAAATATAATAAATATTTTCACATATAGCGACGACGAAAGCAAGTTGAGACTAGATTTTCTTACTTATGAATTTTATTTTATTTATATGTGAACAAACATAATTCACTGAACATATTTCCAATTTTTGCTTTGTTAAAAGGGAAATAACCGTATAAAATTCATTGACAACAAAACTGCATAGCTTCATTTGCGCATGTGATTTTGCTCAGTATAAATTTGTTCCTTCAAATGCATGATTGATTTTTTACTGTGTTCAAAATGCCTCCACAAACTAAACGTAACGCGTTCATCATTGAAGAAAAATCTGCAATAATCTGGCGGCTTGAAAACGGCGAGGAATTTCTTGCGTCATATTCTTTAATATCCATTATATGGAAACATAGGAAAAATATAAGGATCACAGCTCTTCAAAATGTAGAAAATCCAAAAATTGCGATATATACCTCTAAACTATCATATTTTACAAGAAAAAGCCAATGATTTAGTTAAAATTTTAGGTAAAACGAATTTTTCTTGTTTAGAAAGTTTGATTTACCATTTTCGATAGCGACATTGCATTGTTAACTGCAAGGTTTCAGGTGAAGCAGGTGATGTATCCCAGGGTGACCAAAGCATTTTTCCCAAAAACTTCGAGATGGCTATTTGGACTCGGAAAAAATTTACATATAATGCTGATGAAACAAGGTTCTTCTTTAAACTCATGCCCGATAGAATTTTAAAATTTTAAGGTAAAAAGGTATTTATTTACCCTAAGTTTAATGTTTTTATTTTTACTATTGATAATAACTTTTTTTCTTTATAATAAATGAATTAAGTTAACAATGAACAAAAAAAATTATGTGTGCATATAACGACATTCGGTTGTAACGACGAAATATTCCGGTCCCTTCAGGGTCGTTATAACCGAATTCCACTGTATTTACATAATATTTTTAAAAAAAAAAAAAAATATTTTAATGATGTTTTCGTAGTTTTAATTACGATGTTTGTTGTGGTTAACAATTATTTCTTCTTCCCATATGTGTGAAGCGGATATGAAAAAGTCCTAATTTTTGAAATGCTTACTGGAACAAAGCAATGTTTTTGTCTTGTTTTTGTCAATACCACAGCGTCCATGAATCTGTGCTCCAAAGTAGATTGAATGTTGTCTATTTCTTTCCTATCAACATGTAAAAATATTATTCCAGGAATGTTATCTATACAAAAATTCAGCATCTGAGGAACAGTTTGAATACCTTTACATTGGAGACTAGCTTAAGCTACAAGTCTCTTAACTGTACCAACTATTCCATCGCATGGCCCCTTTCCATGGGATGTGGCAAAAAAATGGCATTCGGCATCGAGATCAAAATTTTTTTTGTGATAGCACAGATTTAAATAGTTTTTCCCGTTTTTATATTGTCCAGCTGCACCATCGGAAAAATAAATTACTTTTTTGATATTTGGAAATAGCACCTTAATGGAGGTTAAAAGCTTCTTTTGGAAGGTGTATACAGCTGCAGTATCATGATTCAGGCTGTCAGATAAAACACAAAAGCTTTTAGACTCGATATTGCTACTTCCAATATAATAATTGACAAAAGGATGAACAGTTGCTTGCTTCTTTACCCAGTGATAGCTCTGAATTTCGTTTTTAATTACAAAAGTAAAGTTTTTCGAAAATTGCCTGCAACAATGCATTAATGAGTCAATAGATTTTCTTTTCTTTTCTTTAAGTAATTGCTTTGAGTCTTTGCGATAAAATTATGTTTTTTTTTAAATTTTTGAATTGTTCAATAGCATCTTGAATGAAATCGTCACAAGACTTTATAACGGTTACAAGTTCGCATCTATCCGTATTCGCCCACTGTTTATACGTCATTTCTTCAGAAACTAATTTGTCATAGAGAAACTTTCGAACTTTGTCAACTCCTGTACATTTTTACATTTCCTGAGCATGCAGAACTCTTGTTCTACTTCGCATGCCATTAAGTTCAAACCATCCTTTTATGTCTGCTGAAGCTTAGCACCATCAAGTAAAACTTTAGCATTTTGATGGATTTTGCACACGCAAACAAAGTGAGTTCCACTTGATCCCGCTAGTATACACCAGAGAACAGCTTGAGTGCATTCAAATGGCGTTTCGATTGTCTCGTCAATAAACGAGCACCGAATGTGCTTCCTGCATTTAAATTAATGCGCAAATGCATGTACCAATCGCTGTTGATACGAATGCTTAGAGTGTGAGCGCTAGCGATTACGAACGTCTGCGACACAAGAGTGTCAAACAAGGCAAGACATGAGGAACAATCGCCAAAAGCAAGGAAAATCCATGCTTTTATGCTCATTCGCACAAAGGAAAAATATTAGTCGCAGTGTTGCATTTTTTATTCTGCGAATGTTGTTACCAGACACAAAAAATTGCAATATTATAAAATAAGATTTTAATTAGAGTTATTATTGCACAAGTTCGCGTTCTTGGCTGCGGTATTATAAGCTTTCTCAATGCAAGAAACTGTATTTTCCTTCATCGACTTATATATTCAAAAAGTCCTTACTATCTATTTGAAAAACTTGAATTCTGCAGGTCCGCCAGAAGCCTTTCTCTCCTAGTTCCCCCCTTCAAATACAGTGAATCTAGTAGACTGTTTTTCATTAGTGCAATTAGACTTTGGAATACCCTTCCAAATAGTATTAAGCGCATCAACAACAAAACAACCTTTAAGCGCCTCATCTATGACTATTTCTCCTAACTATTTTTTTTTTCAAACTTTCTCATTATTTATTTTTTACATATACTCTATACTGTAACTTCTCACTTTACCGTCTAACTTTTATTTCTCACAATAAATATACTTAAATCATTTAACTTTAAATTTTATCGAGCACTAAGTTTTCCTACGAATCTGCTGTTATTTATTTAAATTGTTACTTTGAGTTTCTGTTGTAAATTATTGTAGTGTTGCATTTAAAAGAATCAATCTTATATGCTAATATTTTTTATCAATAAACTAAAACTTAAACTTAAAAAATATGTCAACAATCAACTTGTATGCTAATTCGACTGCGAGGTGGATAGCAGGAATTGAATACAATTAATGTGAAAAGTACTTTTCTTAATACAGCCAATGGTATAAAAAAATTTGTTTAAAGCCATAACCTTTGATTGGAAAGAGATATTGGGGTTATTTTTTCTTGTAAATTATTTTTGAGACATTAAATATAAAAACAACATTTTGGTATAGATAAATTTCGCCCAAAAAAATCATAGGGCAAAAAAAAAAACAAAAACAGTTGAACAATTTTTGCGCAAAAACTGGACTATTTTTTTGCAAAAGAATGCTATGTCATATAAAAGGTAGTAAAGAATTTTATACAATAGTATAGATGATTTCCCAAATATTTCGGCTGTAGCGATAGCCATCCGTGAGCTGGAATGATTTAAAATCACATCTAAAAATCAAGTTTTTTGTAATAATATTGGCTGGTGTGGTAGTTTAAAAAATATAAACGGTCAGAAATAATAGTTATGAAAAAGTCCTTCCAATCAACATCAACAAACATTCTATTTTTGCATTCAGATTAATGAAAATGTTGTTTTCCGAGTATTTATTAATTATTTAAAAACTTATTAATTATTTTTAATTACATACAAAAAAAACATTATTATTTCAAATGCTATTTTCACTTTCAATATATCGTTGGGAAGGTTTTGAGAGGCTGCAATTGATTGATTGATTCCTGGTCAGAATTCCGTGTATTGGTATATATTAAAACTAAAATATTAATTATAAAATAAGCACATACTGGAAAATATTGTAAGAAATTTAAAAACAAAATACAACTTATGAAGATATTTTAATTTTAAAAATTTTGTATAAATCACATGAATTAAATTGCGAGCTTTAGATCAAGTAAGTTTTTTATTAATGTTTTGAAATAAAATATATCAAAAATATGTATGAAAAAAAGCATTATCTTTTATCCGATTGCATATATTTCAATTGTTGATGCAGATAGGAAGAGTTTTTTCGCCATATAATTTCTGGCAGTTTATTTCTTAAAACTATTACACCAACCAATATTTTGACAAGAAACGTTGTTTTTACAGGCTATTTCAAACCATTCACACGAATGGCTATCACTAGAATCGAAATATTTGAAGAATCTTCATAAATGCTTTTGCAACCAAGGATTATTTTGAGGAACTGACACAAACAACTTAGCTTTCAGCCTTTAATATTCATCGCACAAAGATAAAATATATAATAAAATATAATGAGTTATGTGGCGAATGAAACGAATATTTTATTAAATATTCTTATAAAATATTTAATATAATTTTTTTTTAAAAGATATTTATATTGTTTCTAAAATGTTGTTTTATTATTTCTTATTGTGTACTAAAAATATTTTTATTATAGAAACAATAAAACAGTTGCATATCATAGAAAAAATATATTAATATCCAAGGCTCGTACTTTGATGACCTAAAAACTCACATAAGTGACAAAAAACGCAAACAATTACATAAAAAATTAAGAAAAAAAAGCCTTAAAAATAAAACATTACTAAACATGTATTGCTGTAAGAAACTTAAGTAAGTTTGCAGAATAAAGTTTCTATTAGTTTTAGGATGGTGATGTGAAAAATCTGACTAAACTAACGTGCACAAGTATTTCACAAGTAGCGTGGATTACACCTAGTAGCACTACATTCAAAATTATTTTTAGTATTAGTGAATGAAATTAATAAAAAACTATTTATAACTAAAAAAAAGGTTAAACTAATTTCGAATTTAAAAATTTTTAAGATTTATACACTTGAGTCGTTATAATTGTGAGTTTCATTTACGGATGTTTTTTATGGTTATTAATCAAGGATTAAGCAAACTCTTTTATATATTAAACTAATTTTTGTTTTCAGTTTACTGTATCTACTATTAAACATAACCGATTTTAATTTAAATGTAACATAATTTTAAATTGTCCATATTCGCCGCTTTTGATATATATCACAGACACCTATAATTTTGATCAAATCATGTTCTACGCTTTTCTTGGAGTTTTTTAAACATATTCTGGCACCAAGTTCTTGTAGAAATTTCGCAATTCTTACACCCGAAATTAGAGGTTTTAATTAAATGAATCAAAATTATTTGGTGTTTTTATCAGTTCGACTGCACAACATAACCTAAAATTTCAACCATTCTTTGACAAGTTAACAGTTGTACAAAATTTGTTTTATTAATAAATACCTGCTCGTATTCAAAAACTCCATACATTTGGGTTGAATACTCATTTTTCTGGGCTTTTTCTATAAAATTGTTTAATAAAACTTTGCAGCACACCTCGCTTCTTTACAACAGTTGTTAGAAGGATCTCTTTCTAACTTACACAACTTTGCTCAGCTCGTGACATTTGCTAAACCTGCACTTTCTCACATTTATAAGAAAAAAACAAATTAATGACAAGTTTGTGTTGGTTTTCATCAAACATTTTTTAATTGTGTTGGAGCTTTGGTTACTCTTGTCTTGAAAGGATAAAGAATGTTCATTGACAGCAAAACATTGTTGTTATTTTACCGACAAACTTTCAATAATAGTTTGTTTACTAATTTACGTCGCTTTCAAGATTAACTTTCATGCAAATTTTAGCTCAGGTTACTTTAAAAATTTACTGTCATAAAACTTGCTATTGGCAATACTGATTGCTTCACAGTAAAGAAAAGAAAACAATAAACTAAAAGGAACAAGCAGCACACAGAAGAACGCGCTGTCAGAGAAGGTCAGAGAAGTATGGAAACAACAAAAATTCATGCAGCAGCTGACACTCGAGCTTTAAGCGAAGCATCCGAATGATCTCGTGGTCTGGAGGCTGCCTTTGCATCAATTCGCAATCGTGACAAAGTGTGCTTTGCAGCAATCGGTGTTTACGAACTCGAGCGGTATATATACATTTTTTTCTTGTGTGCGATTACAGTTGACGACGATTGTTACTCGAGTGGCAAAAACTGACGAATGGTCTCATGCAAATCTCTGGTATACACCACTTAAGACGAAGTTCAGCAAATTTCGAAAATCCAATTTTAATTGTGGAGTGTGCTGTTTTAAATTGTTACAATTCTTTCAGGTTATATAGCACAAGTCTTTCTTGTTTTTTTGTTTTGGAACCTGCATCACATCGAAAGGAAATGCAATCGTTCATGCCAGGGCAGAGCCTACTATTTTTATCACTTTCATAAAATTTAAGTTCCTCATCTAAAACATCTGCTGATAGTTTTGGATTATTTTGGCGCCGAAATTCTGGTAAATCACCCTGCTTTTGAGTCAGGCTTTTCATTTTTCTTACTTAATATTTCGTTGTTGTAAACTCTTGGCAAATTTTTTCTCGAGACCAGGACGATGGCAAAGGGCTTAAAATTTTAATTTGTTCGCTCTTTTCAGTAGAGTTTTTAAATCTAACTTTTAACTCATCAATTAATTTTTGATAGTCTTCACAAAGTTTAGGAGAACACTTAATTTTGGAGGAATTATCAACTGATACTACATCAAAAGTTTTCCCCAGTATTTGAGTTTTTTTTAAGTATTTGAAAATTGGCAAAGTTTATTTTTTGAGACAATTTTTTTTTGGCAGAACTGAGTTTTTTAAGTATTATAGGGGACATTCCGAGGGCTGAGCACGCATTATTGACATTTACAAGTTCTTCATTAAAAAAAGAAACAGGTTCATCTTCTGCAAAACGTCTCTTTAGTTTGATAACATTATCCACAGTATTTTCACAATGTAGTTTTATTGCCTTTTTCTTACAAGAATTGCAAAAAAAATGTACCAGGAATGAGTTTCACAGAAGAATATTTTTCTGCAAATGCTATTGAAATTTCTTTTAAACACTTTTTTGCGAATTTTTGGTGTGTACTAAATGGATTGCATCATTTCTTTTTGTAATCGTGTATTATTGTATTTAAAAAGATATGTTCATGATAACTGCATATAGTTGAAATGCCTGGAAATGTGCGAATCTTGAGAAGTTTTTGATTGTATTCACTTAAACTACACACATTTTTCAATTTTTTCTACTATGCAGTCTTTTATATAACATTCTTTACCCAAATAAATGCCAAACGAACACTTAATTTTTATATTTTGCTTTTTTATCTTAAGACACAACTTAATAAAATTTTATGTTCACAAACCACGAGAAATATGTACATAATTCCCCACCGCATTGACAGTAATTTAAAAAGTAAAGCTTCTCTATGATAATTTAGTTTCTGAAGGAAAAATAAAAATTTTAAGTTTGACAGAGTGCACGAGGTAAAAAACTAAATTTTTGCAAACATTGATAATGGCATTCGATTAAGCGATTAATTTTATATTGGAATCGATATGTCCAGTAATTTTTCACGCAAATTAAATAACTTAAAAAATAAATGTGAAAGATGTTATAAAAAGTTACAATAAAAATGGTTTTTTGACTTGAGCGCACTCGGCCCAAGAGATATTGTACTGAAAATTTCACATTTCTTATCCTCTTAATATGCTTTTTCGTATTTTTTCTCTTGTCTACGAATAAGAAATAAAATTTGAAAAAAACCTATCAAATATGTAAAAGTATTAAATTTGTTTTTAATACTTTTTTGAAAACGCATTTTTTCGAAAACAAGGTAAGCACACTCTCAAAATTTAATCAGTATATTGCAAATTAGTGATATTAAAAATATAAAAAAATTAAGATTTTTTAAATTTGCGTCTTCGGAAAAACAGGGTCCGAGAGTTGACACGTTTTTCTTAAATTCATATTTTTAAAGCATACATATTTTTCTTAAACATATTTCATATTGTTTTTTGCAATTTTTTACGTTATTTAATTACAGAGTGTTTAAATAAGAACTAAGAAAAAATAATCAGTTTTGAAAAACTCGAACTTCTAAAAACAGGGTGGTTAAAATCTGAAAAATTTTAAATTTTTTCAAAAGTTTAAGTAATTTTTACAAACCTTATGCTTAATTAAGTAAAGTTAAATTTTACAGTTGCTAAAAGAACGGTCTATTCTTTTTGAAACTGTTTTTAAATTAAGCAAATGCCTATCTTAGAAGCAATGATATAAGGTAAATCGTATACGCCTACAACATGTTTTTGGGGCGACCCCGAAGCGTTTCGCGTGGCACGACGGGCTAACGGTAAAAGAACAGAAATTCAAAAAACTTTTTTGTTGTGTTCAATAACGGGACATTCACATATACTTTTGCCAATTTTTTTCTAGATGGTAAGGCGACTTTTTTTTGTCGAAATCTGATGGAATGAGCCAAAACCATAACTCAAATATAATGAGGCAATAAATTGCAACTTAGAAATAACTTAGAGGAGAGAAATAGGAAGATGAGGTCCCGACTTTCAATGTGAGCTCGTTTTTAAAGCTTTTGTTTGATTTAATTTTGGTTCGCTGTTTCAAACTTGCGAATGTGACATTTTCGATAATTCGTTTTGTAATTACGAGGGCAATTTGATAACTCAGTGAAACATAAAACAAGGAATAATTTTTGTGTCAAAAAAATGTTTTATTTCTGTTTTTAGCTCAAGACACTTCGTCCAACGTTCCTTAAATTAAATTTAACGGCACAAATCGGTAACGGTTACACACATCGGTAACTTGCCGATTTTTTTACAGGAACGAGCTACAGGTCAAAATTAGCACAATTTTTCAGTATCAATTGATTGTGACTATGATGCCAGAATAGAGCTGTAAGTATTCCACTCTAACTTTGTTGTGAAATTTAAAATAAAAAAATAATTATTATTTTTTCACACTCAAACTTTTTTTTTTTTTGGTAATAAAAATAAATATTTAAAAAAAATTTTTAATTTAAGCCCCATTAAATTCTTTTAACTATACTTTAAAGCAATCAATTTCATCGCCCTTTAAAAATGTATGAAACTTATTTAAGCGAAATTTGTAGCCAAAAATTGTTGTAAAATTCAAATTTAACACCGTGAACTATGGAACTTATATAAAAAAAGTGTACCTTAAATTTGAACCTATTAATTCTTTATTTTACGTAACAAAGATTAACCACATTAAAAGTTTTTTGTAAGAGTTATAGAACAAAACATGCTTGAACTGTTTTCAAACCTATTTTGGAGGCTTAAGTTCAAAACAGACTAGCTACTTAATTACCACTAGCGATACAATTTTTTTTTGCTGACCTTATTTTTTACCCTTAATCTTTATGAATTCAAGGGGAGCGAAGTAAAAAACACATATTATAAATACATACGTTCGCTATTTTCTTTATAAAACTAACCCCATTACTACCATATATGCTTTACTTAGCTATTTATGTATGTATTTCAGCTTTTGCATACTTTTAAAATGTTTTAATATTATCGATTATTACATATTCGAAATATTTTCAATTAAGTTTTGCTAACATCCAAGACTTTTTATCGTTCAAATGCAAACACAGACTATTTAAACCTTTTGCTCAAGTTATTTGCATATGCAAGGAATTCTTTCATGTTTCTCAAATGCACTCACCTCGTTTCTTGATGACAGACTGGGAACTGGCATCGGTGATGTTAGGTCTATATCAGCATCAATGTCAGAAATATCATCACCGAAGGAATTCGGAATTTGCGTTTCACCTGTTGCCGATTGTTGGTACTTTCCACCGCCTCCTCCTCCTCCCCCACCTACAGCTACTCCGCCTGGCCCGCCTCCAGCATCGCAATGCTTGCCACTATTGCTGCCACTAGAACTACTATTCTTTCGGCTCGTGCGACGCCTTTGCAGTGTAAGTCGTCCAATAACAAGCGTCAAGCAGAGCAACACACCAGCGGCAACCGAGATAATCAAGTATAGATAAAATTGCTCTTGGTTTTCTGTGGAATATATTGCAAATATTGGTATGAGAAAAATGAGAGGAAAAACTAAAAAAACTTCAGAGGTTTTTAAATGATTTAGAATTATATTTGTTTTTATTCAGTTGATGAATTGCAATAAGGGTCTTGGGTCACGCTGGCAGATGACTTGGGTCTGCACAAAAACATTGTCATCACAAGGAGATGTCTAGTTTAAAGAACTCTGTGCTTTTCAATGCCTCTACGTATTAGTTTAATGAAAGGTAGTTAAAATTGAAAAACGGAGTCTGAGGGGAAGAATGCAGTTGATCTCTAGGAATGATTTTGAGTCGAGACTCACTTATGATATGTACGTAGGCTTGCATCCAATTCACCAGAAAACCAATAACCTCGACTCGCTCCACGTCAAGATCTTCATCTGTGCAGTTTAGCCCAATGGGTCCCCAGTCGTCATGTGTCTGGCATTTGTTGCGGTAGAAGAAATTCTTCCACGAACTGCCCTCGTTGACAGCTAAAACATCAGCGGTTGTCGTGGTGTCATTTTCAATTGTAGAATCTTGGTTGTTTAGCCGTCTGCCTGAGTTGGAAAACCAAAAGTTTGACGCAGTCTGAAGTATGTCTGCAGATGTGACAGTGGCATGATTAAAGAAACTGTCATAACTAGAAGCTGTTCAGAGTTCTGCGGTTTTACGAACAAGAAGTGGCCTAAAATTTGCCAAATTTTGTGCTTTGGCAGCAATGACGAGGCAATGGAAGAAGAATGAGTCAAAATATGACAGTATTTGATATACAAAAAATTAAGATTGATAAGGTGGAGCACGAAAAAGTTTCTAATTAAATTTGACTGCTGCTGCAAAGAGGCAGAGTTCTCAACATTTTAGTTTTGGCACTGACATCGTGTCATGCTTTCTGCTAAATATTAAATTGTTTTTCGTGGTCACTTTACGCTTGAGTTTGATAAGAATAATTTTGAACATGCATAAAACGACTTCCCACGCCACTCTTAATGTTGTGATTCACAGGCTGTACTGCAACCCTGTTTTCATGTTTTAATATTCATATCAGTAAAACTCCATCCGCTGTAGTGGAACTGAGGGTGAAATTATTATTTAAAATGTCCCTTTAAAAACAAAGATTTAAAAGGTGATTTGGGTTTTATGAATTTTAATTTAAGCCATTCTGACATAATCTGCTGTTGTAAGTAAGTAAGGTAGTCCGAAAAAGTGCTCATTCAATTTCAACACATCATCAAAAATTAACATAAATTGCAAAAGAGCAGGGAAAATAACATGGTTATTAATACCTTCAAGCGAGCTGTCGTTGCGCGATAACAGAGGCGGCATGAGAGTGCTTGCTGGACCATCAACTGGCAGACCAAAATCATAGGGAAATGATGGATTTGGAATAGCTCCTTGCAGCTTGGGTGCTGGAGGTATTGCTTCGGACTCCTTGTAAAACTGGTCTTCATCGTACAGCTCGTCTTGATCCATGTCCAGTTCCGATTGTTGTGGTTCATCCGTTTCCGCTGCCGTTTCGTATCGGTCCTTGAGCACTTTGCGGGGAACTATAAAGAACATACTTAGTTTCTTCTTATTTGCTTTTAAAATATGTTTCCACTATTTTTTTTATGTTAAAAAAATACCCACTGATACTTACTACAAGTATATACAACCTTTAGATACATTCTGACATCGTTCTTACACGGTCGTCCGAAAGTGCCAGCA
Organism: Dichetophora obliterata; assembly: GCA_963920525.1. Lineage (NCBI taxonomy): Eukaryota > Metazoa > Arthropoda > Insecta > Diptera > Sciomyzidae > Dichetophora > Dichetophora obliterata. Next base: position 36,450,529 of record OY986435.1, on the reverse strand, counting down.
TCAGCTGTTATGGAGCATCGTCGACGGCCGTGACAAATCTGCATAACAGTTTCAGTAGCGTACGAAACCAGACACGCTGAAAGACAAAAAACAAACACAATATTAATAAAACAAAAAACGTAAACCTCGTAATGACTCTTCTCTTTTTTTTTTTGTAATCATTCTATGGTATTAAGTTGTGCCTTCTTACTGGTCAAAGATATATACATATATATATATGTACGTATATTTACAGTGGCAGTGGCACTTACTTTGTTTGCTGCTGTCCTCTGGTTTATCCGGCGCATTGCCATTTCCGCATTGCACACTTTCCCGCTCAGTGTGTCCGAAGGCTGCGCTGTATATAGCTATTCGAGAATAAGGATTGCAGACAAGCGGCATGTTGTCATTCTCACAAGCTACTTTACTTCGAAATTCATCTGCAATGAAAAGCACGTCACGGTAAATTAGCGAAAAAATTGCGCTTGCACGAGGAATTTCATTTTGACGATGGAAAACAAAATATTCATTATCCTTAGCATGCATAATTTGCACAATTTCGAGAAACTTTTATTGTGCTCTGCATTAGATAATGCTCAGGGATTGTCAAAAAAAATTGAAATGTATTCATAAGAAATTAATTGTAGCCATTTGAACTCTGTCGTCACAAGAAAGAGTGTAGCATCTTACCTTAGCACTAAAGTTAAAATTGATTTTAATGCATTTTTTTTTTAAACTTCAATACCCTTTAAACCTCCTTTTTATAATTATTCTACCCATTGTCCATTAAATCTGTGTCGATAAGCAATAACAGCTTAAGTCTTATTTCAAAGTTTCCAGAAATCTTGCTTTAAAGTTTTCAATCTCCATTTAATGGCGTTTTCGTTTCTCGAAAAAATACAAAATTTTGTCTTCCTGTTTTGGAAATTCTGCCATCTTGAGAAAAAAAATTTTGACTTCTAAAATAGAATCGTGTTCTTTTCTCAAAAATGTTGGCCTCAAAAAGAGAAAAAATTTAAAATTCTCAAAGATGGCAGAAAGAGGGCAAAAAAATACAACATTTTTTCGAGAAATGAAAACGCCATTAGTTATATGAAAGAGTCTTTTATTTTTGTGTCATAACTTTGGCTAAGGTCATACTAGAAGCCCCAGATTTTGTGTTCATAGTGCTATATGCCCGTAACACAGCTCCATAAATATGTATGTCAGTTCTGTATTAAGTCGCCTTAAGCGACTATTGCTTATCGACACAGATATATTGACTTAATATTGTGAAACGTTTTGCTCAAAATTTGAGAACTTTACTACCCTCTAACTGTGAAACCTAAATAAGAGCGTTAAGCGGTGCGTTGCCAGCCGCTTTCCGCTAACGCTGAATTTTCATCCCTAAATAAGAGCGGCGGCCTTATGTCAGATGTTGTCAAAAAGTGTTTGGCATACAAGCTGCATTCAGCGGAGTCAACACTTGTGAGCTGTTTTGGTGGCGATACCTTAGTGAGCGATGTTTTTTTTCTTAATATGTTGTTAATCTTAGGGCCGCTTTCTCAATGTCCGGTTATGCACTAATCAGAACTTTAACCAGCAGTTACCAAAAAAGCCCTTTCTCAATGTTCGGTTAAGGTTGAACTGTCAGTTAAGTGCTGATTAAGTTAACGGCAAGTTGTGGTTTCGGTTAGCGCCATTTTAGGGTAAATGATTTCGAAGATGCTGTCAAACTTTAAAATTTAAGATGGCGGATAGAGTTGCCATCTAGATTTTTTTTTTATTTTTGCGAATTCTTGTAATTTTGAAATTCTGACAACGGATTTGATTTCGAATATAATGTCACAGTTTTAAAATTTAAGATGGAGGTTAGGGTTGCCACCTAAATTTTTACCACAGTATTGCCACCTAATAATATGTCTTTTTAAGAGTTTTAAACGTCATTCATCAGTGTTAAGGGGTCGCTGATTTTGAATGTAAAATCAGAATTTTAACATTCAAGATGGTGGGTAGTGTTGCCATCTTAATTTTTTGTAGTTTTATGAATTCGGGGCTGGCAAAAAAAATGATATTCCAAAAATGGGTCGCTGAATCCGAATCGGTTGTCAGAATTTCAAAATTATAAAATTTTGAAATAATAGGGTTGCCACCTAATAATATATATTTTCACGAGTTTTAAACGTCATTTATCAGTGTTAAGGGGTCGCTGATTTTGAATGTAAAATCAGAATTTTAACATTCAAGATGGTGGGTAGTGTTGCCATCTTAATTTTTTGTAGTTTTATGAATTCGGGGCTGGCAAAAAAAATGATATTCCAAAAATGGGTCGCTGAATCCGAATCGGTTGTCAGAATTTCAAAATTATAAAATTTTGAAATAATAGGGTTGCCACCTAATAATATATATTTTCACGAGTTTTAAACGTCATTTATCAGTGTTAAGGGGTCGCTGATTGCGAATCTAAAATTCTGACTTTAGATTCGAAATCAGCGATTCTTTAACACTAATAAATGACGTTTAAAACTCGTGAAAATATATATTATTAGGTGGCAACCCTATTATTTCAAAATTTTATAATTTTGAAATTCTGACAACGGATTCGGATTCAGCGACCCATTTTTGGAATATAATTTTTTTTGCCAGCCCCGAATTTATAAAACTACAAAAAATTAAGATGGCAACACTACCCACCATCTTGAATGTTAAAATTCTGATTTTACATTCAAAATCAGCGACCCCTTAACACTGATGAATTTATTTTTTTTAAGTTAATATTTTGTTGGATTTTTATAAAAATTTAAAATTGTTTTGTTTTACTGATTATTGAAATAAAATTTTCTTGAATTTTATTTGGCTGTAAGTATTTAAATTTTTTGCACTTATGTTTATGCACTTAGGATATTTTGTCGAATGCAGAATTAAGAAAATTTTTGAATTAAGTTGATTTTTTAGACAACACGTCATGTTTAATTTAAGCAAAATTGATAAAAATATCAAAATTTCATTGAGTGCATTTGGTCAATTTTTTTCTGTAGAAGTAACGGCCGAAAACATAATTTTGCTCTGTATCGACTATATTCCGTTCATTTATAAACCATACCATCGCAAAACATAAATATCAAACCAGTGTGCTTTTGTCACGCTTCATGCAGGATACGTTCATTTCGCCTGTGTCGAGCACCAGGTCGAAATTGCAAAAAATTTAGATGGGAACAAAAAGGAACAATGTAACGTTAAAGACCACACATTAAAGCTCCTAGAAGAAGTGCAAGACAATATTTTTTTATTATTTCGATTTTAGTCGTTGATTTAATTCCTCTTTTTCGATATGGTTCTTTTATTTAGGTGTTTTCATTGCCAACTTCGGTAATTTTTGAGGAAATGCAGACGTACCTCGAAACTCACTTCGAAAAGATGTGTAAAGTTAAAGACCACAAATTTTAGTTCCTACAAGTGCAAGACAAAATTTTTTTGTTCGATATTTAGATTTAAGTCGTTTACTTGATCCCTCTTTTTTGATATAGTCTTTTAATTTAGGTTTTTTCATTCCCAATTTCGCTAATTTTTTTAAATGCAGATCTACCTCGAAACTCACTTCTAAAAAATGTAACGTTAAAGACCACTGGTTATAGTTTCGAAACAACAAAAGTTAGAAGAAAAGTTTGTTCACATAAAATGCAAGTCTTGAGGCCTACTTTCATATAAGCATACAACATTTTTTGGTTTCATGAAATATTTTTAATGTATTTGCAGAAATATGCGTTCGAATGCAACGTTAAAGAGACAAAAAAATATATACATAAAAAATTAAAAAGTTTTCAAAGTTGAGGGGTCGTTCATAAACTACGTTACCGATTTTTAGCACTTATTTACCCCTCCCTCCCCTCCGTTACTTTTCGTAGTGCATTTCAAAACGCCTGCCCACCGCCCTACATAAAGTAACGTGACATATATATATATAAAAAGCGAAACACTGTCTGTCTGTCTGTTTGAAGCCTATATACTCCAAAACTACTGGACCGATTGATCTGAAATTTGGACAGTCGATTTGTTTCAGATAGGAGATGGTTTAAGAAGAAACAATGTTTTGCTACACCCCCCTTTTACCGCCACCAAATCAATTAAAATGCTATATTTCAAACGGTATGGGTTTGAATAAGGCTAGAATTTAGTAATTTAGTTTGTATGGTGGCTGTCGACAACTGTACACAGTTAAAAATAGGAGCACAAATTTTATACTATTTTATATACATATAAATCCAAGCCAAAAATGTTTTAAAAGTTAAACCATCAAATCTTATAAATTTTTCCAGACCATTTTTCTCGTCAGACCAATCAACACCATTACATTTTTAAATTTCCCGATTTCGGTGAATTTTTTTCTTTCGAACGAGAATATATTTTGATTAACACATGATATCCATATGAAATTTTTAAATTATGTGTATATGAAAGTATGCACATCTTAATACATAAAAGGCAAGCATGTTGCTCCCCTCACAGTATTTCTCAAACTGTAATTATTTTTTGACAGTATAGTACTTTACAAGACATTCTGTTCTCAAAAATGTTCAGCCTGAAAGTATGCACAGAAAATATATTTGATATTTATCAGTGGAAATATTAGGTTTTTAAAATAGTCCGTTTTTGATCTAACTACCTTTTCAACACTGCTTCAATACGTAAAGTGTTATTTAGAGTGGTACATTTATATTTTTCAAAAATCAATTGAATAAAAAATCAAGCTTTTAAAAGAAAAAAAAGTGCTTTCGGCAAATGGCTCTAAAAAGGAAGTGTGCGGAGGACCTGTCATAGGACAGGCTTTTATACTAGTATATATATAATTTATTATACTATATATTGTGACGGCCGTAGCCTAGTGGGTAGAGTGCGTGGCCTCTAAGCTTAAGAACCGCGGTAGTCCGGGTTCAATTCCAGCTCAGACAGAAAGTTTTTTTAATTTAATTAATTTTTCTGTTCGGACGTCACCTCTCTGCAGACAAGGGCAAGCCTCAGAGAGTAAAAATTACCATGTAAAGCTTATTGAGAACATAAGATGTTCAGAGTCGGCATAAACACGTTGGTCCAGTTCTCGATCATTTTGTGATCAAACATTTCACAACACGCACAACACAATTGAGCAATATAAACTAGGTCAAAGTCCTTCCAAGGGCTGAAATGGCTAGTTTATTTATTTATTTATATAAATTAAAGGCACAATATAAAAAAAATAATAGTACATAACTATTTATATCATCATTTAGAGGTATATAAAAATCCCATCTTCGATTCAAGAGTCGATGCTCTCGATTCTTCTCGAAGCCAGAAGCTTCGTTGAGGATTCTTCAAGTTCTTCATCGGATTCTATGTCGACCCATTCAGGTTTATCCTGATTTTTAATGCAAAGAAATTCACGTGGTTAATAAGCCCATGACAGAGTTAATAAGCCCATTTAAACGTTGTTTGTTTTTTTATGCTTATAATCAGTGGACCTGTACTGTTAAATGCATAAATCTATACATATAATAGAATTGTAAAAAAAATCTACATTTAATGTTATTTGGAAATTTTTTTTTGCGCTGAACATTTTGAAGGATGTGGACTCCGAAAATGTAATTTTTAACATTTGTATCTATACGCGATGACGTGAAAATTTATGGATATATTTTTTTACATTTGACGTTTGGGTTCCTTACGTCCTTACGGGCGGGACATAGGTTACTTTTTGTCACAGAATTCTTTTAAAAACAACAGCTCTTCAATTTATCAGCTTAAAAAAGATGGAAAATGAAAACAATGAAAGTCGTGTAAGAGGATAAAGTTACGTTCTCCTGAGGCTTACCCTAAGTAGCAACCTTGTATGGAATTATCATATAAAACTTTATAAATTCAAAAATAAGCTCACAGTTGATGCCAAGTTTTTCATACGTATTTCTATAGTTCATTCACATTTGACATATGTATATGATGTTGTGCTGGGTCTTTCAAAATACATCGGAGATGAAAAGTTAAAAAGCATGCAAAATAAATGCATGATAATTAAATTTTAATCATTTCGTTTCTCGTTCACACGCTTTACATCTTCCTAGTGTTTTAATTATTATTCTCTTATTTTTCTTTTAATTAATTTTAAATTTAATGTTTTGATGTAGGTGTTAAGTCATTTAGATCGTCTTAGTATTTTAAAAAAATTGTAACATTGAATTGTCATTATGAATCATAACCTTATGTAACTGTGCTTGCCATAAGACTTCAGTCTTGTTAGAACAGTCGTCGCACAATAAACAAACAACTAAAAAAATAATGCAGTTTTCGGGATACCAAGACATTATCCTAGCCATCAACTTTATGCGGAGAAGTTTAAAAATGTCTAATCCCTAGATAGAATCTCTCTATACTTTATCTGATACTGCAAGTTTTTAAGAACATAAGTAGTATAAACTATAGTACTACACATTAACATACTCACGCATTCGATACTAGAAACAGAAATAACTTAGTTACGGCGAGATGAAGTCGAGAGGTCACAAAGCAACGCTACTTATATGCAGGTCCTAAGGTCTATAATAATTTACCAGAACTTATTAAAAATGATAAATAAGTTAAAAAATGCTCCATTTTATTGACACCAAAAACATTTTCATATCTTGAAAACTATAGAAAGTCCCTTTAGGTTAGGTTAGGTTAAAGTGACGGCAGGTCTTTAGACTTGCCCACTTAGACCATACTATTGATCCGTTGTGATACCACAGAATGGGAGAAGGGAGTAATCAAGTGAAGCTTTTGTATAGGATGTTCTTAATGTGGCAGAAGCTGTAGAAACATGTGCTATTCAATCTGAAGCAAGCTGTTATGCCTTGACCTCAGTCAAATCAAGTTACTTAGCGTTCCTCTCCTCAAACTTCTCCTACCACCACCAACTACAACTTTCGTCGTAAATTGATGTGTTTTAAAGTTCCTTTGATTAGAAATAAGGAAAGAAAGGTTATGGCGTAGGACCATGCCCCCAGGATTCGAACCCGGGACCCCTGAGTGACAGTCAAGCGCGCTACCACTAGACTATCGAGGCCACCATAGAAAGTCCTTGCCCAATATAGTTTTTAATAAACTTTTAATCTTATTTCAAAAAAGGCCCAACACTTAAAAATCATATCACGTATCGCGTATCATTTAAAAACTACTGTTACTGTTTGACACAAAATTTGATAGTTTATTAAGAAAAATGTAATGGTACCCCTTTAAATTTTGTAACGAATTGAATTTTTTAACATGTTGTTTTTATAAGTATTAAAAAATGCTTAGCCTACAAGAACAATTTTGTGGCAATATGTTGTAACTTCGAAAGTTTCGAAGTTGTCGAAATTATCGAAAGTAGGTATGTTGTAACACTTTCGACTGGCGATATTTGCGATAAAATATCACTTTGATTTGGTGGCAGTGATTTTTAACCGAAGTAAATATAAAAGCCAAAAATTATTAATTTAAGCATGTTTTTATGAATTGCTTATTCTTTATTGTTTATTTAACACGGAAGTGTTTAATATTGATTTTATGTTAATAAAATAATGAAAGTATTGACTTTAATTAGAGTATATCGCTACCTTAATATAGAAAGGCCCTAACTTATTTTTTCAAAATAATTATTTTTTACAGATTTGTGCAAATAAAAAAAATTGCTATAGAAAAAAAAAATTGCTGCAAAAATATTGCAACAGCATTGAATTGGTTAGTGTCTTAAATAAAAAAATCCATTTCAAGAAAATTCGAACTCGCAAAATTATAATTTTTATTAAGTTTTTTCCATCTCCTGTAAAGTAACAAAAAATGAGCTAGGGCTTTTCTTTATTAAAGTAGCGATATACACATATCGTAGCCTTAGAAGTGTTTGTTCTAATTTAGTTCCCTTTTTTGAGAAACAATGTTATTTGTTGAAAATGACTAATTTATAATTTTTAGTTTAAATTAAATTTTGTCTTAATAACATTTTTTTTATATATTGTTTCACGATATTAGCATGCCAAGTATCAGAAAGAAAAGCTTGCGTGCAGTTGTGAAATGTTCGAACATAACTTCGAAACAAACCAAAATACCTGCCGAACGAAAATGTTGCAACATACTGCCGCGTCGAAAACTTCGCTTCGATATTCGCTTCGACAGTAAAGTTACAACATGTCGCCACTGTTTTTTTTTTCGTATGCAGAACCCCATCTCCGGGGGAACAGGGGCCGAATTACAGCATCCGTGATCGAGAAAAATTACGAAGGGCACGACGAGATAAGTACCTATTAATCTTGTACAATTTTGCTCGATCACGGATGCTGTAATTCGGCCCCAGATTACAAATATTATAAATTTTAACTACAAATTTTTACTCATACCATAAAAATATATTTTTCTTAAAAGACATATTTTCCTCATTTTGTAACTCTTGCAAGTAATCCTTATTTTTAAAGAAAATTCAAATAATAACCGAAAAAATACAAAATTTTAAAAAATTTTAACGTTCCAGAGCAAAGGTATCCCTAGACTATATGTTTCTTACAGATAACATGTCAAAAAAATTACAAACCGAATTTTGTCTGTGTGTCAAAATTAAGTTTTTGTCAGACAGCTTTTTTTTTTGTCTCCACACTATCTGACACGTCATTTGAAAATAAAAACCAGCTTTTGAAATTTTTGTAAGGAGTAAAGTGTCCTCCTTTGACCATTCAAACTAATAATGAATTAATTAAAAAGCAATTTATTAAATAATATCGTAAAATTTAGCTTTTCAACCATTTTCACAAAAAAACTTTTAAAAAAAATTATCAAACTGACATTTTGTACAGATAGAAAAATATACGAAATAACACGGGGGTTACACGAGACAGTACTGTTAGGACAGTAAAAAATACGTATTAATTGTCAAACTTTGTGTCTGTGAAAAAAGTCCAGGCAGTTGGTAAGACAGTTGGCAAGACAGTAGACAAAATAGTAAAAAATATTTATTTTATCAAGACATTTTTTGTTAAAACTACGAGCACGCCAAAGTATTGCAAATTTCAATTAATTCTATTAAATCTTCTCGTCTTCTGTCATTTAATATGCTAAATATCATTCTACTGTCCTAGCTGCTGTTTCGCCAACTGTCTACAACAAAGTTAAGACAGTAGAGCAGACAGCTGCAAAAGTGAGTGTGTGTGGGTAAAAATTTGTGAATGTGTTGCGACTGTCTTAACAGTACCCAGTGGGCAAAAGCAGGTCTTTGAAGCGCTTCTAGCAGGCCATCATATGGATTTCTTAGCCCTTCCATGCTCGTTTCCAAGCCCATAAGCTTTTTTATATGAAACGAGAAAATTTTTTAGGCCTTCCGCTCTCGCGACTCTAAAGAAGCCTGCTAGAAGCCCTTCTTTAGAATGTAAATTAGAAAGAAAAGCAATATAAATATCAACTTGAAATAAAAAAACTTTTGACAAATTCCAGATTTAAACCAGCGTCCTCTGATTTTGCATCATTACAAATGAAAGTAAGTTTTTGCGAGCGCGGGTTCGCAACCCAGCTCGGCCCAAAAAAAAAATTTTTTTTTGTATTTTTTTTAAAATCTAAATTTTTTGACAAATTTTTCTGTCCATTTAAAAATTTTTTTGGAATTTTTTTGTAAATTTCTTCATACAAAAATAATAGAAAATACTTAGAATTTTTCCATAAAAAAGTTTTCATATAATGTAATATGAAATGTGTTAGATTGCGGAGACCTGGGTTCGCGTCCCAACTCCGTCCCTGGGTTCGCGTCCCAAAAAAATTTTTTTTTGATTTTTCTTTAAGATTTGATTTTTTTTTAATTGATCTGATCATTTATAATTTTTTAAAATTTTTTTTCTTTTTAATAAAATAACAGAAAAAAACTCCAAACCTTCAAAAGGTAGGCCTAACAGAAGCACTCATCAATGCAGCGATCATGGAAGGTGTATTGACGCTAATAAGAGCACTACTAGCATGCATTCTTTTGCGTATCGCTAGCTAAAATGCCCACTGGGTACTGTCTCGTCTAACCCCCGTGTAAGAGACAGTTCTAATTCAAAAATTTACAGACGCAAATACAAACGACATTTCAAAACCACAGTTTTATACGTTCCACACTATCTGTAGCTAAAAACCATTTGTAATTTTTGAAGTGTCATATGTATGAAACATATGGTGTAGAGGCACTTTAACAACGGGTAAATATCAGCTAGTCTTAAAAAATATAAAACTTAATTTTTTAGAATTTTTTTCTAATTTTTGGTCACGTTACATTATCTAAAACCCCTTATCCCCCTATCGTAGTGCTTTTCAAAACCCCTTCCCTCCCCCAAATTGGTAACGTAACTCATTAACGACCCTTATCCCCTCGTCCAATTCAGTTAAAAAGGTTTCGTTTATTTTGCATCATTACGAATGCAAGTAAGTTCCTTTCAGAATCGTGGGTTCGAGACCCAGCTAAATTAAACTGAAATTGGGATTAAAAATAGTACTATTTTGATTTCAAAAATTCCATAAAACCAAAGTTTGGTTAAAAAAGTAATCCAAAATTTTTAACCGTGCAGCAATCAAAATGGGAAAGAAAGTAAATATAGCTCAGTGAACGTCGATCAAACAATCATCGTCTGAGCTCACCCTTACAAGATTAGTCGATAGATCAAGCCTGTGCTTATTTTTCACAAACGTTGCTATTTTGTTAACTAGATACTTTCTTTGAATGAATGAGTTATCTTAACTAATCAACAATTTAAATGAGTTGAAAATAAACTGCCAACAACTAAAATATTTCAATAAAGTCCGTCAACTTTTTCAAGTTTTCATTAGAAATCAAGTAATATTTGTATGAATCAACGTAACAGATTCACCTTCTTTTTTTTAATGTTGTCATGGTTAATCAAAAGAATTTGTGTATCGAAATTCTGCGAATAATTAAAAAGCAGTCTATAAATTTATACATGCAACCTGTAATTCATTAGTTTTTTTTTTCCTACTCTTAACAGCCCTTAGCTCATATTACGCCAAAAGTAACAACACATATTTCATTTTTATATATATCTCACAGCGTACAAGTAGTAATTCAATATTTTCATATGCACGAACTGTTCGCCTACCTTTCGCATTAATCTTTCTAACGCATAATTTTGACCTTTTTTCAGAAATATTGCCACTTCGTGGTAGCAAACCAACAACATTTTCTCATTCCTTTTCAGTATTCTGAACACTCTCTTAAAGTTTTTGCTTAAAGCTCACGTTTTTACGAGAGTACGTGAAAATGCCTTGAAAATTGCAACATTTTTATGGAGGTGTTATGTCTTGAAAGATTTACAAAGCCTGCCATCATAATTTTTCTGCATTGTGGCTTAACAGCATGTCGCCTCTGTCCATGATGCTCAAAAGATAACCGGCAATATTTGCTGTCAAAATCCTCATTAATTGCGTTTGTCGTTTTTTTACCTTACAACAACGTTCGTAAGTTTCATTATCGTCCATGTAATTTTTGTTATTTTTATTTCGAAAGCAAGCAAAAAGCTGGCTATCATAAGGGTTAAAAAGCAAAAAGAGTTTGTTAGAACACTTCGATAAAAATGAACAAAGAATGCGGAAGGATTCTTTGTGCAAACAATGAGAGTTCATCTTATTCTTGTACAAGAACAGAATTTTTCTCTTTTTAACGATGGCATTTTGAAGTCCACTTGTGTGGGTAACCCACACCTGCAAGTGAAGCAACTAAATTACACTCTAAAAAATAAATGTAATTCTTCCCTAATTTAATTAGTTAGTAATATTTTGGTTTAAAATTCATCTGAAGTTCGATTTTACTTCAAAATATAATGAAAGCTTTTGATATTTTAAATTAAACGCGAACTTAGTAAAGTTTAACAAAATATGTTGAATTTTAGCGTACAATTAATATATAAGGGCTTTTGTTGCGATATTCAATATACATACATCGCATTAAGATTAAACACATATGTGGGCAATTACGCCAAATGTGCCCATCTACATGTCCTCAAAGATTTGATTGATAAGAAAACAATTTATGTTACTTTAAAATACTCCAGCTTTCTAAAACGTTTTTTTTTCTTTAAGTTTATGTAGTACCAGTTGTAGTTATTTTATGTAGTACCAGTTATGCAGTTTATGTCATTAAAAAATTATTTCTGTAGGTAGATATTCCAAAAAAGACCATAATGTCATTCCTGTAACCTTGCCTCAATAAAAGTATTACAATTCAAAGAAGGTATGGCTTCCGCAATATTTCATTCTACATGTTCTAGATGAGAAAGTCAAAATATTGCGTATACCGAGTGAATTTTCTGCCATTTTCAATAATTAAAAAATTTTTTTTTAACATATGTCTCGTCTACAAACTTTTTGCCTCTCGATTTTATCACTTTATGAATTTTACGCCTTTCAGTAAGCAAAACTAAGATACAAGTATCGTTAAAGCGCCCTTTCAATGTGGCTTCTTACATTACTAAAATTCAAGTTTAAAAACTGCACCAGTGATTTTGAGTGCGAAGACTCAATTAATATGGAAACTAAAAAGTTGTCATTTCTGTAACCAACTCTGTATTCAGTTAGTGATAAGCTAAAACGAAATTGAGTATAACATATTAAAGTAGTTGGCAAATAAATAATAAAAACGAGCAGAAGAGTGTTTTAGTTTTTTTTTTTTTTTGATGCCTGCGATCTCCAAATAAAGATGATTTTGTCATTCCTGACATTTTTGTCATTCCTGTTGCCACTCAAAAATACACAAAATGCATACAAATCAATTTTATGAGGCCTCAATCGATTTTAACTCACTTTGGGGCCAAATAGTATAAAGAAAACGTTATTCTAGCTCCAAGTTTTATTTTTTTTTATTTTTCAATTGGAAAAAAGGGCACTTTTTGCGGAACATATCGGCAGTTGAATTTTCAATATCTGCGGAAATCTCGCACTAAAACACATGAGTCATTAAGTTACGGAACAAGCACATAGATGGCGCGCCAATGCATATGATTCCGTAGTTGTAGAGATATTGAAGCTTAAGTGACGCTACTTTTTTTTATTATGTGAACAATAATTCAAAACCAATTGTTATAAAGCTCAGGAGATGGCTCCTATACATAAGTAAGCTAAATCGGAAGAAGGATGCTAGTAAGTTGGAGGGTGGATAGAGGAAGTAGTGTCGGTGAAGATTTGTTTTAAATTTCCACAGCTCTCTTGAACACTTCCCACGGTAATAATAAAAAAATGCAGAGGGCTGAGTCAAGCAACATATCGTCAATGCCCAAGAGAGTTGAGTGAGGATGAAATATTTGCATCCCCATCAAATATATTGCACGACGTTTAATTCGATCCAGAAGCTCCAAAAAAGATTTTGAAGCCCCTGCACAAATGTGCAAACAAAATGTGTTAATCAAACAATGCTTTTTTGGTTTTTTCCGATGGTGTGCGGATTTTAAAAGCGGTCGAACAACCATCGAAGACTCGCATAAAGACTCCCAGATCGTCCAATTAAGGTTGCTACGCCCGAAAACATAAAAAACTCCTGAAAATTGTTTTGTCTGATCAAAACGTAGAGTTTTGAGAGACAACTGACATCTGAAGAATATCAAAACACACCACGTTCAAAATTATACATGAAAATTTGGGGAAGAAAAAATTTTCCCAAGTGTATCCGCGTTCGTTTACAATAGAACAAACAAAAAAGAAGCCCAAATTCATGATTCGGAACGCTTTTTGGATCAGTTTATGAGTAATTAAAATGATTTTTTGCATCGGTTCATAACAATGAATGAAACATGGATCTATCACTATACGCCGATGTCGAAAAGAGCATCAGCCGAGTGAAAACTAGAGACGAAAAACGGCCAAAGCGTCCAAAGACATAATAATCAGCAGGTAAGGTCACGGCCTCTGAATTTTGGGACACTCACAGAATTAGGCTTATCAACTTTCTTCAGAAGGTCCAGATGATCAAAAGCGGCTATGAAATTGCGTTCTTGAATCGATTGAATGACACAATCAAGCATAAAAGTCCTCACATGGTAAAGAAAAAACTACTGTATAGACAAGAATATGCACCGATTTATACAAGTCGATGAAAACTATGGTGAAATAGTGCGATTTATGATTCGAATTGCATTAAAATTAGGGTTCTCCTCTATGCAAGTTACTGACCCGTAAACATTGTGAACATACATGTGCGTAAACTATCTGTCAAAATTTGTATGGGTGTAAGTTTACATCATTTCCGAGCCTATTTGGGAGTGTAAACTAGCATGAAATCTACGTGTGTTAATGAGGGTTGCCTTTGGCGCTAATCATTACACATACTAAAATTAGTTGAAATAAGTACAAATTTTATTTATTTTTCCATTTTAATAGAGGTTTTCAAAACACTGCAGATTGAATAAAGTGAATCCACAACCCTTACCGCAGCTGTAATTTTGTAGACTTTTACGCTATTTACACTTTACCGCTCATCGAAAGTTTAAATGTTTTACATGCTTACATGCATAGATTATATCTCTTAATGTTATACTACTTTTTATACGAAATAAAACAAACAAGATAAAGAAAATACCCTTTTGTAATCTTCACTAGTGTAAACAGTGTGAAGAGATTAATTTTGACATTTCACTCCTTCGTTTTGTTTTATTTTTTTTTTAGGTTAGGGCTATGTTATGGTGGCGGTCAAGGACACGTCATGAATTATTGTTTCCTGAGTTTTTTAATGCTACTACAGAGATTATAGTAACATTAAACAATTGGTGTTTTCATGATCTTGTTGCAACATTGCAAGTGCAAAATTAGCTGCTTTTACAAAAACAAAAAGCATTTATATGCATTTGCAACATTCATGCATTTGCTATAACAAAAGTCTGTTGCATATGCATATCCACTATTATTGCATGACGCTATTGTGAATGAATGTGTTTATTTATATGCATTTGCAACATTCATGCATTTGCTGTAACAAAAGTCTGTTGCATATGCATATTCACTATTATTGCATGACGCTATTGTGAATGAATGTGTTTATTTTGCATTGAACACCACCACAGATACTTTTTGAATACCGCTGATTGAGCAGTTATTTTCATTGTTTGCATTTTAGCGACAAAAAAAGCAACAAATGGAGGAAGTTTTAAAAAGAAAGTTAATAGGGAAATGCAAACACAAACTGAATCGAGGAAGAAATTCAAAACAACAACCAAAAAAAACAGCTCTTGTATAGCATTTGCAACATCATAATATTGAAGGTGTGCTCACAAAAGTCTGCCCTTGCAAAAACGCATTTGCAGCGATGCAACAAGATCGTGAATACTTTTGTTTTCATATACATATTTTTAGCAAAATATAATGTTGTAGGTTTATTCTCTATGTGTTGCATAATTGTTTAAGAGCACGGATTGTAACAATCCTCTACTAAAATCTGCAATGAATCGAGAACGCCTTGTAAAATCAACAAAAAGCACAGTAAAATAAACAGCTCAAAGGGCAGGTTTTGTAAAGTAACCTCAAAATCTTCTTACACTCAAAAAATGCATTAGTACAATTTCTACGAATGATATTAGTAAACAAAATATTCGTACATTCTACAAAGTATTTTTATTGTGATATATTTACGAATTCAATCGTAAAATTTTTCTAATACCTGATGTAGTATCTACGAATATATCTATTTTACATACTCATGATTTTCGTAAACAAAAATAAATCAATTCGTATTAGTGCATTGTACGAATGATTGTGCATTATATAAATAATAATATTCATAAATTTTTCGTACGAATAACTTGGAAATTTCTTTCATTACATTCGTAGTATTTACTAATGCTTTCGTACTATATTCGAATGAAAAATAATATTAGTAGAAACAATTCATTTGTAGGCTGCCCGTACGAATTAATAGTAGAAAATACGAATTATTAGTAGAGTTTAAAAAATTGAAAACCGAAATCGTTCAGCCTTGTTTGTAGAACATCTACAGAACATGAGGAAATGTATGATTGTCAAGTGACTGTAGCCTACTGGCAGAGTGCGTGGCCCGTAAACTAAAGAGCCGAACTAAAAATATTCGTAATATGTACTAATATACGTCGATTCTACGAATCCTATCCGTGGCTGAAAACTACGAATAAAATTCGTAGAATGGACGCAGTCATTAGTAATAATAACACACAAATATTTTTGAGTGTAGTCGTGAAAGAACTCTCATTCTCAGCTCTCTCTCATTACAACTACAGGGTTGCATTTAATTACCCATACTTTATTGTAACGCAGTATACATGGGTGCATAGCGTACATTGGTAATATTGTACATTGCGACACTGTACGAATTACATATTTTCTATTCATACACCATGCACAGGCATATACTGGATATATTGAATACCCCGCATCTGTGTAATTTTACTTAATATTAATAAAAAACAGCATGTTTAATTAGTTAACAACTGTTGTAGTAAATTTCAACAAAAACATTTTAGAGTGTACTTTTAGTGCACTATTTTTTTGCGATGCACTTATTTCTTATCAAAGTAAAGCATTACTATTTGTCATCACAAATGTTTAGGGCAAGTAATGCTTCTACTTTTGCATTATCACTAAAACTCAGAATAAAGAAACGCAAACGATTTTTTATTAAATGGAATACATAAAAATTAACAAAAATAATTCAGTACAACAAACAAATTAATCTTAAGTGTTCACAAAGAGAGGTTCATCATTGTATTAATGTCTATTATATATTTGTGTTATCTGACCAAAGAATTTTGCGGTTTTATCTTATTTTGTTGTTCATAAAAGGTTAAGTCACGATCTTGGCATCATTTTTGTAAAAGCAGTTCATTTTGCAATTGCAACGATGCAACCATATCGTGAATAACCCTAATAAGTTTTAGTGAAATAAACTTTGATATTCATTGATTTCGTTTTATTATGGAAAATTAGTCTCAGAGATTTGGTGTAAATGCAATGGTGTAAAAGAATCGATATTAAAAGGAAATGTGTAAGTTTGACCAATTTTTAAACAAATAAAATTTACATAATACAATAATTACGGAGTTTTATTTTCCTAACTTCATAGCGTTTATGTCACAGTAATAATATTTGTACGCAAAAATAAAGTGATTGCTTATTTGGTGTTTTTACTTGGGACAGTTAATTTTAAATTCCATTTTCATTTTTAATGCACATTTGAGAGTCACAAGAAGCATTTCAGTTTTGCTTGGTTTTCACTATGTAATTTTTATGACTACACAAAATTTTACACCTGAAATATCACTTTAATAAAACTCTAGAACATTTTCTGCATAGCTCCATTTAATAATTTATTTGTTTTTAATTTTCTAAGATTGCCAAATGTAGAAAAAATATCAACATGTTGTCATTTTCAATTTTATTGACAACAACTGACCTCTGAAAATGACATAGTGAGAACCAAGCATAAGTTTTATTTTATATTGTTTTAAATACTCAACTATCTTTTACAAATGTTTTGATTGAAAAGTAAACGTAGGATTTTGCAATTATTGCAATAGTAATTTTTACAACAGTACTAACATCTTTTGTAGTGAATTGTGCAAAAGTTGTTGACTCATACTTACATAAGTGTAGTTATTTTACAATTGATCTTCCAAAATTATAGTAATTTTAAACAACTGTTGCTTAATTGTGCTAAAAAAACAAAATTAAAGTTTCAATTTATCTAGAAATTTTCAGCAAAATTAAAAAAAAGTTGTTGAATTTAACTATTCATTTATCAATAGTAAAAATAAATGTTGATTTTCATAAAGGTGTGTAAATTTACTACAACTGTTGTAGCGTTGCTAACCTTTTGCCTACAACTGTTATATGTAATAAATTTCAACAAAAACTTTCCAGAGTGTAGTAGGTTTTGCAGCAATTTGTGAATAAGGTGCAATTTGTATGTTCAACTTATAGCAAAAGTTAAAGTTTCAGAAAAGAATTTTGTCACGAATTTGATGTCTGCCTAAAGGCTATTGTAGAAGTTAAACCCAAGAAAGTTTGTTCAAGCTGCGAGCTGCAAAATAAAAGGCAAAAGAAACAAAATCTTAGTTGAATTTTCTAAGATTGGCCTTTTCTTTGTTTGCGAAATAAAGTAAACATCAATTTACAAATTATTTGAGTTTTCACATTTTTGCCTCTTATCGTTTATCGTCAAAAGGTGTTTTCCGCACATTCAACTCACACTCTACTGAAATATGACTTCATTTCTCATTGTTATTTTTCTGTGCTATTTTTTTTTTTTGTATGTAAGAATTTTAAGTTTCTGTGTTACATATAAACATCACACAAAGCGTTCAAGTAAAAAGAATTCAAGATAAACATAGGCAGTGAATTGTAAACGATTGGTTAGATAGATGAACTGATGATAAGGCAAGGAAAACTCTAAAAGGATTTCTACATCTTTGGCAAAAAATATGTGAAAGAAACATTATTGGAGGAGGGAGAAGTTTTTACGATGTTTCATGTAAGGACTTATTTAAATATCTACATAAAAAGTTTAGGAAAACTTTCAATTTGAAGACCGGTTAAACAATGAACTGAATTTGAAGTAGATTTAGGAAATTGTATTAAGTTTAAAGACTCAATCACCAAACACATAATGACTTAGATAAGATATTTAAACTTTTCTCACAAAATATTGGTGTAAGTTTTATTGACAATGTTTTTGAGTTTCTTCTTAGTTAAAATTTGTGCTTACTTCGTTTTTGGTTCGAAGTTTTTATAAAGAATTTTTACCGGACACGACTTTAAAAAACTGAATAGGAGTGTAAATTGGGAATATAATGAATTAGGAATATTAAGTTTTTCTATCATACCGTGGTATGTACTTTATAGTAACTGTAGATTATTTTTAAAAAATTCTCGTTGTCAAACTCGCATAAAAATGTCTAGTGCAATTTGCTTTAGTTGTGCTTTTTACTTTATATCGAAATGTATAATATAAACTTCCTTGAAATATTTTTGTAATAAAGCGAATGCGTACAAAAATATTATAAAATTTGGACAAATAGTATTACTTGTTTCGAAAAAAAAAGATACAAAAATTTACTTTGAAAAATACAAATGAAGCAGTTGGATGAAGTAGATGAAGATACACAACTACTAAAAATATTAGAATTTTAAAACAATTCTCAGTTTTATTAATAGTCTGGTATGAAAAAATATATTTTTAGCCATAACTTTTGATTGGAAAGAGATATTGGGGTAATTTATTTACATAAATTATTTTTGAGACTTGAATTTTTTTGTAAAAATTATAAAAACAACATTTTGAATAAAAATAAATTTCGCGAAAAAAATTAATATAATGTTTGCGCTTAGCTGGAAGAATTTTTGCAAAAAAATGCTATGTCATATGAAATGTGCAATTTTTAATTGATTTAATTTTTACAACAAAAACAATTTTTGAGTCATTTTTTTCAATGAAAAAATTTATTTATATATGCTTCGAAAGACCAAACTCTGATTTTCATGTCTTTTTTTTCTCATTCTTAGGTAAAGATGTTTTATGAAAAATTCGTTATACTGAAAAGTTCTACAATTTTGAATAGTTTGAGTGTCAAAATAACAGAATTTTTTAAATATTGAATGCACAGAAAACTCCGATACTACAAAGTATTATAATAACAAAACTAACATTAGTTGAAACATTTCGGAGAGGGCATGGCAAAAAATAAGTATGTTGCATTCTAAGTTGGGACGCAATTAGTATATGTACTTAGTTTGAGTGAAATCCGTTGAGCCGTTGAGATTTGTACAAAGGCCAAACAAACAAACAAACAAACAAACAGAAAATGAGTTTTATTAATATAGATTAAAAATCAACTTACACATCAGTTTTTAATGTAAAATTTAAATTTGTAAGTTCTTCTGTCTTTTAATGTTGTTCAATTAAAAAAACCAATTGTATTTATTGTTTTTATATTCTTACCACAATATCACTTTTTGTATTCGTTTTAAGATAAATAAAATTCCCTTACTTACTTACTTACTTAGTTGGCGCTACAACCGTAAGTCGGTCTTGGCCTCATCTTAGAATTTGCGCCAGCCATTTCTGTCTTTCGCTTGTTGGCGCCAGTTGGAAATTCCAAGCTTCGTCAGGTTGACCTCTACTTGGTTTTTCCAACGAAAATGCGGTCGTCTTCTTCTGCGTTGACCGCCGCTGGGTACCGAATCGAATGTTTTCTTCACTGGAGCATCGTCTTCACTGGAGCATCGTCTTTCATGCACTGAACATGACCAAGCCAGCGAAGCCGCTCGATTTTAATGCGCTTGACTATGTCGATGTCAGCGTACAGCTCATACAGTTCATCATTCCACCGTATTCGGTACTCGCCATTGACGCAGATTGGTCCGTAGATCTTACGAAGAATCTTTCTTTCGAATGCTCCTAAAGTCTTTTCATCTAAACTGCTCAGCGTCCAGGTTTGTGATGCGTAAAGTAGGACGGGCATGATGAGCGATTTATAGAGCGTGATTTTCGTTCGTCGAGAGAGGGCTCTGCTTCTCAATTGCCTACTGAGTCCAATGTAACACCTGTTGGCAAGAGTTATTCTTCGCTTGATCTCAATGCTGATGTCGTTGGTTGAGTTAATGCTGGATCCCAGATAAACGAAGTTCTTCACAACCTCGAATGAGGTATTGTCAACGGTAACGTGGGTTCCAAGACGCTGGGACTGTTTGTTTGTTGACACTAAGTATTTCGTCTTATCTGCATTCACTGCCAGACCCATTCGACTTGACTCTCTTTCTAATCTGGAAAATGCTGCACTGACTTCGCGCGTATTATGGCCAATGATATCTATGTCATCAACATACGCAAGCAGCATAACACTCTTGTAGAATATTGTGCCACTACGTCTCAGATAAGCAGCTCGGATGATCTTTTCCATCATTAGGTTGAAAAAGTCGCACGATAAGGAATCACCTTGTCTGAAACCTCGTTTGGTAATAAATGGTGGGGAGAGGTCCTTCCCGATTTTAACTGCGCTGCTGGTGTTGCTCAGTGTCATCCTGCAAAGTCGTATTAGCTTTGCAGGAATTCCAAATTCAGACATGGTGAAGTACAGGTGCTTCCTTATTGGGCTGTCGAAGGCGGCTTTGTAGTCGACAAAAAGATGGTGGGTGTTGACTTGTTTTTCTTGAGTCTTCTCCAAGATTTGTCGTAGCGTGAAAATCTGGTCAATGGTGGACTTTCCAGGTCTGAAGCCACACTGATAAGGTCCGATCAGTTCGTTTACAATGGGCTTCAATCTTTCACATAAAACGCTCGACAGGACCTTATATGCGATATTGAGAAGGCTTATCCCACGGTAATTGGCACAGATAGTGGGATCGCCTTTCTTGTGGATTGGGCAGAGCACACTGAGATTCCAATCGTTCGGAATGCATTCATCCGACCATATTCTGCATAGAAGCTCGTGAATGCATTTAAGTAGAGCTTCGCCTCCGTTCTTAAACAGCTCAGCTGGTAAGCCATCAGCTCCCGCGGCTTTGTTATTTTTAAGCCGAGCTATAGCTGCCAGAACTTTATCATAGTCGGACAGCGGAACCTCAACGCTGTCATCCGAAATTGGGGTTTCCGGAATATCATCTCTAGTGGCGGGATTGTTGTCAGTGTCGCCATTTAGAAGCTTAGAGAAGTGTTCCCTCCATAACGTCAGTGTACTCTGGACATCTGCCACTAGATTCCCGTTTTCATCCTTGCAGGAAGAGGCCCCGGTTTTAAAACCATCGGCAAGGCGTCTTATTTTTTCAAAAAATTTTCGGGCCTCCTTCCTGTCGCCATACATCTCAATCTTCTCTTGCTCGCGCTTTTCTGCCTATCTTTTTTTCCGCCTGAAAATATGTCTCTCTTCCCTCCTCTTTTCTTTGTATCGCTCCTTAGCAGCGCGCGTTACAACCGACTGCAGGGTGGCTTTGTAGGCGGCGTCTTTCTCTTCAGTGGCGTCGCGACACTCCTGGTCGTACCACTGGTTTCGGCAAGGGCGTTGGTAGCCAATCACCTCTTCAGCAGCCGCACGCATGGAGTTGGAAATGTGTGTCCACTGCGCGCATATATCATCGATTGGAGGAGTGCTTTGAAGCAGGAGTGAGAGTCGAGTGGCGAAAGCATTGGCTGTCTGTTTCGATTGCAGCTTGTTGACGTCTAGATTTCTCTGTGAAGGGTTGCGTGTATTCTTAGCTGCGCACAGACGTGTACGGATCTTGGCTGCAACAAGATAGTGATCCGAGTCAATGTTTGCACCACGGATCGTGCGTACATCCAATACACTGGAAGAGTGTCTTCCGTCGATCAAAACGTGATCAATTTGATTCTTGGTTTTTTGATCAGGGGACATCCAGGTGGCTTTATGAATATTGAGATGCTTGAATCTAGTGCTACTTACGACCATGTTTCGTGCTACGGCGAGTCAATCAGCCTCATTCCGTTATCGGAGGTGTTGTCGTGGAGGCTGAACTTTCCGACTAAAAATATTTTTTTTGCCCACCTTAGCGTTGAAGTCACCAAGCACGATTTTTACGTCGTGACGGGGGCAGCGCTCGTAAGCATTTTCAAGGCGCTCGTAGAAAATTTCCTTGATCTCATCGTCCTTGTCTTCTGTCGGAGCGTGCGCACATATTAGGCTTATATTGAAAAATCTAACCTTGATGCGGATTATGGCAAGTCGTTCGTTTACAGGTGTGAATCGCAGGAAGTGGGGCCGTAGTCTCTTGCCAACTACAAATCCGCATCCAAACTCGTGCTTCTCCGCATGGCCGCTGTAGTAGATATCACGGGGTGCATGCCGAATGCATCCCTGTCCCTTCCATCGCATTTCTTGGATAGCAGTGATATCAGCTTTGTATCTTTCCAAGACATCAGTCAGTTGGATAGAGACACCTTCCCATTTAAGGGTTCGGACATTCCAGGTGCATATCCGTAAATCATTATCAGTTTTTCGTTTGCGGTAGTCGTCATCAGATTTGGGGATAATTTTTCTTCTTTTCTTATTTGTTTTCATTGAAATGGGTTTTTACGGGTGGGCTTCAAACCCGACGCACAACCTATTTTAAGCCTAGGGAGGGCCGCCACTCAGATTAGCCGCCAAACTAACGGTTGTCAGTTTTGACGTTGCCCAGGAAACACCACGTGGAGGTTTGAGTCGACTTGAGGTGATTTCACAATGCTGGCCTCGCCAGGTTGAGACATTCAGACATGTTACATTGTTACATCGCCCCCAAAATTCCCTTAAGAAGCTGAAAAATAACCAACGAAACGTCGGAGGAGAATAATTTAATACAATTTTTATTTGCATAAAAAACACCAGACCATTTAGACTGAGCATGGAATTATATAAAGTCAAAAAGTTGGTCAAATACACTTATTCAAGAACAAGTCCAGAACAAGTTTTAAAAATAATACAACATACATAGATTGTCTTCAGACAATTTAAAAAAAAAAAAACATTTTAAAAATATTTATATAAAAGTTACTATTTGATTATATTATTTAAAATAATACGTTACAAAAAACTTTATTGTGTGATGGCTAAATAACTTCAAATTAAGCTTTACGGCTACACGATCCCACAACATGTTGTTAAGCCTTATTAAGATACAGCATTTCGAATGGACAGCATGTATAGCGTTTTGGCAGCAGAGGTGATAGTAAATGAATTATTAGTAGATGAAGATATTTTTTAAAGTTAACTGTTTCCAAACTATATTTTTATAAATTCTTATTTTAAAATTTTTATAATTTCATATAAATATATATTTGCATAAATTTTTGTTGAAAATTTAACCAAATCCTGGGATGCCAAAAATCCCGGCATTTTTAATTTAAAATCCCGGAAATGTCGGTACCGGAAAAACTGCGGGATCCCGGCATTGCAAGCCTTAGTCGATTCGACTAACATGCTCCCAAACTCGTTTTTGAGGAGCTGTTGGCACATAAAATACATTAAAAGCTATTGAAAATGGAAGAACTATCCAAATTTTACTAGAAATAAATCTTTGGATTTTTCTTTTTTTTTTGCATATTTTCTTAAGCCACTTATTTCAACAGTTCGAAAAAAAGATAGCAGTGCTAGTCGAAACGACGAACATTGGTTATCCAGGATAAAATTTATTTCTACAAATGTTTAAAAAATTATAACAATTTTCAATGCTTCAATTTGTGTCAAGAAATATAATATATTATATAATAAATATTTTTTTTTAAATTTTGTATACGTTTTATATATTTTATACATTGTATGTCCTGCGGGAACTTTTAAAATTTAGCGCAGCTTTTCTTTATTCACCATTCTTTAACTTATAATGCCATGTAAATAGGGTTGTTAAAAAAAGTTATGCCCCTAATGTACAAATGGAAGCAAAAATATTGCCATAGCTTATTTTTTTTTTTTTACTCTTTCAATACAATCAAGAGCTATTTTGCAAAAGCTTTTTCGATTCCTCACACTGTCACACTTTACTACCTTTCAGAAACACTTTTTACTGCATTAAGAACCAAGCAGCAAGCATCAAAAATATGTAAATACGTTATAATTCATGGCACGTTCAATAATTTAAAGTTCCTTTTCAATTGCAGATTATTGTCATAAATATAATATCGGACAGGAGAACAAACAACTATAACAACAACAGTGCAGAACGCAATAATATTAGACATATAAAAAATCATGTAAAGCTTAGGATTGCTTCGTCCTGGCTGTCTGCACACACAGTAGAAGTAACCCAAGGAGTAACAGCAGAACGAATTGCTTCGTTGCAGTAGTAAGTATTTTTTTTTCTTATATCTGCGATGGAATAGTTTGCACGATGCAATAAAAAGAACGACTTCTCTTCAGCACCCACAACCTTCTCCCACCCACTAAACCGTTTTACTGTTGACTGCATTCGCAATCACGCTGGTGTATGTGGCGTAAATACTTACATGGACGGCATTTGTAGGCAATCTCGACAAATTTCCGTATTCCTGAGCAAGGATCTCCTCCGATAGAGTTTGTTTTGGGATTTGCAGCAAACTTGCAGTGTCTCTTTTTCTGGCAGGCATCGACCACAGTCTGCAGCAGAGCATACTAAAAATAACGTAAGAGAAGCAAAACGTAAGAATTCGGAAACATTTTTGTTAGTAATGCAAATTTTATCATAAATGTGTGTATGTGTGTGTATGTGTGTGTTAGCGTTATTGGTGGGTGGTTTGTTGTTTGCTTGAATGTGTTTGTGTGTGTGTCGTCAGAATTCGGTTGGGAAATGTGTTTATCGAATTTTTAATCTTATTGCAACATTTGCAAATGGGTCCTTTAGATATTTGAAAGAATTTTTTTTGTGGTTTTGTAAACAATTTATAGATGAAAAACGAATTGTTCAATATTTTTATCTTTAGAACAGTGGTTCTTAACCGATGCTTCGCAGAGTTATTGGTGCTTTGCAACCTTGTTCCAGGTTCTACGCGAAACAAAAGTCAAAATTAAGACCAAGATAATTTGTTATATGATAAATTTAAAAATGTTTTTTTGTAAAAGAGCTTAAGTGATATGTTTTGCTTATATTTCTACATCCATAAATGCAGTGAATACACGTGTTTCAGGTAAAAATTAAAATATTTTAACATCTACTGGAAAAATGCTGGCATTTAAAACAAAAAAAAAATTTTTAAAAATCGAATAACAAGAAACTTGCGTCTGATATGTTTCCTCAATTCAGTCGAAAAATGTTAGAAATACTGTTTCTGCTATATTCCTATATCTTAAATTAGAAACCTGTGACTAGATACGAAATTCACTTGGCACATTTTACCCTTAAAATACAGTTTTATATTTTCAAGAAGAATACGAAAATATTTTAGTATCGATTCAAGTAATAAATTGTCTGAAAGTTAGAAAGTTTATTTTGTATCTTGTCTCTGGAACCCTTGACGGCGATATAAGATATTGCTTCCCTTAATTCTTTTTCTAAACCTGAAAGTTCTCGTTTTTTAGTTTGTTTATTGAAAGTTTCCATATACAATGATATGGATTTGTTAAAGAATCCTGATAGCCTTCTTTTATTCTTCTTTTTATAGCTAGTAACATTGTGTTTTTAAATAAAACAAAAACTTGTAATATTTTTTAACATATGTTTTTCACAAATTCCTATGATTAAGTAAAACATTATAAATGAAAAATTTCCGTATTTCTTAATATTGAAAAACAATTAAAATGGCTATCGAATTCGAGTTGACGTTGTTCGAGGGCTAAAAATATTTTAAAAAGCACTTGAAAAAATTTGGGTTTGTTTTAAGTTTCACATTAAAATTATTCGAATTTGCAAAAAGAATTACATATCTTCAGATGAGAAGTGGGGAAGTGATTAAGATTAAAATTATGAGTGAAAAAAAAATACTCTCCCGCTTCACATCTGAAGATATGTAGTGCTTGTTTCAACTTTTCATTTATTTACTCAATTTAAGTGTTTTCTCAACAAATAAAGTGTTTTCTTATTTTTAGACTTTAATGCTTGATTTGTGTAAATGAGCCTTAACTTAAAATTTTCTTAAATCAATCAAAATATTTGTTTATTATAAGAATATTATTTCTATTCGTGTAAATGATTGAAGAAATATGTTAAGAACATAAATCTGTATAATAAACAAAGCTTTCTTAAAATAATAAAACAATTAAATTAAAAGTTATAGAAAAGTCAGATTCTTCGAAAGGTAGACTTATCTTAACCCTTAACTGGTACACTTCAAAAAACTACACTAACAGTGCATCTGGTTCCAAATAGGTTTTTGAAAAAGCGTTCAAAAACAGTCAAAAGTTTTTACCCCCATCATGATGTCAATTATCTGTAGCAATATCTTTTATTAATCTATTCATACAATTTATTTATTATTTCTAGCGCAAAATCGATACGAAAAAAATATACAACACTTATATTCTTACACGAAAATAAAAAAATAAGCTTTCTGTGCTTGAATCAAGCAAATATGCTAACAGTTTACACTCAAGCGTAAATTTCTCAATTCAAGCATTACTTTGCTAGATTTGAGCCAATTTAAAATGCATGACATTAAAAAATGCCTAACTCAAGAAACATTTGCATTTCTAGATTAAGGTCTAGTATTTGCTTGAAGTAAGAATTAAAAATTTATGTATTTATTTTTTTTTTATTTATTTATTTTTTTTATGTATATTTATTTGTTTATTTATTTATTAATTTACTTATTTATTTCTTTATTTCTTTATTTCTTTATTTCATTATTTCTTTATTTCTTAATTTCTTTATTTCCTTATTTCTTTATTTCTTTATTTCTTTATTTCTTTATTTCTTTATTTCTTTATTTCTTTATTTCTTTATTTCTTTACTTCTGTATTTCCTTATTTCTTTATTTCTTTATTTCTTTATTTCTTTATTTCTTTATTTCTTTATTTCTCTATTTCATTATTTCTTTAATTCTTTATTTCATTATTTCTTTAT